>OX336375.1:6220156-6529971 GCA_946902895.1 Fragum fragum | reverse complement strand
AATAGTGGTATTTATGCTCTTCTATGGTAAAATACAATTACAGACTACATTCATGTGACTAATTCATTATCGGAAGCAGAAAATTGACATGTTACAGCGTATCATTGATCAAGTAGCCCGCACATTTATAATTCGATTAGGAAACTAACAGCAGCGCTAAGAATAAGGTGAAAAATATTTTCCTTGTAAATAATTAAGATAGACCATACATTCAGAAAATAAACCTCGATGTGCATTTCGTGTTTCTATAACGCCCCCTTTTGCTTTTAAGACATGAGGAGAATATTTTTTTCATTGAGGTATGAACCGAAAAACCTAATCACACTGTATGAATACGCGAGGCGGATTCATACATTGTGTGATAAGGTTTTTCGGTTCATACCTGCGTGAAAACGAAAAATATTCTCTTCATTTCTTATAATTTAATAGCATCGAGTGAAAAAATAAAAGCTTTACAAATTTTGTTACCTTTTGTATGGGACTATTTTATGCGGAAGCATACACAATTGCTACGTGCTCAAAATTTTGTTCATGGAGTTATGAATTATTTTTTCGACCAATCAGAACGCTCGTTTTTGATAGACGAAATTAAAATTAAATTATATAACAATATCACACAAACAAATCTAAAAAAAAAAAGTAGATATTGACATCACTCATTTTATCACGCCAGACGCTTTCCTTTTCAGCTTAGTAAAAGCGGCCTTGAAATAAGGATTTATCAAACACTGAATACCATCTCATGAAGTGTTTGTAATCGCTGAAGTCAATGATTACACACAGTTCAATCATGGTCTGTTTCAGTTTGAACACTTTTCCTGTCTATAGGTTAAACCCATTCTTTTATAAGCGAGCGCAGCTCGCGAACGCGCGAAGCGAGCGTTTATGGTAACGCGTATGAAGAAATGGGAATTAAAATATAAAGAGTGTACATACTATGAAGTATAAATCTTTCGTCCCGGAAATACGGAATGAGTAAATTTCTGCGCCGGTAATTTTAGCTCCACTGGCAGATAGCCAGAGAGCTATTGTCATGGTGTTGTGTCCGTCGTGCGTGCGTCCGTCCCGTCGTCCGACCATCCGTCCGTCCGTAAAATTTTCCTTTTAAAATCTTCTCCTCAGAAAGTACTGAACAGATTTCAACCAAATTTCGCAGAAATGGTCCTTGGGTGACTCTCTATCAGATTCCTTCAAAGAATTTTGACTGGATGAAAAACATGGCTTTAATGGGCGGGGCTATTTCCATGTATGGTTAAAGCTTTGAAATCTTCTTGTCATAAACCAGATGATGGGTTTCAACCACATTTAACAGAAATGATCTTTGGGTGACCCTCTATCAAATTCCTTCAAAGAATTTTGATAGGATGAAAAACATAGCTTTAATGGGCAGGCTAATTTCAATATATGGTAAAAGCTTTAAAAACTTCTTCTCATAAACCAGTCGATTGATTTAAACCAAATTTCACAGAAATGATCCTTTGGTGACCCTCTATCAAATTCCTTCAAAGAATTTTGATCGAATGAAAAACATTTCTTTAATGGGCGGGGTTTATTTCCATATATGGTAAAAGCTTTGAACACCTTCTTCTCATAAACCAGTCGATTGATATTTAACCAAATTTCATAAAAATGATCTTTGGGTGACCCTTTATGAGATTCCTTCAAAGAATTGTGATCGTATGAAAAACATGTCATCAATGGGCGGGTTTAATTTCCATATATGGGGTAAGCTTTGAATATCTCCTTCTCATAATCCAGTCTATGGATTTCAACCAAATTTCGAAGCAATGATCTTTTGGTGACCCTCTATCAGATTCCTTCAAGGAAATTTGATCGGATGGAAAACATGGCTTCAATGGGTGGAGCTAATTTCCATATATGGTAAAAGCTTTGAAAATCTTTTTTCTAAAAAACAATGGATGGATTTCAACAAAATTTCACAGAAATGATCCTATAATGAACCTCTGATTCCTTCAAAAAAAGAGACTGGGGGAAAAATTGGGCGGAGCAAATTTCCATATATGGTGAAAGATTTGAAAATCTTCTTCCCAGAAACCAATTGATGGATTTCAACCAAATTTCACAGAAATGATCCTTGGATGAAGATTTACTGAATTGCTTCAAATTATTTTTGAAAAATGTGGCTTTAATGGGCGAGGCTAATTTCCATATATGGTAAAAGCTTTGATATTCTATTTCTTCTAAGATACCAATGGATGGATTTCAACCAAATTTTACCAGATCGATCCTTGGATGACCTTTTATCAGATTATAAAAAAAATTGATTGGATGAAAAGTATTGCTTTGATGGTCAGGGCTTATTTCCATATATGGTTTATACTGAAAATATTGTGAATTTCTTAGAAACCTATTGATGGGTTTCAAACAATTTCACAGGAATGATTCTGTTTGTCAGATTCCTTCTCATAATTTTGATCGGTTGAAAAACATGCCTGTTACGCTGCTGGGTTATGTCCATATATGGTATACAGTGAAAATTTTACATAATTAATTTTACATACTTGACTTTTGTAAAAAAAAAATGAAATGGTTCTTATCCTCCTTTTTTTAAATTGAATACTCCAGTCCTTGATTTAGTTTTATTATTGACATAACGCCAAAACTGTTTAGGATCGTTTTTCACTTTGTACGAAATATTTTTCTCATAACTCTTTTTTGATGACTTGACATAATAATTGGTAAAGTGTCTAACTCTTTTGTAATTATCAAAATCCTCTGAACGTCTTGTGGCCAAGTATTTGTTCCAAGCATGTTGTTTTCGCTTAATGTGTATCGAAGTTTCATGAGTCATCCACAGTGGCTTGGGCATGCAACCCTTTTTCGGTTTACTTTTAGGAATACTCTTTGAAACACAATATTGGTATTTTTGTGAGCATGAAGTCCACATTTCTACCACACTATCACTAAGATCGAAAGTATTTGACCAGTCTACAAAATTCCATTCCTTGTAAAACTCTTCTGTATCACACTTTCTGTATAGAAACTGCTCATTTCTACTGTGACTTCTCTCATAATCACAAATAAAGTCAAATACTAATGTAACATGATCACTATGTCCTAAAGACGGTAATTATTAATATTCCCGATATTTTCGTCATCTTTTGTAATGATATGGTCAAGTGTATTACGAGTCTCTTCATTTCTACATCTTGTAAAGTGACTAACGTGTTGAAACAAGAAATTATCTTTCAAGCACTCAAGAAATTTAAATTCAGGATGTGTCTCGTTATGAAAAGTTGACTGATCATCCCAATTTATGTCTCTATAGTTAAAGTCCCCAGTTAACAAAACTACATTATTCAGCTCTGATACCACATCTATAACACGATTAATAGAATCACAAGCCCCCTAATCTGTATGGCTCTTGTATATGCATCCCAGAATGATTGTTTTACCATCGATGTTCCAATTACACCAAGAAGCATCATTATATAATGAATTTAAATCTTGATTTGGTGAAATAGTATGCGAATATATGGCATATATTATAACTCCACGGCCAGCATCACTACTCGGAAAAACGCTGTAATCGTTTATATTATAAACCATTGAAGAGCATGATATACCATCTAGGTTGAATTTGGGCAAGACTTTTGAGACCAATATAAATCAGCATCATGGTTAAAAGCAAGAACCTGCAACTCTTTTAATTTGTTTTGTAGCTGATCAGCATTTGTATAGATACATTTAACTTTTTTTATTGTTGCATCCAGTATATTTTCACTTTCAGTATCATCCACAATAAAACTAGTCCCTTCTCCTATACTGTTATTGTAAATAATGGTTTTGTCAGATTCAAAACTATTATTTTCGTAGCTAGAATAAAAAGTATCTGTGTCATCACTATCCGCACTATCTAGATAAGGGCTATTTAACGTCTAATTAGTACTTCACCTCCTGACTGTCTATCACATTGATTATAGCTCGATCATTTAAGGAGTCATTAATATTATTTAGCACAAAACTATTTGCAGCATTACTTCATGAAACACAACTGATATTCCTTACAGGAACATGTTTTTAATAATATTGTCTGAGAAAGTCTGAACTGGAATGTTATCAAACGGTGAAGATAGTCCTACTTCAACAACTGGAACTGGAACACTATGTACAATGTGTTGATTGCCTACTTCATGCAGACATTTGTTACTTTCGAAAAGTCCCTCCCGATCAAAGGGCCCTGATGTGACCTGGGTGGAAGCAGATGTAGTGACTTGCGGCAACTTCCTCTGATTATCCGAACTGGCAATATTTCCTCCTTCAATTATTTCTCCTCTAAATATAACTAACCGATTGTTGTTTTCTTCTTGTTTGCGTCTTTCGAGTTCTTTTCCTAAGTTCATACTTTTAATACTCTCTTCTTTTGTTTGATCCGGGGTAACAAACACTTTACTCCACTTATGAGCAAAGTCATCACCCTGTTTGGTTCTTAGGTACTTAGTACCAACCAAAACTCTGTGTTTACCGGACACAGAGGTTAACTGAATCTTCACCAGCCTATCCTAAACAGGAGAAGGTCTGCCTAACCTAATAAAGTCAACAATTTTGACATCACAACACTTCAAGACATCAAATACCTGCCCAAGCGATAACAAATCACCCTCTTTTTTGTTGGTACTGTCTGCATGTGGCTCCGGAATGTTATGCACTATCAAATTACATTTGGGATCTTCTCTCTCCTTATAATCCGAAATCGCCTTTTCCACTTGCTTCTCAACAACATTTTGCAATGACTTATTAAGATTGTCAACCTTTTCCTCACATATTTCAGTCTATGTTGTTGTGTACTTCTGGCCTTGGCCAATTCTGTCAATTTGGGCAATACTCGTGAGCAACCATCACAATTAAAAGGCAAGTTCTTGACGTTAGGTTCACTTCTCAGGGCACTATACAATTTACTTGATATGTGACTACACACTAAGCAAAACCAATGGTTATAAATACTGCAGTTCATGCTCTTGGATTTTTTGCCCTTGAAGGGGATTTTACATTGGGCACATGATTTGTTGTTCACAAGGGAAGACATGGTGCTCCAAAGATAAAACACTGCATACAACATGGATGGGGCAATAACCAGTCACCAACACCAGTTTAGGCTTAAAAACAGTAATTGGGCTCAAAGATTTTGGTGGATTACGAAAAAAAAATCTTTCCCCTCATTTTTTCCTGTTTGTCGCCACCGGAACCGGAAGAATGTCCGTAATAACAATTTGAAAAATAAACACATGAAAACAACATAACCAGTTGCATGACGGGTTAAACCCTATGAATTGCTATTACAACAAATATTTAAACGTAACAATTCTTATCATGATTTATAAAAACACGATAAAACACAGGTTCGTGTGGAAATCAAACCGAGGAATCCAAATCCATGCCAACAGAAACAATTCACGTGTTTCTATAGAAAAAGTTTTTAGCTAGCAAAGCGTCAGCTTTGATAGTTGAAGTTAACAGACAAAATGTTGAGGTTGTCTCAAAGTTCAACGAGTGAAAACTGCCACTAGATGCTAAACAACTAAATTATGCCTACCCCATGAAAAGTAGTTCTTATGTATTTCAGGAATATTGCAAACTCTGCCTGCAAGTTAATCTCTAAGGTATTTTAGCTCACATTAGCACATCATGTTCAGAATGACCCTGATCAGAGTCTTCAGCACATCATGTTCAGAATGACCCTAATCAGAGTCTTCAGAGAAGTTGTGGACGACAATTTCTAATTGTTGTAACATCTAAACAAATTATCTTTCTAGATAGAAAACAATGTGGAAAATAAAGAAATTGCTTGTTTTCGAGAACTATTTTCTAAAGGGACGTAAAGAAGAAGGATTGCGTGCGGATGGATTACCTCCTTGGTTACTTTAACCTCGTTTGCTATATCATGATAACCTTTGATAAAGAAGATTACTTAACAAAACCATGATTTGCTAAATTACAGTACTTTCAGTACTTTGATTTTTCTAAACAATCAGGTTAGTTGGACTAATATTAAGACTCCTACCTTCTAGTGTAAAAGTTCCATTTTGAAGAATCAGAACGCGCTCAAAAGTAAACGCATGGGTTAAAAGTAAACACAAAATGACTAACTGAGCAATGACTATTGATTACGTCACACTCTGATGTCATTTAGTCTGGACTGTTACAAATGTAGACTGGAAAAGGGTATATCTTCTTCACCTAAATTTATAAGCACATAAGGAAGCAGGAGTTCAGTACACATTAAACATCTGTTTTTCTGACCAATATTAGTTTTATATCTGATGGACATTCGATTTATCTTTTATTAGTACACGGTAGGGTAAAACGCATATATAAGCAAAGAAGAAATTACATAGAAATTTATTCGCGATAAGAGTTCTATGCCGTGTGTAAAGACAATATTGGTAAGAAAGCTCCGCTCCTCTCCAAGCATGCATATTCATGAGGAAATACATATGTACACATTCTGCTTTCGAATACAATGTCATTAGCGTTTACATACATAAATGACGGCTAGTGTTGTGATATATATGCTTTCCCTCGTCAATTCCAAACTGGGGTCAATTTAAAAATCCAAAAGCCCTACCAATTACGCCTGTCTCAAAAGTTACATTACGACGACAGAATCGACAGTCTACTGTCGATGGGTCGAAAAAGCAATGGAAAAATATCGATGTTTTTTCAAGTCACAGATTTAAATTATTTTTGATTCCCCTCATAGTATTTTTGGAAAGTTCTGAGGTCGCTTATCAGAAAAAAGCAGGGTATTTCCCTAATAGCCTACGTTAGGCTATTAATCTATTTTTAAATTAATCCGAGACAGTTGCGAAGAATATAGGACATTCACGTGGCGCGAATAACCGTTGGAACCTTGCATTTAGTTTGAACTACATCAAACCAACGTCATCGTTACGTCATCAGGAGTTATGTTCGCTAGTCGGTCTGTAAAGATCAGTCCAAAAGTGTCGTAAGCGTTATTAAGAATGTAAACACTTACCGTAGTTTTGCGTTTAGCCTTTCATATGATATGATTTGGGACATTGGCTATTTCGCTAGTAAATTTGTTACCTTCATTAGAATTTGGGTCATATGCAAATGAGGTCATTCGATGTCGACAGCCGAATTCTGTAATATCTAAAAATAACCTGGATTTCCGCTCAACCTCTGATATAACCACAAAAAGCCACTTTAGGTCTTTTAGATTACCACCAAGACAATACCTGACCTAACTTAAAGTATAAAATGTTCGTTTGAGTCTATTTTTCGGCACTTGGTAATTTTTTCTTATCTAGAATTAAGAAAGATCGATACCTCCCTTTAAAAGCCATTACAGTCTTATATATATTTTCGAAAAAACAAGCTTTTCTTTATCTTCCATAAAACAGGGTGGAAATTGTTCGGCTTCACAAATTATTACACTCCCTGGTGTACAATAGGCAGTACAATAGGTGTACAATAGGCAGTACGGGTTTAGTTTACGCCAGCAATATTTGGGTGTGAATTATTTTAAATATTTATTCTAGTTTGACAATTATCTCGTTGAAAGACAACCAAATCTA
This sequence comes from Fragum fragum, assembly GCA_946902895.1. Lineage (NCBI taxonomy): Eukaryota > Metazoa > Mollusca > Bivalvia > Cardiida > Cardiidae > Fragum > Fragum fragum. Next base: position 6,522,412 of record OX336375.1, on the reverse strand, counting down.
AAACTATCGATTAAAGCCTGAAACTGCAGAAATGAAAAGGTGACTTTTTTCAATCAAATACCTCTAACATCGGATATGAAAGGGATCATTATTTTATTGACTTTAACTTCGAACTTAACATTATAGCGACCAGTACACCAACAATCAAACAATATATCGGGAATATTACAACAATGTGTTTCGAGAACACGATAAAAACATATAGAAAAACCAAACTGTTGTAATATTCCTTTTATTATATACCTTTAGGACATGACATTAAGGAAAATTCTCTTAAATGATTAAGAAATAACCAACTTTCCGGAAATAAAACCCGAACGTCAATACACAAAAAAGGAATCCGTGTTTAACGGTACGAATACGGCTTTTTGGTACACGCCGAATATTGAATTTTTTCTGTCGAGTTGTATTAGATAGCCAGATTTTAATTCGTATCATTTATAGGTATATAATAAAAATGTGTGTTTTCCATGATAATTCTGCAAATTGGGGTTATTCATAAGTATTATTTTAGTCGTATATCAAGACATGCATTTTCCGTCGAAAATTCCTTACCAACCGACAAAATCCCTGCCTGGTCCGATTAAAAGAAAAGTTGCACACAATATTCCCATGTGATTTCAAATTGAACATCAAGTGCGACAAATAGAATAGAAAACACTGGGAGAAGATTAAGAATAAAATGCTCCCATTTTTAATATGCTCACAATGATTCCAAAGCTCGTTTTCAGTAATTCAAAATACAGGAATTTGTGGTTAACAGCTTTGTTTACTAATATAGCCTATGGATGCCTTTTATCAGTTAATTATCATGCTATTAGAATGTTAGTTTGAAGGGTTGTATCAGATATTATTATCATCACTTCAACATTTATTACATACATGTATATCAATGTTTGAATCTCGTAAAATAATTACTAAGATTGACGGCCTACTAGCTACGTTAACATAGCTCTCTTTCTGATAATGCATTGGCAAGAATTATCAGAAAAGGGGGCTACGTTATTGCAGCTATTAGGCCTACATACTGGCCAAAGAGTTGTTGATCATCACACAATTTTTTAAATGCGTCTAAAAACAGCCCGACCCAAATGATGCCTATATGTGATACCGCATCCTTTTGTTTGGAAACATCCAGGTAAATGGAACAAATCTCTTTTTTTTTTTTTTTTCCTTTTCTACAGATTAAACACCAGTTCTCTTTCATTAATGCCATAGTCTTATCACAATTTCATAAGAACACTGTATAAACCATACGCATACCCGCAAATAGTTGATGCCAAGATACTCATTTACAGAGTACTGGCTAATCGCCGACCCCGCACAGTGACCTCCAACAGGAAGTTTCTCTTCTATATAACACGGCGCTATTTTTGCAAAATTCATAGTTTGACGACGTCTTAGACTTATGCAAGCTGTAGTTACGACATATAAGTCACCCAACCAAAAAATTAGTGTTTATTAAAACGTCGGAGAATGCTGGAGTTCAAAGTTCACCTCGGGTCTGAAAGATTTATTTGGTTGATTGATTCTTTGGCTGATAAGCGCGATCCGTCAATTACAATTCGAGACTGAAGTGAGACTCTCGCATATTGCAGTTAGTCACAGTATCAAAACATGTCGCGGTCGAAAAATTGAAGAACCGCAAGCCATGATCTTCGCAAGGCAAAGCGATAAATGTACCGTATAAGCATGGTTAAAGTTTTTCGCAAAAAATGCTGGTTTATCTTTTTTGAAACGGGTCAAGCTCACAAGGTCGAAGGTATTATCCATAGATGAATGACGTCATCTAATAATTGCATGTGAGAAAAACGACCTCCCTTTCACTAGTTCAAAAAGATATATAAGAACTTAAACTTAAACATCCACGCCGAGGTTACGACAATTGACCAATAGCGGCTGTAAATTAAATAACCAGTCGACCAATGAAATTTTTAATTTGGATATGAAATGAACTCCGACATTGGCCGCCATTTTTGTTGACTTTTTTGTTTGTGTTTTAATTAAACGTCGTGAATATAGCCTTTTCAATATGTAGTTACGACGTTTAGGTCGCCAACCAACTATTCTACCTTTTTGTTACATGCTACTTTCAATACAATTTGCAAAATAACGCCTTTTAAAATCGAAGCGAAACTTTCCGTTGGAGTCGATGGTCGTGGCAAATGGAGTAAGTGGACTTGGCCAGCGATTGGTTAATTGATGTTCCGAGCCATTCGTTCCGGGCGAACTAAAAAAAGTATGCCACTTATCAACACTTTCAAAATTAAACAAAGAATAATTGTAGGAGCAACGCTCTTGCGCTCAAGGGAGACAATCAAACTTACCGCTTTATTTACCCTGAATGCACCCTGCATGTTCCACTGCCCTGTCACGAGGCTTTTGACATGACTTGTTATTTCATATTTGTTGTAGAAACCAATCATGAATAGAACAGAAACGAAAAATACGACAAACACTGTTGGACCAAAAGCTGAAAATATATTATTAAAACAAGAAAATATGTATGCACAGAAGCAAAAAAATCTTACATTTGCTGTTTGTTTTAGATATCATAAAAATTAGCTTTCAAAAAAAACCTATTAAGTAATTCCAGCATATTTCGATTTTTATGCCCCAAGAAATAATCTGAAAAAGATTTTAGACAATGAAGAAGTTATTGTTACAAGCAATTACTTCACTGTCCACAATGTTTTGTTGTTGTTGTTGTTGTTGTTGTTGTTGTTGTTGTTTGTTTGTTTGTTTTGTTTGGGTGTTTTTGTTTTATCCTAAAAGACAAAGTTTAAAAATTCCGGCAACGTAGTTTGTCGTTTTATTTAAGCTATAGTTACGAGGTTTTAAATTAAGTCGACGAAAAGGACACTTAGACCTACAGACAGAAGGACAACAATATCATATAGATCTTCTTCGTTGACTGCGAGAACAAACTACCTGCATAAGAGAGATAAAATTGAGAAATGAAGAGAATATTTTTGTCATCATTGAGATATGAAACGAAAAAACTAATCACACTGTATGAATATTCAAAGCGGATTCATACATAAGTGTATGTTTTTCGTTTCATACCTCCATGAAAACAACAACAAAAAAAATTCTCATCATTTCTTATACATGCAATTTAATGACATCGAGCGAAAAAAGAAATTATTTTTACATATTTGATATATTTTTTGTGGAACTATTTTGTGCGAAAGCATGTAAAATAGCTGCATGCTCAAATGTTTGTTCACGGAAGTATGAATATTTCTTTCGATCAATCAGAACATTCGTTTTTTGATAGACGAAATTAAAAATTGTAAGCCAACTAGAAACGTCTGTTTCAAAGTAGATCCTTTACCTCTGTGACTTTTCATTGTTGAACACCAAAAATAATTCGAAATATATGAAATTAAGACAATGCTGAAATAAAAGACCATTCCTACTCTTTTCAAAAACACATACACGTACAGGAAAAAAAACAACGCTGAAACATTTATGTTAAACAGTTTTGTTCAACCAAGTTATATAACTTTACAACATTTTTTGATAATAGGATCAGGGGCTCAGTAGAAATCTACGTTTATGAAGTGGTCAATAATTTACTGACAGACAGACATGCATGCATACGAATGTCATTCTGAAAATCCCCCTCACACGCGTTATCTTCCGATAGGTAGCATTACCTCACACGACGAGGAAATGTTATTTCAAAAATTGACAATAATTATGCCATCACTCATAGTGTGCATTGTGAAAAATATTTTTTCAATTAAACCGAAGATATTGAATGAGTGATCATCAAATACGTATTTTATTACACGAGTCATCGATACCCATTCCAACACAGCTAAATTTAGACTGGTCCAAATTGAAAGAAGCTGCAGACGACAATTTCAAGTTGGTGGAATTTTGTATTTTTCCGTCTTTTTTGATAGAAAACATTGTGGATAATGAAGAAATTGCTTGATACAAGCAATTTCTTCATTTTCCATAATGTTTTCCAAAGCTATATTCTCAAGGGGCGTAAAAAGGAGGGATTGAGTTGGAATGGGTTAATAGAAAAAAATCAAAGTGATGTCAGTACTGTAATCACTCGCCACTGAATAATTGAGAAATGTTGTTGTTGTCGTGACTTTTAGCGATATATATTTCTTTGAAAAAAAAAGATGCGTTTCTTTTAGACCATAATTCGATTCGGCATTAGAAAAAATGCTTTAAGCAATATGCAATTGATGGATTCCACAATCCATTGTTTTCAGCTTTTTTGAAGACAATATTGTTGAACAAAGATGTTAGTAAAACATTGTGGCCCTAAGTGAGTCAGTTTAAGATGCTTTGTCTGTAATAATAGACCTCAATCTATGCCCACAGAATCCTGCTTTTTTACGCACCTCTTGGAAAAAAGCTTTGAAAGACATTGTGGAAAATGAAGAAATTACCTGTATCAAGCAATTTCTTCATTATCCCGATGCTTTTAACCCCAATAGACAAATATGTTCCATTAACTTGAAATTATTGTCTACAACATCATTTAATTCGGACTGGTCTAAAACTTGTGTGGGAACACTTGCGGAGTATGTCTCTTTCTCTCTATCAGCGCTCTCTCCCATTCTCGATGTCCATTTCTCTCTTTCCATTTTTTCTTTTCTCTCTCTCTCTCTCTCCGTCTATTTTTTTTTTTTTTTTCTCACAAATATGAACAATAAAATTAGTAAACTATTAGCTAAATGGAAAAGGTAAAAAAACAAATTTCTGCCAAATGAAACACAATTATTGAGCTTCTCTAAATGTAACGGGGATCCAAAGCTTTCTTGTAAGCGAAGTGTAGTGTAATTATTCACATATTTCTTCATTTGCAAAGAGTTCACACAATTTACAACTTGCTATTCATAGTAATTCTCAGAATTTGTTTATACCTAATCGTGTTTGAGACAACTTCAAAGAACTTAAGAACACGAATCTAAGACAATAGCCTCTCCGGATAATATCCCCTTCAATGTTTTTGGACAACTTTTCCTAGATTCAACAGGGTGGACAGTAGACCCTTCGCCATTCTGACAGGGCGGACAAAATCCCCTTCCTATTATTAACAGGGCGGATATTTTCCCTTTCGTTAAATCGCTCTAAATTTCCCAGTACTTAAATAACGAAAAGGAAATAACGGACAATATCCCTTTCCCTTCATAAAATTAACATTATTATTATTTTTTTTTATTGAATAATCAACCGGTGCCCAACTTTTAATTAAATACTTTTGCATATGTCCTTGCAAGGCGACTCCATAAAATTTGCAGTCAAGTGAACGACATTGTATAGGCAAAGCGAATTCTTTCCCTCTTTACCACCATGTTTCTTTAAAATGAACTGCATGTCAACTTCAACCTTTCTATTTGAAGCCATCTGGTAATATGCTGTCCTTCAATTTTCAGTTTTTCAAAATATGAGAACTGTCCAAATTAAAAGTTTTTTATATAAAACTTCAAGTGAATTCAATATATGAAAAATAACTACTCAATTCTTAACGACGACCAGAATAACAACAACAGGGCCGATGAAGGATGGGTTGACAAAGGCACACAGACGAAAATACAAATAAAATGTCTAAAGACATAATATAAGTAGATGAAAACTATTATAAAGATAAAAGAGTAAAGGGTAATAAGTGTATATATGTTGTCCCCGATCTTGAGAATTTGCCCATTCTTAAGAACGGGTTGTCACATTTTGCCCATTCTTAAGAGGGTTGCCCACTCTTAAGAATGCCCAACAAAGTCTGTATCTGTTATCGAACGCGTTTAATAGATCAATATCTATCAATATATATCACTGAATCGATCAGCCAGTCGTCAAACAATTGGTTGATTCACTTATCAATAAATATATGATATATTTAACATTCACAAAGCGAAAAGTTTTTACTTCTTCAGAACATAATTTTGTCGCAATTTTCTACCAAATTCAGAGCAGTTCGCATCCCGGGAAAAATAAACGAGTTAATTTTTTTAATATTTACAAGTTTCTGTTCCAAACTGGATTCTAAATATACCTAGTTCCATAACTAAGTGTGCACTTATCTTTTTATTTTTTTTTTTATTTATTTTTGTTTTTTGTTTTGTTTTTTGTTGTTTTTTTTTTTTTTTTTGTGTGTGTGTGTGTGTTTTCTTAATATTTCACTGAAAATAATAATATTTGGTATCTAATTGTAGTGTAAAGTTAAAAAGAGAGTTAATTGGTGTTTTTTTCTTAATTAAAGTGGAGATGGTATGGAAATCAAAGTTGCAAAAGTACACACAAACTTAGGTCATATTAAAATTATGCCTACCTTAGGTTGTTGTTGAAAAATAAGACACATTTTAACTTTAATTAGTCACACCGTCACTTAAGTTTTTGACTTGGCCTAAGATAAACAATAACAACATACATCTATTGAACTGATTTTCTATTGCACTTTTTTTCTGGGCTGACAATCCAGCCACTTTTAATAGTATTTAAGTCATATCATTGAGGCTGGAGCATCTACCCCTATATCCCTGGTATTTCATGCACTAGTGCTAAAACAACATCCTTTCTGAGCCCACCCCTTAGCTGCTCATTAGACTTAGGTTAACGATTATGTACCCATTTGTTGGAGGCAAATATCTGAAAGGATTTTCTTCCCAGCCGGGATTGAACTCGGAACCTCGCAGCTAGGAATGGTATGTGCTACTTACTACGCCTATGCCCTGGCCCCTAAAAGTCACATTGTAATAGGCAATATACAAGGCAGTGTGTTACAATGTTTTCAATAGTCTTTATTTAGACACCAAAATGTGTTGTTGAGTGGGAATATGTTCAAGAGCACATGCCGATTAAATTGGTTTGAAGAATTGAGTTAGCTCAGTTAATAATACACTTTTTGCTAAAATCACTGGTTGTGAGTTCTAACCCCAGCTAAACTATAACTCTTTTAGACACTTGATATAAGAATTTTTGACATTTTCCTTTCTTTTTCTCTCCCAAATGTAAAATATAATGTGAGTTTAAGTAGTTCCCCTAAGTGGATGAGCATTTGGTAGCTCATATTGAATGTTCTGGTGGTAATGTTGAGAAGAATGACAAGAAGCCATAGTAATGACCAGTTGCTGTATAATAACTGAATAACTGTTGAAATGGACGTTAAATGAGATACAAGCAATCCAAATAACATGATTTAAATCTATGTAACAAGGAATTAAATGAAACTACATGCTTCGACCGATAATTAAAGATTGGACAATGGTGTGGAAATGCAGATAATATTCTACTTTTTATGGGCAGGTAAGAAATTCCACTTTTCCAGATTTGAATCAAATTGTCTCCTAAAAGGTGAAGAGAAAGATTTGGAGAAAAAAATTGTTGTTGATGTAGAAAATGCTTTTTTTTTTCACTTACATAAATGTTTTACACCATTCACTATAAATTCATCACAATTTCCCAAATATAACGATTTTTCTTTAAGATATGTTTTGTACAAAAGTAAATGACAGAATGAACCTTGTCTCAGGTATTTCCTTTTATTTTCTAAAATTCCAACGTATTCCACAAATGAAATTCATACATTTTAAGACTTTATCACAATTTTTTCCTTTTGTTACAATGTTTTCTACGGTTTCACCAAAACTGAGGATTAATCTGGTCCTGACCCCGAAGAGCTAGAGCGCTGATATATTGTTGAAGTATAAGTACATTGCTGTCTTTCAAATGATCAGCCATTTTCCTGGGGCAGATCTACAGGGGTATAAGGCCTTATAGAAATGAATATGGATTTTTACCATAGCGTCAGCTCCTGAACTACTGGGCAATCAAATTTGGAAGAAATGTTCCTAAACCCTTTCCTGTTTTTTTGAAATTTGAGTCTTGTCCAAATTGAAAGAGGTTGCAGACGACGGTGAAAATTTGGTGTAATTTGAAATTAAACCATCCCATGTGGTAGAAAATAGTATAAGAAAAGGAGACGTTGCTTGTTACAATCAATTTCTTCCTTTCTCCACAATGTTTTCTCAAGTATAAAATCTCAGTGACGTAAAACTCAGGTTTTTACAGGAAAGGGTTTACATATTACCGCATGACAAAATGTTGGTGTTGTCCAAATCTAAAAATGTTGTAAACAATTATTTTAAGTTAATAAAACCTTTTCTTTTTAGTGTAGAAATCAGTGCGGACCAAGATGAAATTGCGCGTTACAGGCAATTTTTTATGGTCCATTATGTTTTAGAGAGCTAATTTCTTGAGGGCGTGAAAAAGCAGGATTGTGTTGGAATAGTTTGATTAATTAGTCCTTCTTCAAAATGTTCAAATTGAAATCTGCTTGCCATAGTAACAAAAGTTAGATTTGACAAAAAGTCTTCTCAAGAACAAGTTGGCCTTGATATGTGGAAGAAGCATCAATTCATTTACTTCTTTCCAATTTCTAAAACAATCACTTTTTGATCATAAGGGATGGAAAAGTCCCCCCCCCCCCCCCCTTGACATAAAAGTATTTAAGGTCTTGAAATAAGTCAGCACGAATTTTTTAACCCAATCTTATAAATATTTGCTAAAATGTTGACCTTTTGGTTCAAAAGTACCGACTGCTTAATATATACATCATATTACCATCATAGTAAGAAAAGTTAAATTTGACAAAAAGTCTTCTCAAGAACAAATTGGCCTTGATATGTGGAAGAAGCATCAGTTCATTTACGTCTTTCAAATTTCTAAAATAATCACTTATTGATCTAAAGGGATGGAAAAGTCCCCCCCCCCCATTGACATAAAAGTAACTAGGGTCTTGAAAAAAGTCAGAACGAATTTTTTAACCCAATCTTATAAATATTTGCTAAAATGTTGACCCTTTTGATCCCAAAGTACCGACTGCTTATATATATACTTCATATTGCCCCTAAACAATCAAATTATTAAACAGAATATCATTGCTCAAGTGAATAATGTAGAAAAGAAGGCATAACATATAATGCTTGATCTTTTTCCTTTTCATACAGGCTAGCCTAGAAGTGTGGATTTATAGCTTTCCCCATGTTGGTAGGTCAGCAGACTGAACTGTCCTATGATAACTTTACACATAGTTCATTTAGAGTCACCAAAATTTGCTGATATTTTTCTCTAAGTGTAGGTGTTCATTTGTGATTTGCAAAGATAAAAGTTTGTCAAGATGATAAAATGACACGGGGTTGGATTAAGGTAGGCGAATTAATGGCACAAAGATTTAGATGTTCCTGTTGTAGATGGGAACAAATATTCAATGTTCACAGTGACCTTGAAGTATTATAAAAAGCATAGAATTTCATAAATGAAAGCTTTAAACACAATCATCACAACTTTGTGAAATTTTGCAATGACATCCATCTCTGGGTCTAGATGATCTCAAGTATTTGGAAGTCAATCAGTCTTATAATGGTCAAGAACAAACTGGCCTAAAATATTGTTAGATTATTATTAAAATTATTAATATATAGACTTAACCCTTTATTGTAGATTACTTGACACAAAATTGATCCACATTTGTCTAAGTCTAGATGAAATCCAATAATTCTTTGGTAAATTGATAAATTGGTCAAGGTCAAAAAGATTTATAACATATCGAATTATAGAAAAATAATTCTGATGAAAACTAGGCACAGAATTGAATGAAATCCATGTAATTTTTATGCTTTATTCCCAGATTAAAAATGACCTTGATTGGTTTTGAGCTGCCGCATAGCCCATAGCACACTGGTACGACCCCTTTATGAAGAATTTTGATCGGAAAACATCATTATATGATTTTAATAGGTGGCTCTTATGCCATATTTTTACAAATTTTATCAGATTCTTTTAGAATTTGGAATGGTAAAAAATATGGTAATCCTTTTGTCGGAGCTAGATTTCATATATGGCCTTTGAAAGTCTTCCTCTCAGATACCACTTGATGAAATGGAATTTCACAGATATTAACCATGTTTGATTTTAATCATATTCTTGTTAAAAGTTTTATGTAATTAAGAACATGGCATGGATGGGGCTATATTTCATTTATGGTCTATAGTGATAACGCTTTAAGAAACCTTTCCCAGAGACCATTGGATGAATTTTAGCTAATAATACCTCCGAAAAAAGGAATGTCTTTGGGGATATACTGGAATCAGCCTGTCTGTCAATGTGTCCGTGTACAAAATACTACAAATTTTGTGTCGCGAACTCCTCCTTCAGTTTTGCTTAAAAACCGTTGAAACTTTTTACAAACAGTAACCACTTGTCGAAGTTTGGCATGACGCAATTTTGAAGTCTTAATTCCCACCGGTTCAAGGATTATCTCCCCTTGAACTTAGACATTATTTATGCTTTGTAGTCATATACAGCTAATTATACTACCAAATTTGTGTCGCGAACTCCTCTTTCCAGAAAAAGCAAAGTCAGTAGCTATGTCCTTGTATTGTTAAAGCTCTCATTACAATGAAAGCAATTGCGGGTGAATTAAGTCACATACTGTGACAAGTTCAAGGTATCCCTGGTTCAGGAATAATCACCCCTTGAATTTAGACAATTTATGCTTTGTAGACACATACAGCTAATTATAGTACCAATTTTGTGTTGCGAAGTCTTCCTTCAGTTTTGCTTCAATACCATTGAAACTTTGTTCAAAGATTAACCACATGATGAAGTTTTTCAAGACGCAATTGAAGTCTTAATTCCCCCAATTCAGAAATTATCTTCCCCTTGAACTTGGGCATTTTTTCTGCTTTGTAGACATATACAGCTTATTATACTATCAATTTTGTGTCGAGAACTCCTCCTTCAGTTTTACTTCAATACCATTGAAACTTTATACAAAGATGAACCTAATGTTGAAGGTTTGCAAGACGCAATTTTGAAGTCTTTTTTGCCCCTGGTACAACAAAAAAAAAAACCTTGGACTTAGACATTTTTTATGCTTTAAAGACATATACAGATAATTATACTACCAATTTTGTGTCACGAACGCCCCCTTTCTTGAAAAGAAGAGTCAGTGGCTATGTTCTCGTATTGTTAAAGCCCTAATTACACTGAAACACTTGCGGGGGTATTAAGTCACATACTGATACAAGTTCTAGTTTTAACATGAATGGCCCATTGGTAAAGCATTAATTGGATTCCCTCAACGAAATTGTTTGTCACAGAAACATGGCTTTTTATTGGTGGGAGTATGTCCATATATGGTATATAGTGAAATTTTGTAAATAATCACCTTATATTCAACTAAATTTCACAGAACTGATCTTTTGATGACCCATTGTCAGTGTTTTAAGAATTCATTGTCTTAATATTAATATACTAAATTTCAGTAGAGAGCAAATAGTTAATGAAATATATGGGAACTGAACCACTGATAATATTTGTTGCATAAAAGAAAGTTGCCTGTCGTTAAATGAATTGAAAAAAGAGTAATACTTTCCAAAATGCCTTCTTATTGAAAGAATACTAAATGACCTGTATCTTAACCCATTCTCACACGACAAAATTGTAGACTGGGAGTTACATATGACAATTTCAAGTGCGATTGAATTTTGAACTGTTTAATCTTTTTGGAGGGAAAACATTGTGGATAATATATATACCAAAATAACAGTAAGTTGTTTTTTTTTTTTTTTTTTTTTTTTTTTTTTTCTTTAATTTGTATCTGTCTTCTCCACAAATAACCATTGATCGGCCATAAACCATAAAAAAACATTTTTATATAGAAAGATGACAAGAACTGATCAAATCTTGTTATCGTAAAATGAAAGATAAAGCTTCAATAACCAGTAGTGTTAGATAATTGATGAAAGTTAAATCCATGAAGATTGGCGTACTTCTCATCAAAGGCATGAATCAAAGAACATAGCAACTTACAAGGACAAAAATGTCATATTTTGACAACACATAGGTTCTTCTCAATTAATTTCTTGGTTGTTCATTTCCACAGCTTATTGGGGCAAGAAGTTGAAACAAATACCTGTGTGAAGTGCAAAGCCACTTGTTAGACAAAACAATCCTTTTATTCCACCTACGTGCTTATAAGTCCCATACCGGCGGAACCGAAGGGGACTATGGGTTTGCGATCCGTCAGTCTGTCGTCTGTCCGTCCGTCCGTCCGTCTGTCTGTCTGTCCGGAGATATCAGTTTTCCAGACTTTTTTCCTAACCCTGGGAGATATTGACTTGATTTTTGGTATGTGAGTCCGCGTCAATACGTTACAGAATAGTTCGAGTTTGGTTCCGGTTCATTGATTTTTGTGGCACGTACGGATGTTGGACTTAGAAAATTTACAGGAAATTTCAGTTTTCCGGACTTTTTTTCTTAAACCTCGGAAATATTAAGCTAATTTATGGTATGTGAGTCCGCGTCAATCAGTTACAGAACAAGTTTAAGTTTGGTTCCAGTCCATTGATTTTTGAGGAAGATACGGATGCTAGACTTAGAAAATTACCAAGAAATTTCAGTTTTCCGGACTTTTTTCTAAACCCTTTGAGATATGATGGTGCTATTTTGGTATGTCAGTTCTCATTAATGGGTTACAGAACAAGTTAAGTTTGGTCCCAGTCCATTAATTTTTTAGAAAGATAAGGATGCTGGACTCTGATATTTACTCAGAAATTTCTGTTTTCCGGAATTATTTTCTAAACGCTTGCTGGTACAGAGCTGATTTTTTTATAATTGAGTCAATATTGATTAGATACAGAACGAGTTTAAGTTTTATTCAGGCCCTTTGACTTTTGAGGAAAATATGGATGCTAGACTTAGAAAATTACTGGGGAATAACAGTTTACAGACTTTTTTCTTAACACTTGTAGGTGTTGAGCTGACTTTTGGTAAGCGAGTCAGCATTGATGAGTTACAAAATGAGTTTAAGTTTTGTTCCGGTCCAATTTTTAGCATAATATGAATGCTGGACTCTGATAATTACCCAGAAAACAGATTTTTTTAAATTTTTTTTAAACGCTTGCAGGTATTGAGCTGCTTTTAGTTATTGGGTCAATGCTGATGAGTTACAGAACGAGTTCAAGTTTTGTTCCAGTCCATTGATTTTTGAGTACGGTATGGATGCTTGACTTGGGAATTACAGTTCTTCAATCTTTTTTCTTAACACTTCCATTTATTGAGCTGATTTTTGTAAGTGAGTCAGCATTGATGAGTTACAGAAAGAGTTTAAGCTCTGTTCCAGTCCATTGTTGTTTTAGCAAGATATTTTGTACACAACAAAGAGACGCTTATATTTTATGTTTGTGTGTTTAAGAATTGCTCATAAAATCTGATACAACTGCAATATTTTTTAGGGGTAGTAATCCCTTTACCACTCAGAAAAGATACCGTTCCAGGATATATATAAAACCGGTAGGGAACTTGGTATTGCCAATTCAATATTTCAGAATGCTTGTTTAAGCTGTAGTTTGGGGATATGAGATGAGAAGACACTCTAATTTACTCAGAAGTAAGGAAGCTGCTTCCAGATTTGCTGGCATTATCTGCTAAATTTACAAATTTCCTGAACTGAAGTATACATGGCCAAGGAATATTTCTGGATGGATATTCAAACAAACTTATAAAAATGTTTAATGAAAGAAGGCATAGACTTATATAGAAATTGGACGTGGTTAAGATGAAAGTGATCAAATTTACTTTATAAAAGATTAAAGTTGCTCCATTTTTTAGTTGAGAGCAATTTATTTCTAAACCTCTTTCAAAATAAACTACTTTCTCCTTTCATCAATATTTTTCTTCTTTGATAATGAAATATCAGTTATTGTATAACAAAGAGTTAAATTTGAATGACTTGTCTTTTTCAGTCAACAATAAACTTCTTGGAAAATTTAAACTTTGAATGGTCTGTTGTTAAGGCGTTTAAATTTGGAATATAATGTTGTTTTTAGTATCTCCTTAGACTGTATCCACTGCCCTTTGGTACTAAACATATGTTCTAGGTTTCAAATCAGATAGTCTTTCATGTAATTTTGTAAGAATCACTCCTCTTATTCTAGATTCTTTATATGTCCGATTAATCACTAGACAGCAGAAGGTCAGACAACCTTATATGAAGTTAATCTCCCCCCCCTTTTTTTTGGGGTTTTTTTTTTGTTGTTGTTGTTGTTGTTTTTGTTTGTTTGTTTGTTTGTTTTTTGTTTTTATCAAAAATTTAGAACAAGAAGTTGTAAATGGCTATTAAAGATTAGTGCAATTTGAAAAGGAACCAACCTGGAGGGTAGAAAAGCTTGTAGGAAATGAAATTGCTTGGTAAAATCATGATGTTTTTCAAGTATAAATCACAGAAACATAAAATCCAAGGATTGCAACAAAAAAAGTTAAGGTCAATCTGCAATGTGTGAAAAGCATCCTTTCTGACTCATCTTTGTAAATTGTGCATACTGATCAGGTTTAACATTCTTCTCCACCTTTTTTATATGTAGAATGCTTATTATGTCTACAATACTTATTTACTTGATGTCTCCTGGTCTGTATAAGATTAATCTATAGCCTAACTTGCCAAAGCTTAGCAAGCTATTGTCATGGCATTGTGTCCATTATGCATCTGTCTTTTAGTGTGTAAACTTGCCTTTAAAAAATCTGTTTCCCAGAAAAAGATCTAAACCAAATTTCACAGGATTGTTCTCTAGATGGTCTTCTTTCAGATCCCTTCAAACAATTATGTTCAACAAATAAGTCAGGTTGCCATGACAACCAAAGTAGAAATCCTTTAAAAATCATTTTTGTAGATTCAATTCCCTTTTCAAAAATGTTCCTAGCACCAAGACATAATTAATCCCATAGCATTATTTGTATTTGTCGAAAAAACCTGCTTTTATTGGTTGGGGTTTTTATGTATAGCATAAATATGTAGTTTTTTATTGTATTTAATCAAACGTCAAAGGTAAAATCTATAATACATAGATTGTATTATTTTGGAAAATTGTCCAATTGGTAAAATATCTCATCTGTATGTATGTTACACCTAAATAAAGAATATTTGACTTTCACAGTTAGTTGATGATTAAAAAAACAAGTCCAAATAAAAGAAAGGATTGCATATGATGATTTAAGTCGATGAGACTTTAAAAACTTGACTTTGAAAAAATGAAAGAAAGAGATCCAGGACTTTCATAGGCAGGCTTAATTTACAAATGTTTTTGTTGGATTATGCTTGATTTATAATGTAAAAGAGACAATTTACTATTTGATAAAAAATAGAGTCCCTTTTTACCTTAGATTTAGGTTGGAAATAAAACTTACTGCTCATATTAAATGTAGATCTGGTTGATTACAAGAAGGAAAGAAAATTTTGTCCATAGAAAAAAAGAGAGCTTATTCAACCCATCAATAAATAACAAAATGTTATGAATAAAATCTTAAAATTGAAAGATGTTTCAGAAAATTATGAAATTTGAAAATGTTTTTGTCTTTGTTGGTAAAGAACATCATGTTTAAATGTAACTTTTACCCCTACAAGCTAAGTTTAGGGAGGTATACTGGAACTAGCCTGTCAGTCGATGGGTTGGGCGGATGGTCTGTAGGTCTGTCAGGCTGCAAAACTTTGTCCGGCAATCTCTAATAGTTTGAGTCCAGTTCACTCAATACTTGAACTTGTTCACAAGGAACTGCATATCAGCAAGACGCAACTATCATGGGAACTGCATCAAGTATTATCAAGTTGTTGCCCCCGATATTACCCTAGAAAGCTCCGTATAACCTTGTCCGAACAACTCCTCCTACAGGCAGAAGTGGTCATTAGGGGCTGTAGATGAGAAAAATGTAACCTTTGTGAAATTTTATCAAGGATTAGTGGTTAATTCCCCTGATTTGATTTTAAAAGGCTCATAAAAAAATTGAAGACATAAATTCTCCTACCGTTTCTATCCAGTTTGCGTCAAACTAAGTAAAGGTGTTCGTTATGGTTGTAGACGTACATGATGCAACTTTCGAGAAATTCCATCAAACGTAAATGAGTGATTACCCATTAATTGACTTAAGATACTTAAAATCTTGTCCAGATAACTTCTACAGTTTCAGTCTGATTCGCTTCATACTCTGCAGAAGCGTTCATTAGGAACTGTAGTTATGCAAGATGTACCTTAAATGAATTTCCCTTACAATTGATGAGTTATTTCCCCCGATTTGATTTAAAAACCTTTTTCTTGACAACTCCTACAACATTTTCTATCTGATTTGCTTTATACTTGACAAAATGTGTTCATTAGGAGTTGAAGATGTGCAAGATGAAGCTTTTGTAAAACTTCCACCAAGAATTTTCGCCCCTGACTTTACCTAGAATTAGGAAAAAGATAAGTTTCTGTCTGCCGGGCTAAATCCTTTGCTCCATCATAGGGCAAATTTATACTTGTACGTCAAAATAGAAGTTTACTTTGAAAAACAGCTATATTGAAGTTGTTTGTTTGTATGGTAATTAATGCCAGACTTTAAAGATCTCCAGTTATACCATTGCAAAGTCCACCTCTCCCTTTCCTGTAATGTCATTGTACTTTTAAACTTAGAGAACATTGTGGGAAAAGAAGAAATATTTTGTAATAAGCATTTTTTTCTTTTTCCACAATATTTTATACTCAGTAGGTTGGTTACTTTAAAATTGAACCCATCTTATATTGTCTCCTGCAATTTCTATGATTTTTTATAAGCCTAAAAACGGGAAAGATTCCTCTGCATCATTAAATGTAGGCTTGGATTTTCAAATAACCTTTCCAAAGACATATACCTATGTGACAAGCAGGACTGTCGTGGAAATTCGAACCTGCAATCCTGATCTTCTCTCAGATTTATAGCCTGCCACTAATGAGACAAACAAAACCCTTGGTTGATTGTCCAACTAAACAGGATAGCTATGACAGAAATACTTGGCTTATATCTGCTTTTTTTTTTCATTTAAAGGTAGGTACCGATGTTTTTTGTTTTGTTTTTTTTTGTTTTTGTTTTTTTTTTTCATGTCACAGATTTTTATTATACTAATTCCCTCTCATGTGCTAGTTTAATATAATATTCTGAAAAGTAGTTTTGCTAAAATCAGGGTCGTTTGTCAGAAAACGAAAGAAGATCGGAGTTTCAACTTTAATTGGTTTCCAAACTAAAAAGCATCTTACCACAATAATACGTAATGTATCATATATCATGTAAAGTAATATCAATGTGTGCAATGTATACGTGACATCCCCCTTTTTGTCAAGAAAATACAGGTATAAATATTATGTATTCATAACACTCATACTCATTATTATATCATGACTAAGTTGTGAAAAATGACTAGAACTAATAATTAAATAAAATAAATAAACAGAAATTTCTTCTTGAAATCTTCTGGAACTTGGTCTAGTCTTAAATATATAACTTCTTTCTGTCTCTTTTCCCTTTCCAGCTGAATGGATTTGCGGTTTTTAACCAACGCAATTACTTTGATTGACTTAACCATTTGAAACTTTTGATTACGTTCACACTATTTTCAATATTTCTATTTCTTTTGATAACACTAGATTCGAACTGATTATTTTGTTTATTGATTTAAACAAACACTTCAATGATTTGACACACATAATCATCATACTTGGTTAGATTTATAACAACTCTACCTGATCTGGTTGTTTGGATTTCAGGATTTTCATCGCTTTGATTAGCACTTTGATTTGATTGATTAATTAACACAACACTTTCTTTATTATTTGACTGACTATTGATTGACACTTTTTCGTATTGATTTTTGATTTGACACTGAATTTCCTAAATTGCCTTCTCTTGGTTTGATCTCTGTATCATTCATCTCTTTGCTCTTGAATTCTGCTTTGGTTGGTTTCAGATGCTTTGGGTTTCTACGTAGTTTTCTCCCATCATCAGTTTTCACTTTGTACGAACGTGGAATATGATGTTTATCCACGACCGTTCCTGGAACGACTTGCTTGTTGTGTTCTATAACAACCCGCTGTCCTTCAATCAGATATGTAAGAGAATTTTTCCACAATATTTCTGTTGCTTTTGACGATTGCTATGTAATTTTGTTACGTTTTCCGTGCCTTTATAGTTGGGTTTTAACAGCACCTCTGCTGTAGGTATGCTTGACTTTAGTCTGCGCCCGATATGCATTTGTGCTGGTGACAATCCAATTCCATCTATAGGTGTATTTCTATAATCTTACAAGGCTTTGCTAGGATCATTGCTCTTCTTTAAAAGATTTTTGACAGTCTGTACAAAACGCTCTGTTTGTCCATTCGCTTGGCCATAATGTGGACTAATTGTCGTATGAATAAAATCACACTCTTTGGCGAATTGTTTAAACTCTTTACAAGTAAATCGTGGTCCGTTGTCACTGACCACTTCATCCAAAACGCGCGAATAACTTCTTCATGTAAGAAATTACGTTTGATGAACTTAAATTGTCCAATTCGTCTATTTCTGGCTATTTTGAATGGTAATAAACAGTAAGTAGATAGAATTGTCCTTTATATTCAAACAGGTCTGCCCCAATCTTGGCAGAAGGTCGACAGAAATCATTGTTTCTTTCCTGTTTGTCTTTTTATAATGCAGAGCACAAATTTTACACTTTCCTACTATATTTTGAATCTGTACCAACATTCCAGGGCCAAAACATTTGTCTCGCCCGCTCTTTGCATTTTCCTATTCCCATATGCGTTTCGTGTACTATTTTTAGCATTTCATCTCTTTTAGCATGAGGAATGATTACTTTATGGCCTTTGAAGACTATCCAAACTATGCTTGTGATTTCCTGTTTGAAAGGCCAATATTGTTTAATAATGATATCTGGAACTAATTCCTTATGCTCTGGCCATTCATTTTCCAGCATCATTACCAACATTTGTAATTCGGAGTCATTTTTCGTTTCATGTTTTATACTTTCATACTTCTCTGGCGACATCGGTAAGTGTGCATTAAGATGGATTTCATGAACATCCAATTATGGTATTAAAGTCTCATTAGTCTCCGGTAAATATAATCTCGACAGTGTGTCCGATATATACATTGATTTACCAGGTTTGTATCGTAACGTGAAACCATACTTTTATAATGTCATGACAAATCTTTGTACTCTGGATGGCGCGTCAAAAATGGACTTATTAAAAATACTCTCTAAAGGCTTATGGTCACTTTCAACAGTGAAATGTCGTCCGAAGAGATAATAATGGAACTTTTGACAACCAAACACTATTGCCAAAGTCTCTTTTTCGATTTGTGAATACCTCTTCTGTGTGTTATTTAGGGCCCCAGAAGCAAAAGCTATTGGTTTATTTTCTTGTAATAAGACTGCTCCAAGTCCACATGAGCTTGAATCGACATTAAGAATCAAATCTTTATCTTTGTCATAAAACGCTAGAATTGGTGTTTCTGATGCCATTTGTTTCAGTTTTTCAAAACTACTTTGTTTTGCATTGTCCCAATGCCATTCTATCTCTTTCTGTAACAGTAACCTTAAGGGATCACTAATCTCTGACATGTCTGGCATGAACTTTTGTAGATATGTAATGAATCCCATAAATGTTTGTAGCTCTTTTTTGCTCTCAGGAGCTTTCATGTTATTTACAGCTCTTACCTTCTCTCGGTCAGCTTTCAGACCATCTTTCGAGATTTTGTGTCCAACATACCCTATTTCGTCCTTACGAAATTGGTATTTAGTCTCACTTTACTTGAGATTCCATGATTAAGCTCTTTCAAACACTTTTTTCAGTCTTTCATCATGCTCTTTCATGTCCCTACCCCACACTAATATATCATCTACTATCACATCTGTTCCCTATAGGCCTTCAATCATCTCACTCATGGTACGTTGAAAGTTTCCCGGAATTGACTTGATCCCAAACGGTGCTCTACGGAATCTGTATCTTCCGAAAGGTGTGTGGAAAGTAGTTAACTTTGAACTTTCTTCATCTAATTTGAGTTGCCAGAAGCCAGACATAGCATCTATTTTATTAAAAACTTGAGCCTCAGGCATTTCTGCAACTACTTCTTCCACTGTTCTCATGGGATAATGCTCTCTCTGTATTGTCTTGTTTAGATCTTTAGGATCTATACATATTCTAACAGAACCATCCGGCTTTGTAACAGCTACCATACTATTAACCCAAGGTGTAGGCTCTTTTTGTTTCACTATCACACCTAACCGCTCCATTCTCTCAAGTTCTAGTTTCTCTTTCGATTTTGATGCTAGGGGTACCTTCCTTCGGGGATGAACTACTGGTTTTACATTTGGATCTATCTTAATACTATACTCCCCAGGTATGCAACCGAGTCCTTGAAATAGGTACGAATGGATAGTTTCAAACTGAAAGACACGCTTTATGAGTCCGATTTCTTCCGCAGTCTATCCACTTATGATTGATTTCGATCGAGTTTCTACAACGTAAAAGTCAGTAGAGAAGCAGATGTCTTTGTAGGCTAATTAAAGAGAAACAACTCCTTTTGGTATCATTCTATAAGCTGAAAATGATTTCAAAGCGACATGAAGCTTCCTAAGTACTTGATTCAGGTTTTTACCAAGCTTTCTGACATATTTATTTGAGATAACATTACACTTGGCTCCGGTATCAATTTGAAATTCAATTCCTCTGTTATTAACTCTGAGCGTTTCTTTGAACATGTCCTGTTTCTCTTTGATTTTACTCTCCGTTCTATAAATTAACCCTACAAAAAATTCATCGTCCGAATATTCATTTAGTTCATGTACTCTGAATTTCTTCTTAGTCTGTGTTTTACATCAAGCAGCAAAATGAACCCTTTTCTTGCATTTCAAACATGTTTTACCTATGGCAGAACATTTTTTGTCATCATGGTGTTTCCACAACGTCCACACGCTTTACTTTTGTCAAATGACACAAATTTCTAAGAATCATGTTTATACTTTGGGGGTTTTGTCTTTTCTTTTTGTACTGCATGAACATTTGGATCTTTCCTACATTCATTGTGTTCAACTGCTTCTGTGAAAGTTCAAATGTTCTTCAAATTTCTGTTGCCTTTGCCAATGTCAAATCTGAACCTACGCCAATTAACTTTTCTCTTACTTTCTTATAAAGAACACCAAAAACTATCCTGTCTCTGATCATATTATCTTTCTCTCCCCCATACGCACAATCAGCAGCAAGTTCTTTCAAGTCAGTTATGAATTGATCACATGACTCACTGTCAAGTTGTATCCTGCACTGGAATTTATATCTGTTAAAGACATTGTTTGACTTTGGTTCCACGTAGGCTTTGAACCTGTTTCCAATTTCAATTGGATCTTTCTTCTGCGCATCGGACAAGTCCCAGGTTCCAAACACCTCACGCCACGTGACCCTACACAAATCATCAGATACGAGCTTTTTTCCTCGTCTGTTTTCCTCTTGAGTGGCCCACTGGACATAAATTAAACGTGCGAGTAGAAATTCTTCCATGCCGTCACCAAACCTCTCGATTCCCAGTCCATTACGGGAATGTTACCGTGTAACCCCTCCATGGCAGCTTACGAGAATGATGTCTGAACCTTATTATGACTATGTGTATGACTCAAATGTCCTTATGACTTCATATTTTGCTATTTTTTACTTCTGACACCATGTCAGAAAACGAAACAAGATCGGAGTTTCAACTTTAATTGGTTTCCAAACTAAAGTGCATCCAACCACAATAATACGCAATGTACCATATATCATGTAAAGTAATATCAATGTGTGCAATGCAGTATCGATACGTGACAAAACAAGGATATTTCCCTAATAGCCTGCGTTGGCTGTTAATCTATTTCTAGATTGAACCGAGACAGTTGCTATGAATATTGGATCATTTACGCAGTGCGTATGACCAATGAAATCCCGTATTCAATTTGAATTTGTTCAAACCAACGTCAAT
Source organism: Fragum fragum (assembly GCA_946902895.1). NCBI lineage: Eukaryota > Metazoa > Mollusca > Bivalvia > Cardiida > Cardiidae > Fragum > Fragum fragum. The sequence goes on along the minus strand of OX336375.1, from coordinate 6,500,593 downwards.
CATAAGGAGTTATTTTCGCTAGCCGTTCTTCAATTCTGGACAGATCAGTCCAAAACTGTCTTTAGCGTTAATACGAATATAGACAATTACCGTAGTTTTGCGCTAACCATTTGGTTTGACATAATTGAGGTCATTGATTGTTTCGCTTGTCAATTTGTTACATTCCGTTGAATCTGTGTCACATGCAAATGAAGTCATGCGGTGCCGACAACCGAATTCCGTGATATCAAAAAATAGCCTAGGATTCCGCGGAACTTTTTCTATATAACCAAAAAACATCAATTTAGCCTATCGGATTACCGCGAAGACAATATCTGACTCAAATTTGTGTAAAAAGGGTCCGATTTAGCGTATTTTAGGCGATGGCATTTTTTTTTCTATTCTTGGTTTCAGAAACATCGATACCTCCGTTTAACCTTTTCCTATATGATGGCACTTTTGGACGCCCCTCAAGAGAACAATTCAGAAACATTGTGTAAAATGAGGAAATTGCTTGTTACAAGTAATTTCTTCGTTTAACATAATGTTTTTTTTTATGGAGATTTTTTTAAATCTATGATTTCTCAGACTCTGCAACTCATTTCAATTTGGACCAGTCTAAAATCTTGACGTCTGGGTTAAATATGGATTTGTCTTCAATATGGATTTGATACATTTGCATTCAAACAAACAAACAATCAAATTGAATTGAATTTCTGAAAAACACTTATCAATAAACTAAAGTCTGAAGAGCGATACAGGTGCTCAAACGCCTCTAGATTTAAAATCTTATTCAAACTTGCAGAAATGCTTGTATGGTTTTTATAATAATACATAATATTAAATATCTTTTCATTCTGTGAAATTGATGGGAAATGAGGCTGTTAAGGCAAATTCTCTCTCTATTTGCAACAGTATCGTAAGTACCCCTTATTTATTAAGGAAATAATGACGGTGTTGCACTGCCTAACAACGCATCCTCGTGAAATATTTTTTTCATATCTGGAATAACCAGTTGATTATTCTATTTATTATATACCTTATTATTCTAATTTTTTTTTATCAAAATATCGAAACCAATCTTTTTGAAAGAGAAAAGGTCTATTGAAAAAAGTGCGAATGAATAAATCATTAAAGATTTATTACAGAGAGTGAAACTGAAAAGTGTTATCGTCACTCCAGTGACGATATCAAAATTTATTACACTGAGAAATCCCAAGATTTTAATAAAAGGAGCTATTCGCCATGATGCTTATATAGTTTAGGTTTACTTCTAAAATGATTGGCGTCCTAAGGGCTATAACTACAGCTTGAAGGCAATAGTTTGGGCGTTACAATCTCCTAACGAACAAAAAATGTTTAATATATTTATCAGTCTGGGTTTTTTCATCTGATAATCTTTTTTTAATGACAGTTGCTATCCATTAACCGGTGTATGCATGAGCTTACAAAATAAACAATAATTGGCCAATCGCAAATGTCAATCAAATAATAAGCCTAACAAATAGATGATTCATTTAGACTGGAAGTTCAGTTTGAAATCAGAAATTAGCAGCCATTTTGATGAATCATTTTTGTTGGTTTTGCGACTTAAACGTCGTAACTACAGCTTATTCAGGCTGTAGTTACGACATTTAGGTCGCAAGCCAACCATTCCACTTTTTTGTAACATACTACTGGCCATGAATTTTGCAGTTGAATATCGAAGCAGGACTTCCCGTTGGAGTCAAGGGGCGGGGCCACCAGTGCAAGTGGGCAAGGCCAGCGATTGGTTAATTTAGCGCTGCACGCGAGAAAACTATATGCCCACGGTCTACTTTTATTGCGGTTTAAAGTAAATATCTAACTTGCAAATTCATGCAGTATACATATATTTCCGCCCATAAAAACTAAAATAAGGATAAAAAAATATTGATAACTCTGCTAGTTAAATATGCGTAACCTTATAAACATTATAATCCTATGTATAAACATTAAAAACCTATGTAAAAATATAATGTAACAAGCTGTACAAGTATGTATGAATACAAACAAAATACGTGTTCTCTTCTTCCCTTTTTTTCCTTTTTTTTTCTATCGATAACCTTATGAAGTTTATGCATTTATTTCCGTCTATTTACGGATTGCTACCCCCCTCTGATTCCACTGAGCACGCCCACTAAGCTCCCACTGGTAATTCTACTTCGATAGTATCTGGCGACTGCGAAATTTAGGTCGGTAACATGAAACATTCAAAGTACTGAAAGCTAGCAAAGCATGGCCTTGTTAAGTTATCTTCTTTGTCAAAGGTTATGATTATAAATGTTAAAGTAACTTATGAGTTAAAACGCATGCTTTTGGCGAAGTTCTGTACAATTTGAATTGAGTATATGATGTTAAGACCAAGTCGTGAATGTCAAATGTAAAATTGTTAGATATTAAAAATTGAGAAATTGAGTCGCTCTCTCTCGTTTTTTCATATGAAATATAAACAACATCTACAAGTTTCACCCGAATAACCTGTAAACTTAAGAACACAATTTTTTTAAACACTTAGCCAAGGGTATGGCCCGAGAGTGTAAACAAAAATGTCGATTTTCCCGTCTTTCCATTCATTCCTTTTCGTTCCTATTTCCAATAGGATTCATCTTTGTTACCTGAAACTCATTCTGACCAAGTTTCATCACGAATGAGTTAAATGCGTAGCCTCTTCATTGAAAATAAAGAAGCTGACATTAATGTCCATTTTCCCGTGTTTTCTATTTTAATATTCTCAGCTTTTAAAGGTTTCTTTTTTATGTCATTATAAACATTCTGAAAGAAGTTTCATAAAAAATGCGGTTGATTTGTGCCCCCCTGAGGGTATACAAAGTGATTATCCAAGTTATTGTCATTTAGGTACCTTTTACCGAGTTTTCAAATGGAATGTTCCCATTTTCGATAGAGTTTATCTTTATAACCTGACAAACATTTTGACCAAGTTTCAACATGATTGTCCGAAGTGTGGTCCCACTACATTGTAAACAAAGAAATTGTCGCTAAGGCACCTTTTTTCACCTTTTCTAGTAGAATGTGCTCTTTTCCAATAGTTTTCATCTGATAATCTCACGAATATATAGACCAAGTTTCATGAAAATAAAACTAAGTTTTTAGCCCGATATTTGTATTTCCGATAGGGTCCTTCCCCAGGATTTGAAAAAAACCATTCAGACTAATATTCATCAAAATTGAGACATATTTTGTAGATTCCAAAGTGTACACAAAGAAATTGTCACTAAGGACGGACATTCATTGATCACTAAGCTCATTTGAAAATAATGAGGTCAGTTGAGATAAAATACATAGGAGGTGAACTTGGTGGCAGAATTTGCAATGTTCCGGAAATATACAAGAACCATTTTTATTATATTCCTAGCTGTGAAATCTTCGGATTTCCCAATGTAAGAAAATGATATCACCACTCCGAAAATCGGGAACAACTTCTATTTCCAAAGGGCCAGGTTGTTCCTTGTTAATATGCATAGCTATGATTGGAAATTCTGTATCTAAAATAAAGAAAGTTTTGACTAAATCCTCCACATAAAAATCAACTGTAATAAGATTTTAAAACATAAGCTACATATTGTACACTTTTTCTGTCGAAATGATATCGAACAAGGTATGAGGAGAGTAAGAAATTCACGGTGACCTTACATTCAATTTCTTAGACTAAAAATAAATTTAAAAACAGTTAAATTAGAAGAAACTCACGTTCATAACTACAACATCAAAATAACCGGTTTGTTAACAAATGGTTTTAAACAACAAAGAACCTGAATGTTTGTGCTATCACTGATCGACTTAAACCAATGCGTACTTTTCCGTGACGTCCAAAATTATTCCAGGCCTCGAATACTGATGCTATTGCAGTTAAAGTGATAGACATCCAACCTAAGCCGCATGAGCTTGCTTTGTACACTTAAGTCAGGAGACTGATTGATCACAGACTACCTTTTCTATGGTTCTGTCCACGTTCCTGTCTTGAATGGTGGTTCGATGTTCGAAATATTTCTTAGGATAAGATTATCGCCCTTAGATACAGTATATGTTTCACCTAAATTATTTTCGTGCCTGACGCTGCAAATCTCTAAGTGTCTAGAAATACGGACTTTCAAAAAATCGTTTTAAGCCCTCACGCACTTGGAAAGCCAATCAAGATAGCGATCAGAAATTATTGACAACAAAATTAGTTGATATTAGTGTGCACGGTTCCTAGGGCCGAAGACGACGAATATGATTGAAATAAGGAGGTATCGACAAATAATACTGTTTCAAATATAATAAATAGAATAATCAACTAGTTTTTTTTATATGAAAAATCGCTCACTTGAATACATTGTTATGCGTTAGAAAAGCTCGTCTTTCGGACTCGTTTTTCAAAGCCTAACAACGCATCCTCGTTAAAGATTTTTTATCGCAGAATTATCCAGTTGATTATCCTCTATTTTATGGCGTAGGTATAAAATGGATGAAGATGATCAAGGCTGCAGTAGCAGTTTGCACTTGTTGACCTCTGAAACTACTTCAAATCTTTGTCTATTAACTAAAGGTATCAAAGCTGACGCTTTTCTAGCTAAATAGTAAAATAGTTGGTTGGCGACCTAAACGTCGTATCTACAGCTTGGATAAACTGTGGTTATAACGTTTTAGTCGCAAAAAAACAACAAATGCTTCTCATCAATATCGGCCAATGTTGGAGTTCAAAGTTCACTTCCAGTCTAAATAAATGTTTTGATTGGTCGATTCATTCTTCGATTGATCCGTCAAGTAATTACAAAGGTGTAATACCTAAAATTGTTTCAGTGTAGAGTTGAAATCACTTACATTGTATTCTTTGCATCTTCTGATAAAATCTGGTCAGCAGGAGTTCTGGAACGAGATAACTGTCGAAACAGATCGGGTTGATAGATTTCAACTACTTCCGACCTATTTCACACTTCTAGCAACAAGAACTACGGTGCTACAGCTTTGTAGATCGCCGTCGGTATTTGATATGTAGATCAACTAGTTTAACCCTTTCCTGTTTTTGAAACTTTAGACTAGTCCAAATTGAAAGAGGTTGCAGACGACAATGAAAACTGGGTGTCATTTGAAAAGAAACCATCCTATGTGATAGAAAATATTGTGGAAAAAGGGGAAATTGCTTCTTACAAGCAATTTCTTCTTTTCCCACAATATTTTCTTGAGTATAATAATCACAGGTACGTAAAATCCTGTATTTGAACGGGAAAGGGTTAACCTATTCCCACACAATGACGCTTTTGGACGCCCCTCAAGAAAAACGATTAGGAAACCATGTGTAAAAATGAAGAAATTATTTTAAATTGTCGTCTGCAACTCCATTCAGTTTGGACTTGCCTAAAAAATTTCCAGTTTAGTAATGGGTTAAACCTTATCACCAGTTGACGCATGTCATACACAGCGCACTATCAAGTGGATACATCGTATTGGCGAAACAGTTTGAAATAGAGTACGGTATAACGTAAGGGCCATCCAGTGTAGAATTGACGAGTCGCAGCTGTCAATCAAATTACCAGTCGACCAATGAAGTCATCAAATTAGACTAGAAATGAGTTTAAACTCCGATATTGGCAGTCTTTTTTGTAAACCTTAATATTGGCTTGGCGACTTCAACGTCGTAACTACAGCGTATTCAAGTTCTAGTTACGACGTTAAAGTCACCAACCAACCATTCTACTGTATTAGTCATAGCTTTTTTAAAATAACGCCGTGTAGAATGGAAGAAACTGGATTTCCTGTCGGAATTGTAGAGCGTGGCCAACGAATAAGTAGGCGGGACTCCCGTATTCTTTTGTCAATTATCGCATTCTACATGCTACCCACTCTCTTGCATTCCGGTGTATTCCTCATATATCGTTCGTTTATGGTCAGAGTAACGAACTACAACTCTGCTTGAAGAATTTTCGTAGTTAATTCTCGACGCCGTACTCTCTTGTTCTCTTCCGCGTTTTCTCTTCGTCGTACTCTGGTATTCAAGTGTTTTGTTCTCTCATTTTCTCGCCTTCTTTCTTGCAAACACATAAGATGCCTTTCATAACACAGTACGTCTTTCAGAAAAATACTCAAATTGTATAATAAGTACAGTTTTAAATGAAATTAGTAACATAACCAAAATCTTTGGACCTAAACAGTAAGGGACTTGCTACAGAGATCTGGACCTATACGACGTTTGGTTATTCCCTGAATCTGGTTGCCGAGAAAGTGTTTTACCGATATTTCGTAGTAGATTAATAGATATTTATATCTGCGAGTGGTTTCAGGATATAGGTAATCGGTCATCTTTATTGATTTTTAGAAACTTGAAAGATACTTTTTGTTGTCCTTGAAACTTGATTGAAAATAACAAGTTATAGAAATGCAGTAGTCAAATTACGTATATCAGCACATCATCTTCTTATAGAAACAGGACGTCATAGAAATTTCGCAAGGAATGAAAGAATTTGTAGCTTGTGTAACCTCAATCAAATAGAAGACGAATTTCATTTCCTGTTAGTTTGTCCATTTTATAAAGAATCAGGACAAGTTTATTTTAAGAAATATTATTACAGCAAATCGAATATTTTTAAATCAATAAATTTGTTGAACTCAGATAACGTCAAAATTCTTAATAGTATTGGAATTTTCTACACAAAAGCAATGTACAAAAGAAAAACCGAGATAAATCTAATTCGTAATTAACATTTGATTTCCTAAGCCTTGTTTAACCTTTCCATTCGAAATACTCAATTAAGACTCTTTTACTTCATTATTTCCGCAAACAACATCTTTTATATGTCATAGGTTTGTTGTTTTTTGTTGGGGTTTTTTTTGTTGTTGTTGTTTTTTTGTTGTTTTGTTGTTTTTTTTTTGTCCATACCCATGCATATTTTTTCATTCATAATGTAGGTCATGTTTTATTTTGACGATGAACCGTATGAGTACGTGTCAAATAATTAAATAAGGAATCCGTTCTGTTCTGATGTATTGCCGTCGTCATAGAGCAGTCGGTAGCTATGTCTTATCTTCGATCATAGGATGTCATGGGTCGATCCACGGCGGCGGCACATATTGTTTCCGGCATTTGTCTCTAACCAAAGGGTGGAAAATCGTAAACCTAAGTGGGATTGCAGCTGGAGGCTAGGAAAGGATGTAGTGGTATTACTGGCGTGAGAAATACCAGGAATCCATTGTAAGGTGCTCCAGCCGCCGCGATATGACTGAAATACTCTTAAAAGCGGCGTTAAACCCCATTCAATCAACTTTCTTATGTATCAATTACTGTTCCTTAGTATTTGCCTAGTATGTGCCTAGTTTACTATGTTCTTCCTATTAAAAAGAAATGCCTTTCTATACAATTTAGCTTAAGACTTTTTTATTTAACTATGTTCAAAGACCTTCCGTTGGAACTTTGGTTAATATTGTAGAAAATGGAGAGGTTACTTTTAATAAGCGATTTTTTTTTTTTTTTTTTTTTTTTTTTTTTTTCGTTTTCAGGTCGCATTGTGGGCCAAAATGCAAATAAGAGTTGTAAAAGTTTTTTTTTCTTTTCTTTTTTTTTTTTTTTAATAAAATCGTCATCGACTGCCGCTCTTCTGTTATATTCGACAATTCTAAGAGTCGGTGATGAGTGTAGGAATGTGTTAAAGAGGGATCATTTTCATTTTCGATTGTTTGTTTTGTATCTCCTCACTTTTTCTTAATGTATTCTATTTCCGCCAAGTAGGCGAACAAAGTCACACGAAAAGATAAATGAGCCTGTGCGTGACATTTCCAACAATTTCGCAGGTGCGTGGTTCGCACACATTGAGCACCCTGGACAATCATTTCGGGGCAATTAGAATATTCGCTGATTAATTAAAGAAGCTATGGGTAAGTATCTATCTACGGAGCGCAGAGTGAAGACTCTGGTCAGACTGTGCGGATGCACAGGCTGACCTGAGTCTTTACTTGGCGCACATGAGTAATGGTTGGAAATGTCACGCACGCGCTCAAATATACAGAAAATAGTACAATATAGACAACAGAATGAATTGAAAGACATTTAAATACAAACATTGAGGCATACAACGAAATATTGAGGAATTCCAGTACAGTTTTCTTACAAAAAAGATAGACAACGATTTTCTGTCTAGTGGGAACTAGAATGCCGCACTAGAGAAGTAATCTGGTTCGATGACTATCTCGTGGGAGCGACTTACTGTCTCGTGGATGCGCAGGACATAGAGACCGTTTTTTGATTGTCTATGTATCTTGTTACCGAGAGATAGCATTTCAATGCGTTATTTTGCAAAATTTATGACCGGTAACGTGTTACAAAAAAGTAAAACTGTTGTTTTGCGACCTAAGCGTCGTAACTTAAGCTTGAATAAGCTGTAGTTACGACGTTTAAGTCGCCAAACCAACAAAAATATCAACATCTCTCTAAAATGCCGGTGTTCAAGGTTCACTTCCGGTCATATGCATTATTTGTTGTTGTTGTTTAGCTCCACTGGCTGAAAGCCAGCGAGCTATTGTCATGGCGTGCATGCGTCCGTCTTCTAAGATAGTTCACAACTAAATTTCGCAAAAAGTATCCTTTGGCAACGCTTTATCTTGTTCCTTCAAAGAATTTTGATCGGATGAAAAACGTGGCTTTAATGGGCGAGGCTGATTTCTTTATATGGTGAAAGATTTAAAAATCTCCTTCTCAGAAACCAATAGATGGAGTTCAACCAAATTGTACAAGAATTATCAACAAATGTTTTAAAAAATCATGTATAATATCTTTACTTTATTTAAATGAGGCCTTCAGTTTTAAAACAGAGACTTGAATCTTCATGCTGAATTAGATATTCGCCTTATGGTCTTCTTCGAAATTACCTTATAACTCCTACAAGATAATCACAAGATTATAATTAGCCCTATGTTGTGCATTTCCAGATAAAAAGCAAATCAATCGAAGGTCTTCTCTCCATAAAAAACAACTATATTTTAGTGAAACTTCACAACAACCATTTTCCGAAATACTTTAGAGAATTGATATCCTTTAAAATGCTTTCTGTTGAAATCTCAGCATAGCTTTAAAATGTTTCCTTTCACAACATAAGCTTAATTATATCATTTTCTAAGTAGTTACAAGGATTGTCCTTTATGAAATAAAAGTTATGGTACAAAATGAATTGGAACGAAAGCACGGCTTGTAAAGCTCTTTTCCACTTATTCAAGATGATGTGAACAAGAGACATAATTTAGACAATATAAGCCAACGACTTATTTTTGAAATGATAACATTAAAAAAAATAAAGATGATACCAGGTCCATTTGTAAAAATGCCAAATAATTGAAATTTACGAAGAACTGTTTTGCCATAGTAAATGAATGAGAAAAAAACTCCAAACTTTTCGGCATGTAGCATCATCCAAATCTGTCACGAGATTAAACAAGGAGTTGCTTTGAAATCTATCACTCTCTATCACCACGCTCCTGAATAATAGCCAAGGCAAAAGTTGACTTGTATCTTGGTACATTGTCCTCGTGGAGATTACACCTAATGACAGTTTCCACGCCTTTTCCCTTTTATTAGGAAGTTGCCTCATGGGGTCAGCACAATATCTCCAAGATAAAGTGTGAGTTTTTTCAACATAATCCTTCTAAATCCCAGAAAACTGTGGCGATTAACTTTCCAGCGGAGGTTGTTGACTTAGCCGTTTTCGGGAGATGCGATCCTGGGTACTACTACTGTGTTTGTCTGTTGTTTTATATCGGGCTTGAAAAGGTGGATCCGAGCTTCATAAAAAGGGACAAACTATTTGAGGAATTCTATTTATATTGAATTCTCTCAACTACGGCAGTGACTCTTGTCTTTTTCAACCCTAGTGGAGAACTAATATTTTATTTGACTCTTACGGGATTCGAACCTACGCGGAACAAATAAGAGTCAAATAAAATATTTGAGGAATTTCTCCTGATTCTGCTGGAACATGGTTTTCCTTCGACATATTGTATCTACATCGTCTCGTAAACTTTGGGACCCACCTCGCGGAAACTTTTGCAATTTGGCAATTACGAAGGTTTATTTAAATTGAGAGATACCACAGCAGATTATCACTCGATAATATCACCGAAAATATATTTTTAAATGCCACACCAGCCGCCTGATGGTCACGGTTTCTAGTACACATTGATACATGTATAAAGATATAGAATTAGAACATCTTCATGGCCATAATTCTATATTGACAAGTTTTACAAAAATCTTTCGATTTTAGATGAAATGCCATCTATCCTAAAGTGGTAAATATTATGACCGTACATTGATAAACGATAGCGACAAAACTGACGTACCAGAAACCAGCCCACATATTTCCAACAAGGTAGACAGCCAAATGCCATTTTATGTGACTAAAACGTCGCAGCTTATAACGCCGTTTAAGCAACCCCAACAATCGTTATTCTTTTGCTCACTTGAGCAAAACGTACTCAGGGTGAGCTTTTGTGATCACCTTTTGCCCGTTGTGCGTTGTCCGTCGTGAGTCGGAAGTCGTCAACAATTCTTTAAATTCTTCTCCCCTCTAACCATTGGACCAATTTCAACCAAACTTAGCAGGAATATTCCTTGGCTGGCCCTCTCGAAACGTGTTCAGGAAATTTTGATTTGCCACAAAATATGGACGTGACAGAGATAGAGAAATCATGCAATTATTCTTTAACAAGAGGCCCATGAGGGCCTAAGACGCTCTACTGGTTATCAAGTTTTCCGTTAAAGAAATCTGATATTTAAGGAAGTTCAGTACCCAAAGAAGAATGCATAAATAAAAGAAAACAGGAACTTATCCAATTTATTATTTTGAGCAACAATCCTCAAGGCCCCTTTTCTCGTGTTTCATGACAGATCCACTCCATTTCCAAAGAAAGTAACCTAATTACGCTACAATCATCCTGTGAATTTTTCTTGTGTCACTTAATAAATCAGACCAATTTACACAGGAACAATCCAAATGACGGTACAATCATTCTATTAAAGTTTGAAGAGATTCTGATAAAGACTAAGGACATTCTTGTGTTAATGAAGATTTGGTAATAATTTCTAATACAGCCCCTTTTCCCATGATACTAGACAGATCAGGCCTAATTTGAAAAGAAAGAATCCTCATGATGGAACAATCATTCTATGAAAGATCAAACAGAATCTGATGAAAACTGTTGACTTTATTGTGGTACAAGGATTTTAAAATTAAAGTTTGAAGTCGATCAGTCGAAATCTAGGGCCATCATGTGTTTACTAAGATTTTTGATAAAATTTTCATAGGGCCCCTTTGATGGACCAAAGCCACTTCCGAAAGGAACAATCCATTTAATGTAATAATCATTCTATGAATGTTTGAAGAGAATTTCTAGAAAACTGTGGACTCTATTGTGTTTACGAGGATTGTTTTCATCAAATTTTCATAAGGCCCCCTGTTCCCGTGGTCCTTGACTGATCATACCCAATTTTGAAAGGAACAATCCTTATGATGGTCTAATCATTCTGTGAAAGTTTGAAGAGAATCCGATGAAAACTGTAGACTCTAGAGGGTTGACCAAGATTTTTTAAATAAATTTTAATTAGGCCCCTTTTCCCATGTTTCTTGACGGATCATAACCGATTTTGAAGGAACATTCCTTATGATGGTGCTATCATTTTGTGAAAGTTTGAAGAGAATCCGTTGAAAACTGTTGACTCTAGATTATTAATAAGGATCTTTTATTAAATTTTCAAAATCCCCTTTTCCTGTGTTTCTTGAAGAATCATACCCAATTTCAAAAGGAACAATTCTTATGATAGTATAATCATTCTGTGAAAGTTTGAAGAGAATCCGATTAAAACTGTGGAGCTAGAGTGTTAACGAGGATTTCCTAATAGTTTTTTTTCGATTAAATTTTAAAAATGCCCCTTTTCCCGTGTTTCTTGGCGGATCATATCCGATTCCGAAAGGAACAATCCTTATGATGGTACAATCATTCTGTGAAAGTTTGAATTGATTCTGATGAAAACTTTGGACTCTAGAGTGTTAACGATTATTTTTTAATTAAATTTTCATAAGGCCCCTTTTCCCATGTTTCTCGACGGATCATGCCCAATTTCGAAAGGAACGATCCATATGATGGAACAATCATTCCGAAAAAGTTGGAAGAGATTCCGATTAAAACTGTGGACTCTAGAGTGTTAACGAGGATTTCCTAATAGATTTTTCGATTCCATTTTAAAAAAGGTGCCTTTTTAAGTGTTTCTTGGCGGATCGTATCCGATTCCGAAAGGAACAAACTTATGATGGTACAATCGTTCTGTGAAAGTTTGAAGAGAATCCGATGAAAACTGTGGACTATAGAGTGTAAACGAGGATTTTTTAATTTAATCTTAATTAGGCCCCTTTTTCCATGTTTCTTGACGGATCTGACCCAATTTCCAAAAGAACGATCCTTATGATGGTACAATCATTCTGTGAAAGTTTGAAGGAAATCCGATGAAAACTGTGGACTCTAGAGTGTTAACAAGGAAAGGTTTTCTCGGACGGACGCACGGACGCCGGACGGGAAAAAGCCATCACAATAGCTCTAGTGGCCTTCAGCCAGTAGAGCTAAAAATCTTCTCATAAACCACGTGGACAATTTAGACTAAACTTGGCAGAAAATGTTCCTTGGGTGACCCTTTTAAAACCTTGTTCATGAAATTTTGATTCGCAAAAAGATTTGCATTGCTGGGATGATCATTCTCGGGTGAGCAATTAAGGATCGTTTTGGCCCTCTTGTTTTTATGACTATAACCATATACATACATATTGCAATCTGATATCTCTTTGATAAATCAGAAATAATATAGCCAGCATTTTTTGTGAACAACTTTTTATAGAGTTAATATTTCTACATGACGATACAAAAGATCAAGACAACGGTAGCCAAATAGTTAATATGAAACGAAATTAAACGTGTACACATTTGCCCTGACTTTACAGAGCAAGAAATAATTTCCGTAAGTCTTATGATTTGTCTTAATATTAAAGACACATTTCGACGCCTAAAAAATAAAAAAAAATATACAAGGGAAAAAACTAAATGCAGAGTATGCAGTGTTGAAAAGGCGATTCAAAGGAAGAGAGTGTTGGATCAGAAACATTTGAAAAAAAGAAAGAGACAACAGAGAAAAGATTCAACCTATGTCCTGATTCCAATCAGGAGGCTCTCACATACCAAGCGGGTGCCTTGCCTACCTGTACCGTTGCATGATGTAAACTTAGTTGATTGATTGAATGGGGTTTACCGCCGCTTTTAACAGTTTATCAGTTATATCGCGGCGGCTGGAACACCTAAAAATGGATTCCAGGTATTTCTCACACCAGTACAACCACTACATCCTTTCCTAGCCCCAAGCTACTATCCAACTTAGGTTTACGATTATCCACCCATTGGTGAGAGACAAATGACGGAAAGAATATGTACCGCTGCCGCAGATCGAACCCATATCATGCCATAATTGAAGATTAGGAGCCTGACGCGATACCGCTATGTAAATTTAGTTCATTATATACTCTACAGGTATAGCGAGAGAGAGAGCGGTACTTTATCAGGTTTACACAACAAAATACACCTGTCATAAGTGATATCAGCGCCGACTTTCAATCAGAACTACTTTTTATGGTGTAGACATTCAATGGAACTAGTAGTAAAGCCTCCAGTGTCAATTTGAACTCGTTTAACTATGAGAAGACATAAAGATTTTGCCTAGTCTTAACTACGCTTCATAACATAGATACAAAGCCCAAAATCCAAATTGCCTATACCAGACAGTGGCTTTAATATTGAAGACAATCGCAGATACAAATATCGATGGCTTAGAGCAAAAACATAGTATGGCTCTTTACATTGCATAGAGCCATACTATGTTTTTGCTCTAAGCCCTCGATATGGTGAGCATATGGCGAAGGTTGTTTGTTTCATTACCATACTTGTTTATATACGTGCATTCTATATCACTCAAAAAAAATGTTAATTTTTCTACTAAATCGTATAACATAAAAACGATTAATTTAAGTGGAAAAAAATATGGAAACCTTTACCTGTATCAAATCAAAGCATTGAAAGTACTGCGATGTTGAAATGCGGTGAACCCAATTAATAACTGGGAGAAATGGCCATTTTCCTCCGATTGCTTATTAAAAATAAAAAACATGCAGGCTACAAAGAGTTGGGACCCATGTTTATAACAGTACAAGCATTTGACCTATATGTCAATCAAGTATATACGGTTGATATTCTTAACCCGTTTCCACACAGAGACGCTTTTCAGAGAATGCTTTTCAAGGTTTAACCTATTCCATGAATACTAATGACCTCATGTTTTTCATCCAATCAAAATATTTTTTCTCGTATGATATAGGCGACTCAAGGATTTTCCCTTTGAAATTTGGTCGACATGCTTCCATAGTTTTCTGAGAATAGTCACTTTTTACCATATATGGAATAACTCTCTCCTAAAAAGTCAAAATTTCTCGAGAAAATCTAAAATTGGGTCGACCAAGGATCATTCAAATTGAAATCGGTTGAAGATCATCCAAAGTTTCCGATGAAAAAAGAGTTTTAAGTAAAGACTTAAAAATGACGCACACACGTACGGACGGACGCACACACAGCTACATAATTATGCAAGGCAAAAATCTAAGACTTCTTGTGTCATGAGAAAGACGAAATCCTACCGATAGGTAAAATTGTCACAGTTTGTTAATTTCAGTGGTTCAGTGGTGGGTTTTGACTAAATTGTTGATGCTTTTACCTTCACACTGTGTCAAACTTTGGGCCCAGCCAGTATCAAATGAAAGTAAAATAGTGAAAATAGTACCAGAAAAGTGTTCTAATGGCCAGACAATCAGCAGTGATAAACGTTTTCTACTTTCACAGATTGTTCTCCTCAAAAAATAAAAAATAGATAACTTTGTGGGAAAAAAATGTTTTCTCTCTTGTACTCATATCAGATGCTGGGCTGTGAAGTGCAGAATAGTGAACAATAGCACTATGGTGTTACTTTTGGATTTCTACAAAAGAGTGTGGTTAAGGGAGATCGTAGGCATCAAGCAAACGTGATTATTGTGGGATTTACAGCTTTTTCTCAATAAAAATTAAACAGATGCAAAACGAAAGTAGAAGATTTTGAAAATTAGAATGTAAATATATCAACTTCCGGTTTCTACTTATTTACTAAATAATTACGCTTAATTATGTCGTTATTTACCAGTTTAAATCAATAATAACACATCAAACCTTTAACAAGTGTCATCTAGCTTTCAGCTTGGTCCTTTTTACTTAAGATTTTTTACGGTTCTAAAGCCGAGTAACGAATAAGGAACTCACGCGACTACAGGGCGCCGGAGATAATTTGATACTATCTTCATCATATTATAGGAATTTTTGGGAAAAGGGCAAAACTACCATGTGCAAACAATAACGTTACAATAACGTTAACGTCTTTTTTTCTTTAGAATTTTACTCACAACGCTTTAAATATTCTTTTTTCCTAAGTCTAAATCGGTATTTCAAATCGATCACCCCGAAACAAGTTTCCGCGCATTTCCGGAAATTCCCACGTATACTCATAAACTTGAAATGAAAATCTACTTAAGTTTAGTATGATCGTTACAGAACTGGCCGAGTTGAGGGTCAAATAATCATCGGGGTCATTGATTTCTTACTGTAGAAGCTGTTATTCTCTGTTTTCAAGATTCTTAAAGGAGTTCACGTATTACAGTTGATCAAAAGGAGTATTTTTTGTTTGAAAATTCTAATTTTGCTGTGCGTGACACGAGCTTATAATCCATTACAATACGATAGAATTTTAGACCAGTCCAATTTCAAAGAAGTAGCAGACGACAATTGTAAGTTGATGAAATCTTAAAAATCCTGGTCTTTTTGGACAGAAAACATTGTGGATAATGAAGAAATTGCTTGTAGCAAGCACTTTCTTCATTTTCCACAATGTTTAACAAAGCTTTCATAATGAGGGTCATTTTAAAGCGTCACTGTCTGGGAATGGGTTAAGACAATGCTAGTTTTTGATCATCCTCGGATACCCCGAACATCGATGTAGCGTAGCAAATAAGGAGACCCCGGGGTATTCGAGGATGGTTTTTGATTTCTGTATGTGGATTTATATTTTTGTACGTTGTTCACGCACATATGTACACGAATTGGAATGCTAGTTTAAGTTTAGAGGAGGGAGGCTTTCTCGGAAAGTAACAAATGAATTTGAACCGAATTCCACAGGTTTCACCCTTTCAGCGCATTCTCACTTCTCAGTACTCTCAGACCTTTGATTAACCTATTCAAGTCCAAATTAAAAAAAGATGTAGATGGCAATTTCAAGATGATGAAATATAAAAAAATGTTTGTCTCTTTGGATAGAAAACATTGTGGGAAATGGAAAAAATTCTTGTTACAAGCAATTTCTCCATTTTCTACATTGTTTCTTGGGGTATGTCAAAAACAGAGCTTGAGTAGAAATGGCTTAATTTGATATCCAACTTGGTAAAGTCATAGCCAGCCTCGTAGCCTACAGATCGTAAGTGTCATTAATCACTGGATTAACCGAACTATTTGTTTGGCCCAGAAGTGTACTTTGATTTGTTTGTTTGAATGGGGTTTTACGCCGCTTTCAACAATCTTTCAGTTATATCGCGGCGGCTGGAGCACCTAACAATGGATTCCTGGTATTTCTCACACCAGTACCGCCGTCACATCCCTTCCTAGCCTCCAGCTGCTACCCAAAATATATCTACGATTATCGACCCATTGGTGGGAGACAAATAGTCGGAAAGGATGAATGCCGCCGTCGGGGATCGAACCCGACGGCGGCACTCATCCTTTCCGACTATTTGTCTCCTACTAATGGGTCGATAATCGTAGACCTATGTGGGATGGCAGCTGGAGGCTGGTCTGAACCCAACATTTGGTTTTGCGACTTAATTATTGTAACAACAGCTTATTCACGCTGTAGTAATGGCGTTTAGGTAGCCTACAAACATTTTTAACTTGACTGAGAAAATCAAAGTACTGAAAGTACTGTAAGCTAGTAAAGCACAGTTTTGTTAAGTAACCTTTTTTTGCTAAAGTTATCATCATGAATGAACGAGGTTAAAGTAACTCAGGAGTAAACCACTTACAACATTACAAAATCTTAGACAAATGGAAAAGAATTCGCCGACGACAATTTCAAGTTGGTTGAATTTAGAAAAAAAAAACCTTGTTTGGTAGAAAACGTTGTGGACAATGTATTGCAAAGCTTTTTTCTTGAGATGCTTAAAAAGCGGAATTGGGTGGAAATGAGATAAATAGCATGCTTTTAGAAAGAGTTCTCTACAATTTGATTAGAGTTTGCAATAATATATAAGACCTACTTTTTAAGGCGTAGGCATGCAATGGATTAAGTGGTTAAACAACCAGTGACAGTTTGCACTCCTTGAACTTTGAGACGACCTCAAAATTTTGTCCGTTAACTGAAGCTATCAAAGCTGACGCTTTGCTAGCTGAAAGTGTTAATACTATCGTCAGATAATCTTCCTCTTCTGTTGTCAAAAAATGGTCATTTTTTAAATATCTGTGGCACTACTGGACTGTTCATTTGAAACGCAGAATAGTTGTTCAATATGAAAAGAACAATTTATACCAAAAAGGGGTATAACTTTAAGTGCATTTTAGCTCATTCCAATAAAATCCCGCTTCTTTATGCTCCTCACGAAAAGACTTTGAAAACATTGTGAAAATGAAGAAATTGCTTGTAACAAGCACATTTCACCATTATCCACAATGTTTTCTATCCAAAAAGAAATAGTTTCAAAATTTCATTAACCGAAAATGGTTTTCTGCAATTTCTTTGAATATTTACCAGTCAATTTGGTTTGTTATTGTTGTTGTTTTTGTGTTTTTGTGTTTTGTTTTTTGTTTGTTTGTTTGGGGTTTTTGTTGTTGCTGTTGTTGTTGTTTTGTTTTGTTTTGTTTGGGGGGGGGGGTAAATGAATTATGCTCCTTGTTCAAATTCTAACCGCTATCAAGAACTTGAACAGCTGAGCTGCTGGCATCCACATACAGTGCTGTTATTTCATTAATCAACCGTTGACCGTCCTCTTACTCCTTTGACCACGTCCTTTGACTCCAATAGGAAGTTCCGCTTCGATTTAAGCCTTTCCTGTTTTAAATTTTTTTAGACCTGTCCAAATTCAGAGATTTTGCAGACAAAAATTTAGAGTGGATTTAATTTGAGAAATAACCATCCAGTAGGGTAGAAAATATTGTGGAAAAAGAAGAAATTGCTTGTTACAAGCAATTTCTTCTTTTCCCACAATGTTTTCTCAAGTATAAAATCACGAGGACGTTAAAACCAGTGATTGTATAGGAAACGGTTAAAACGGCGTTTAAAACGGCGTTATTCTGCAAAAACTATAGTCAGTAGCATTTAAGGAAATGTAGAATCATTGGTTGGCGACCTTGACGTCGTAACTGCAGCTTGTAAAAGGTTTAGTTACGACGTTTTAGTCACAAAAAACAACAAGAGGACAATGATGGTCCTAAATCGCTCATCTGAGGCATCTGCAAATTACAGTACTTTTTTGTATAAAAAGCTTTTACCATATATTGAAATTAGCCCTGCCCATTAAAGCCATGTTTTTCATCTGATCAAAATTCTTTGAAGGAATCTGAAAGAGGTTCATCAAAGGATAATTTATGTGAAATTTGGATTTAATTCCATCCACTGGTTTCCGAGAAGAAGATTTTCAAAGCTTTTACCGTAAATGGAAATTAGCACCGCCTTTTAAAGCCATGTTTTTCATCCGATCAGAGTTCTTTGAAGGAATTTGATAGAGGGTCACCATAGGATCATTTATGTGAAGTTTGGTTGAAATCCATCCACTAGGTTCTAAGTAGAAGATTTTCTAAATCTTTACCATATTTTGGAAAATAAACCCCGCCCATTAAAGTAATGTTTTTCATCCGATCAAAATTCTTTGAAGGAATCTGATAGAGGTTCACAATAGGATCATTTCAGTGAAATTTGACTCAAATCATTCCAATAGGTTCTAAGAAGAAGATTTTCAAAGCCTTTACCATATATGGAAATTAGCCCCGCCCTTTAAACGCCATGTTTTTCATCCGATCAAAATTCTTTGAAATGATCTCATAAAGGTTCACCAAAGGATCATTTATGTGACATTTAGTTGAAATCCACCCACTAGGTTCTAAGAAGATTTTTAAAGCTTTTACCTTATTTGGGAAAATAAACCCCGCCCATTAAAGCCATGCATCCGATCAAAATTCTTTGAAGGAATCTGATAGAGGTTCACCATAGGATCATTTCAGTGAAATTTGCCTGAAATCCATCCTCCAGGTTCTAAGAAAAAGCATTTCAAAGCTTTTACCATATATTTTTAAATTAGCCCGCCCTATAAAAGCCATGTTTTTCATCCGATCAAAATTCTTTGAAGGAATCTTATAAAGGTTACCCAAGGATCATTTCTCTGATATTTTGTTGAAGTCCATCCACCGGTTTCTGAGAAGAAGATTTTCAAATCTTTCGCCATATATGGAAATTAGCCCAGCCCATTTAAGCCATGTTTTCCATCCGATTAAATTCTTTGAAGGAATCTGATAGAGGGTCACCCAAGGACCGCTTCAATGAAATTTGGTTGAAATATGTTCAGTACTTTATGAGGAGAAGATTTTCAAAGAAAAAGTTTACGGACGGGCAGAAGGACGGACGGAAGGACGACGGACGCACGCACACTCGCACGTATGACGGACACAACGCCATGACAATAGCTCTCTGGCTTTCGGTAAGTGGAGCTTGAAACTAGACAGGAAATTGTTTGAAATAGCTTGAAAATCTGCTCAAACGAACATTCAATACTTAAATAGGATTCAGATATTTTCTTCGTGGTTATCTGATAAGCTTAAAGTGGCTTTTTTGTGATTATCTAGGAAAGTTTGATCGGAATTCCACATTAATTTTAGAAATCACAGCATTCGGTTGTCGAAATCGAGTGACCTGAAATTAACAAGGGAAACAACCAATGTCCAAAATGCAAGTGACATGACGGGGCATAACCGGATGCTGGTAACAGCAGTTATAGTATATTTGAACTTAGTACATAATTATACATATCTGCTTACAGAAATGGATCTCTGTATTTTATCATATGTACAATGAAGTCTAGTTCCAATGCTTTACGGGAACGGAAGATTTTTACAAGGCAACTGGTTTCCGTCAAAGGAGAGGTTTAGAACGCTTTAGTTTACTTATACGAAACCAGCGAATCTGTAAAAACATCCGTTCCCTTTAAAAAGAACAAGATCTGCACAAAATTGTATATTATCATAAAGTGACTTATTCCTGTAGGTTGGTAAAAAATCAAGTATCCGAGTACCCGTTTTTTCTACATTTCTATTAGGATTTGTTTTGACACAGCAGAAAACAACGTCGACTACGTGGAAACGTAGAAATATCCTAGATCAAAAATCAGCTACAATAAGCAGGTTTAACATGTTTTGTAATACAATATGTTACGGAGTTAAAAATAAGGGTTATTGAATCGCTAGATCGCCGCTGTCTATCAAACATTCGATGGACTATTTGAATCATTTAGACCGGATGTGAGCTTCGATTGATCTTTTATTGACCTTAATTTCAGGACTAAAACATCCTACCTACAACTTATTCAAGCTGTAGCTATGGTGTTATTCTGCAAGCCGGCGATTTGCGTTTATTTTGTGCCCCTAGTCATATATTTACAAAATATTGTCATTGTGTGCTTCATTCGAACAGTCATGTTGACGGAGAGTTGTTGCTGCGTGTACTCGGGCTGAGTGTTCGCAGGACAAGGCATTCGAGTCTAACCGCCGTCATAGCGCAGTCGGTAGCACGTCAGACTCCTAATCTTCAATCATTGGATGTCATGGGTTCGATCCCCGGCGGCGGCACATATTCTTTCCGACATTTGTCTCACACCAACTGGTGGATAAACGTAAACCTAATTGGGATAGCAGCTGGAGGCTAGGAAAGGATGTAATGGTAGTACTGGTGTGAGAAATACCAGGAATCCGTTGTTAGGTGCTCCAACCGCCGCGGTATGACTAAAATACTGTTAAAAGTGGCGTTAAACCACATTCAATCAATCAAAGCATAAGAGTCTCAGAAATCTCATATAAAATTAACCGATTGACCAATCGCTGGCCTCGCCTATTTACTTGATTTGTCACGCCCATCGACTCCAACTTCCAACTTCGATTTTTTTTATTCGCAAAATAGCCAGTAACGTGTAGCAAAAAGGTAAAATTGTTGGTTGGTGACTTAAATGTCGTAAATACAGCTTGAAATAGTCGCCAAACCAACGAAAATAATTGTATAACAAGAGGCCCATGAGGGCCTGAGACGCTCTACTGGTTATCAAGTTTTCCGTTAAAGAAATCTGATATTTAAGGAAGTTAATTGCTCAAAGAAGAATGCATAAAGAAAAAAAAGGGCTTTATCCCCTTTATCATTTTAAGCAACAATCCTCAAGGCCCCTTTTCCCATGTTTCATGACGGATCAACTCCATTTCCAAAGAAAGTTACCTTATGACCCTACAATCATTCTGTGAATATTTCATCAGAATCTGACAATAGTTGTGGACTTAATCACATAAACAGGATTGTTTTGAATGAAAATCAATAAGGCCCCTTTTCCTGTGTTTTCTGATGGATCAATTTCATTCCAAAAGGAACTTTCCTTACAACCCGACAATTGTCCTGTGAAATTTAAAAGACAACTTGATAATGATTGTGATCTTCATCACATACACAAGAATGTTTTGAATGATAATCTGTAAGGCCCCTTTTCCTGTGTTTCGAATGCCACAATTATTCCATGCATCTTTGAAGAGAATCCAATAAAACTGTTGACTTTATTGTGTTAACAAAGATATTAAATTCAAGTTCTCATAAGGCCCCTTTTCCCGTGATATTTTACTTATGGTTTTATCATTCTATGAAAGTTAAAAGTGAATCCGATGAAATATTGGGAATTCATTATGTTTAATAGAATATTTAAAAAAAATCATATGTCCCCTTTTTACATGATACTTGATGGATTGTACCCAGTTCTGAAAAGAACCATCTAAGTATTTGTACAATCATTCTGTGAAATTTTGAAGTGAATCCGGTGAAATCAAGGGACATCATTGTGTTAACCAGAATATTGAAGAGAGTTTTTCATAAGGCCCCTTTTTATGTGACCCTTGCTATAGTCATATCCACTGTCAAAATCAACAATTGGAATGATGGTACAATCAATCTGTTTAATCTGTGGAATTTATTGTGTTAATGAATTATAGTGAAATATTCATAGGGCCCCTTTTCTCATGATACTTTACAGAACAAACCAAATTTCAAAAGGAACAATTCTAATGAAGGTAGAATCATTCTTTAAAAGTTAAAGAGAATCAATGAAAACAGTGGACTGAATTGTGTCAAGAATTTTTGTAACTAAATTTTCATAAGGCCCCTTTTCCCATGAAACTTAACAAATCAGACCCAATGTACAAAGGAACAATCCTAATGATAGTTTGAAGAAAATGATAAAGACTGAGGACTTTATTGTAATAATGATGTTTTGTAATAAAAATTTTATAAGCTCCCTTTTCTTGTGTCACTAAACCAATCAGACCTAATTTACAAAGGAACAATCCAAATGATGGTACAATCATTCTATTAAAGTTTGAAGAGATTCTGATAAAGACTGAGGGCATTGTTGTGTTTATGAGGATTTGGTAATAATTTTTCGTACAGCCCCTTTTTCTATGATACTAGACAGATCAGGCCCAATTTGGAAAGAAACAATCCTTATGATGGTACAAACATTCTGTGAAAGTTTGAAAAGAATCTGATGAAAACTGCAGACTTTATCTTGGTGTCAAATTTTTAAAATAAAATTTTCATAAGGCTCCTTTTCCTGTGATACTTGAAGGATCAGGTCTCATGTCAGCCTCAACAATCGTGATTATTGTACAATGATTCTGTGAAGGTTTGAATAAAATCCAATGAAAGCTCTGGACTTGGTTACAAGGAATATAGATAAAATTCTCTAAAGGCCCCTTTTCCCATGATACTAGACAGATCACGCCTAATTTGAAAAGAAAGAATCCTCATGATGGAATAATCATTCTGTGAAAGATTTAACAGAATCTGATGAAAACTGTTGACTTTATTGTGGTACAATGATTTTAAAATTAAATTTCATAATGCTCCTTTTCCTGTGATACTTGACGGATCAGGTCTAATGCAAACATCAACAATCATTATTATTGTACAATTATTCTGTGAATGTTTGAAGAAAATCCGATGAAAGCTCTGGACTTTGTAACAAGGATTTATAAATGAAATTTTCATAAGGCCCATTTTCCTGTGCTTCTTGACAGTTCAAACCCTGTTATGAAAAGAATGATAGTTATGACCTTCCAATCATTCTGTGAAAGTTTCAACAAAATCTGATCAAAGCTGTGGGCTTTATTGTGTTAACAGGGTTTTATTAATTGAATTTTCATAAAGCCCCTTTTCCCATGTTACTTGATGGATCTGAACCAATTCCAAAGGGAACTCTTCTTACAAAAGTATAATTATTCTGTTTGAGTATAAAGACAACCCCATCTCACCTGTGGACTTACAAGCATTAATTAAGATTTTTTTAATTGAATTTTCCTAAAGCCCCTTTTCCTATGTTTCTCAATGGATCAGACCCAATTTGAAAGGAACAATCCTTATGATGGTACAATCATTATGTGAAAGTTTGAAGTCAATCAGGTGAAATCTAGGGCCATTATGTGTTAACTAAGATATTTTTATTAAATTTTCATGGGGCCCCTTTTCCCATGAAACTTGATGGATCAAACCTACTTCCGAAAGGAACAATCCAGATAATGTAATAATCATTCTGGGAATGTTTGAAGAGAATTTGTTGAAAACTATGGACTCTATTGTGTTTACGAGGACTTTTTCAATCCAGTTTTAATCGGGCCCCTTTTCCCGTCGTTCTTGACTGATTATACCAAATTTTGAAAGGAACAATTCTTATGATGGTACAATCATTCTGTGAAAGTTTGAAGTCAATCAGATGAAAACTGTGGACTCTAGAGTGTTAACAAAGATCTTTGAATTAAATTTCAATAAGGCCCCTTTTCCTATGTTTCTTGAGGAATAATATCCGATTCCAAAAGGTGCAATCCTTATGATGGTACAATCATTCTGTGAAAGTTTGAAGAGAATCCGTTGTAAATTGTTGGCTCTAGATTATTAATGAGAATTTTTTATTTAAACATTTCATAAGGCCCCTTTTTCCTGTGTTTCTTGAAGGATCATATCTAATTTCAAAAGGAATAATCCTTATGATAGTACAATCATTCTGTGAAAGTTTGAAGGGAATCCGATGAAAACTATTGACTCCAGAGTGTTAAAGAGTATTTCTTAAAAGATTTTCGATTAAATTTTCATAAGGCCCCTTTTCCCGTGTTTCCAGATGGATCTGACCAAATTTCCAAAGGAACAATCCTTATGATGGTACAATCATTCTGTGAAAGTTTAAATAGAATCTGATGAAAACTGTGGACTCTAGAGTGTTAACAAGAATTTTTTTATTAAATTTTAATAAAGGCCCCTTTTCCCCTGTTTCATGACAGATCAGACCCATTTTCGAAAGGAACGATCCTTATGCTTGTACAATCATTCTGAGAAAGTTTGAAGAGAATCCGATGAAAACTGTGGACTCTATCGTGTAAACGAGGATTTTTAATGGAGTTTTTAATTGAATTTTCATAAGGCCCCTTTTCCCATGTTTCTTGACGAATCATACCCAATTCCGAAAGGAACGATCCTTATGTTGGTACAATCATTCTGTGAAAGTTTGAAGAGAATCCAATGAAGACTGTGGACTCTTTTGCATAAACAAGGATTTTTAATTGAATTTTAATTAAATTTTCATAAGGCCCCTTTTCCCATGTTTCTTGACGGATCATACCCATTTTCGAATGGAACGATCCTTATGTTGGTACAATCATTCTGTGAAAGTTTGAAGAGAATCTGATGAAAACTGTGGACACTATCTCGTAAACGAGGATTTTTAAATTAAATTTTCATAAGGCCCCTTTTCCCGTGTTTCTTGACGGATCATACCCATTTTCGAAAGGAACGATCCTTATGTTGGTACAATCATTCTGTGAAAGTTTGAAGGAATCCAATGAAAACTGTGGACTTTATCGCGTAAACGAGGATTTTTAATTGAATTTTTAATGAATTTTCATAAGGCCCCTTTTCCCGTGTTTCTTGACGGATCATACCCATTTTCGAAAGGAACGATCCTTATGTTGGTACAATCTTTCTGTGAAAGTTTTAAGAGAATCTGATGAGAACTGTGGACTCTATCGCGTAAACGAGGATTTTTTAATTAAATTTTCATAAGGCCCCTTTTCCCGTGTTTCTTGACGGATCGTATCCATTTTCGAAAGGAACAATCCTTATGATGGTACAATCATTCTGTGAAAGTTTGAAGAGAATCCGATGAAAACTGTGGACTTTATCGCGTAAACGAGGATTTTTGATTGAATCTTTAATTAAATTTTCATAAGGCCCCTTTTCCCGTGTTTCTTGACGGATCATACCCATTTTCGAAAGGAACGATCCTTATGATGGTACAATCATTCTGTGAAAGTTTGAAGAGAATCTGATGAAAACTGTGGACTTTATCGCGTAAACGAAGATTTTTTAATTAAGTTTTAATTAGGCTTTTTTCCCGTGTTTCTTGACGGATCTGACCAAATTTCGAAAGGAACGATCCTTATGATGGTTCAATCATTCTGTGAAAGTTTGAAGAGAATCCGATGAAAACTGTGGACTTTATCGCGTAAACAAGGAAAAGTTTAACGGACGGACGACGGACGGACGCACGGACGCCGGACGGGAAAAAGCCATCGCTATAGCACTAGTGGCCTTCGGCCAGTAGAGCTAAAAATGGCGGCCAATGTTGGAGTTCAAAACTCATTTCTGGTCTCAATGAATAATTTCATTGGTGGACTGGTTATTTGATAGACTATCGCAATGGGTCATTTATTCATCTATCATTGTTTTCTAAAATGAACTTTACCACAAAACCAAGACAATATGAAACATCATCAACTAAACTTGCCATCTGCTTCGTCTTTGGAGTACAACCATTGTGAAATTTTGTCGTCTGGTTATGGGTTAAGGTTTTCCGCTTTTTTTTTATAAATGAATTCGATAGATTTGATACCACTTCCAAATATGTTTGATCTGATCAGAATAGGTTTAGATCAGAAGGTTTTTCACATTGCTCTTTCCCAAAAGCCCACTGAATGGTGCTTTTAATATGTTTTCTATATTTGTCTGGGTTGTTCATTCGTTCACACAGTTCACACATAGCTCTTTGATACACTGTCTTATACGGAACAGAGTAATACTCGTCTTTTCGTTTTAACATTTCTGTATAGAGCTTCTCTGATCTTCCTATCTTCTTTAAATAGTCGGCCAACTCTTTGATAGATTTAAAATCTTCCGTTGATATAAATGTTCCATTCGGAAACAAACGTTTTGCATCATGATTACGTCCACCTCGGATCACCATAATGCTGTCGTAATTATAGTTACGAAATAATTTTTCTGTAAAATATTGATTACAAAATGCATTTTCAAAAGCTAGGTAAAACTTATATCCATTAATTTGGTCGAAACAATTACCAGAATCATGCTGGAACCGTTGACCACATCTCCAAGGTCTGCCACAATCGCCATAAGAGTCTAGATCTATAACTCTCTGGAGATATCTTACGTAAGTTCCTCTCTGTGAGCGTGTCGGACAATGTGAGTGGACTATTAACACTGATTTATTTTTCATTTTGAATATTTTACTATAATCTTTATTTAAAGTTGAATTTTCTCTTCTCCGAATTTCGCCATATGGTAAATGTATATCTGTGTTAGACTTGTCATACGTCATAGTCCAATTATAACCTGAAACCCAGCCATCCTTAGTCCAAAATCCACCCGTGTCATTAAAGGAAACAGGGGCTTCGTGTGCAGAGAATATCCAAATTTGGCCTGGTTTACGTTTGAAAAAATATTCAGGTCTGACAAACCTTCCATCAAAAATAACAGCATCACTGTAGTTAACATGTTGTGGACCAAACCACATTTGGCAGTTAGTGTAATCACATGTGTTGAAGCCAGAATGTACAGCATCATGCCAATATCTGATGTCGAAAGGAATGTTATACCATGTAATGTTGTAATGTGTAGAAAACGTCCTCTGAAAAGAATATTCTCATTTGAATTATTAATAGTTTAATTTAATTTTGTTTCGTCTATCAAAAATGGGCGTTTTAATTGGTCGAAAATAAATTATTCGTAACTCCATGAACAAAAGTTTGAACACGCAGCGATTTTGTATGCTTCCGCACAAAATAGTCGCATACAAAAAAGGTATCAAAATTTGTAAAAATATTTCCTTTTTTCGCTAAAATCTATTAAATTTTAAGAAATGAAGAGATTTTTTTGTTTTCGTGGAGGCATGAACCGAAAAACCTAATCCGTCTTATGTATGAATTGTTTTTCGGTTCATATCTACATGAAAATAAAAATATATTCTCTTCATCTTGAATGTTAAGTAAACAATAACGGTCAAATATTCAAATTCACACACGATGAAATTTTAGACCGTTCAAAATTCAAAAAAGTTGCAGACAACAATGCCAACTAAACATTTCCCTACAGCTTCAACTCTTTTCAAGTTATGATTCACATATTTGTAGGGAAAGTCCCTGCCATTAGTATGCATCTTCTCTTGAAGAAGAATGTCATTTGACAATATCAAAGTCCTCTATCAAAGACAGGTTTCTTCAAAACTTCACTATTACAACAGAGTTGTGTTTCACAAACAAAATTTGTTTCACTACTTTTTGTTACATTATTATATGATATAAACAACCAATACTCTTTGTAACTGCATTTTACATTTGTCTATTCAATTTGTTTTATATCGTAACCCTTTACTGTTCAATCCCTGCATGGTTTTACGTCCCCGCGATTTCGCAATAAAGAAAACATTGTAGAAAAAGAAGAAATTGCTAGCGACAAGCAATTTCTTCTTTTTTTACAATGTTTCTACCCTACAACATGGTTATTTTTCAAAATAAAAACCTATTTTAAAGTTTTGTCCGCGAAACCTTTGAATTTGGACATGTCTATAATTTTGAAACAAGCAAAGGGTTAAATGTTATTTTCATGATAAGCATTTACAGTTTTTAATCCCTTTCATGGTGTATGAATTCTTTTTTGTACAATTACACAAAAATGAAAGGCCAAAAAATTGAAACACTAATACGTGTTCAATATGTCTTTGTGAAACTGAAATTTATCATGCAGCCGCCTCAAAGAAGAAGGGAAGTACTGCTTTACCCCTGTCTGCCCTTCCATTTATATGGCCTCCAGTCGGTAGCAATTATTTTTCATCGCACTTTCCTCAGACACTATAACGTACTATACAGCTCTTCTACGTTCCTTGCAGAATTGACCAGTCACTGGTCCCGCCCACTGACTCCTTTGGCCCCGCTAATGAGCTCCAACAGGAAGTTCCGCTTCGAATTTTAACGGCGTTATTTTGCAAGATTTGTAGCCAGTAGCATGTTGCAGATAAGTAGACAGGTTTGTTGGCGAACTAAAAGCCGTAACTACAGCTTGAATAAGCTGTAGTTACGACATTTAAGTCGCCAAACCAACAAAAACTATTGACCAAAATGGCGACCAATTTCGGGGTTCAAACTGAGTCTTAGTAGCCAGTCTAAATAATTTTTTTCATTGGTCGACTTATTATTTGTTTGACAGTCGCGATTGTTCAATCTAAATTTGTCTGATATCTAGTTTCTGTTTCTCAGCAACTAGGAATTCATTGATGGGTGATTCAGCCGCCGCGATATGGCTGAAATACTGTTAAAAGTGGCGTTTATAACTGGTATAACTTGGATAGACAACGTTGAGAAAAGAGGGAATGCAATGATTTTTCTTATTTCCCCTTTCGTTTCAATATTTCAACACTTTTTCTCTTTTAGAAAATCGAACTTTTTTAGTTTGTAAAACTTCAGTAAATACTTCCATATTCTAGGCCAGGAGATAAATCGAAATTGAAAAAAGTATTTTCACCTGAATTCTTACTTTACCACAATTTTTGAAGAAACTGTTTAACCCCTTAAATTACAAAAAATAGTGCACGTTAATTTCTTTCAATTATATTCAATCCAGTAATCTACATCTTAGTCACTTTTCATTCAGTAATTTGAAATTGATTTAAATTTTAAAAGCATAAAATGATAGGATAAATTTAAAGAATAATTTACTTTTAAATTCTCATCAGCAAAAAGCTAAGGTGCAGCTATTGCATAATATTGACAAATTTTGACCATGGTCATCAATGGAATAAACTTATTCATTTTTCAATCCTTTATTGCTTTAAAAATAACAACCTTACAGCAAAACAAACGATATAAACATAGCAAGGAGCATTTTCTGAAGAGCACATGATGTTAAAGTGCACATTAAGTTACATTGGATATCACTCATACATAAATATACATTCGTTGTAATATTGAATTTAGGCGAATACGCTAATGATTTTCTGGTGATATATGTAACGAAAAGCTTTCTAAATCAATGTGAATAAAGAGCCATTCAGTTTATCTTTTTTTTTTTAACTTGTACTTGTACTTGTACTTCGTATGATTATAGTTATTGTCCAGCTATATGTTTGTTCATATCTGCTGGTCAATAGCTATGATCTTAGTTTATTTGCAAAATGAATATATTTTTCTATATTGAAGATTATCTTATAAGAAATGCAAGACATCAAATTAATGAATTTTTGTTGTGACGTTCATGTATTATAGTATTTCCTTTTTTTTCTCTTAAGTTTCTAAATCTCGAGCAGATTAAAAGGAACTGGTATTCGTCCTCTACTTGTTCAGAGTTGCAATTTGTACATATTCGTTCATTTCGCGTAATATTATTATTGACGACCGCGTTCTATGTTTAAATCATGTGTCGTACGAACTTTTCTTAATGCGTTTCTAAAAACTTTTCTCGGATTATTTCTTAGTATCTTTCTTGTTCAAATGCGTGTTTAAATAGGCTACATGTAATTCATCGATTTGAGTTGTTGGTAGTTGCATACCATTCTTGTTTGTAAATATCTAATATTCTTACTTTAATATTGTTATAATTGATTGGGAGGTAAAACAGGTTGTCCCATATACATTTCAATCCTATTTTATTTACAGCAGATTTTATTTGATAGGGCCCAATTTGTTCTTTAGTTATTATCTGTGTCATTTTTAACCATACAATATATTTTGAATAAAATAGACTGTCTATTCATATTTATAACTTCTAACCAATATTTGAAGATAATAAGATGTCTTTGAATAATGATAGGGACACAACCAAGTACTCCATACAATGCTTGGTTGTTTGTTGTGTTTTTAACACCGAGTATTTTTTTGCTAATTTTTAAACAGAATCCTTTCAATATCAGGACAATAACCATTTCCCCCAAATGTTTGAATGACTAGCGAAAATTAAAACGTCATCACTGACGTCATAATTTGATGTAAACAAACCTCAAATTGTCTTAAAATCTTAAAATATCGTAACTTCTTTCATGAATTCTGGCTTTACTGTGTAGAGTTTTGTTGATCTTATAATTTCAATCGTCATATTTATTTATGCTCTTTAGTCTGGAGGTTTTCTTGTTAATCTTATAGTGTGTTTTATGGAAAGATGTGGCTTTGTCTGTGACTGTCAATCGTTATCAAGCGCGTCATTTACATAAGCTGATTGAAGTGAGACTCTCACTTATTGTAGTTAGTTACAGTATCAAAATATGTCGTGGTCGAACATTTGAAGGACCGCAAGCCATGATCCTAGACGAGACAAATTAATAAATGGGTCGTATAAACATTATAAAATAATTTGGTTCTAATTTCGTCTATCAAAAGTGAGCGTTCTGATTGGTCGAGAAAAATTATTCATAACTCCATGAACAAAATTCGGAGCATGCGCGTATTCATACAGCGTGATTAGGTGTTTCGGTTCATACCTCCATGAAACAAGAGGCCCATGAGGGCCTGAGACGCTCTACTGGTTATCAAGTTTTCCGTTAAAGAAATCTGATATTTAAGGAAGTTAATTGCTCAAAGAAGAATGCATAAAGAAAAAAAAGGGGGCTTTATCCCCTTTATCATTTTAAGCAACAATCCTCAAGGCCCCTTTTCCCATGTTTCATGACGGATCCACTCCATTTCCAAAAGAAAGTTACCTTATGACCCTACAATCATTCTGTGAATATTTCATCAGAATCTGACAATAATTGTGGACTTAATCACATAAACAGGGTTGTTTTGAATGAAAATCAATAAGACCCCTTTTCCTGTGTTTTCTGATGGATCAATTTCATTCCAAAAGGAACTTTCCTTACAACCCGACAATTGTCCTGTGAAATTTAAAAGACAACTTGATAATGATTGTGATCTTCATCACATACACAAGAATGTTTTGAATGATAATCTGTAAGGCCCCATTTCCTGTGTTTCAAATGCCACAATTATTCCATGCATCTTTGAAGAGAATCCAATAAAACTGTTGACTTTATTGTGTTAACAAAGATATTAATTCAAGTTCTCATAGGGCCCCTTTTCCCGTGATATTTTACTGTTGGTTTTATCATTCTATGACAGTTAAAAGTGAATCCGATGAAATATTGGAAATTCATTATGTTTACTAGAATATTAAAAAAAATCATATGTCCCCTTTTTACATGATACTTGATGGATTGTACCCCGTTCTGAAAAGAACCATCTAAGTATTTGTACAATCATTCTGTGAAATTTTGAAGTGAATCCGGTGAAATCAAGGGACATCATTGTGTTAACCAGAATATATTTAAAAAAGTTTTTCATAAGGCCCCTTTTTATGTGACCCTTGCTATAGTCAGATCCACTGTCAAAATCAACAATTGGAATGATGGTACAATCAATCTGTTTAATATGTGGAATTTATTGTGTTAATGAGTTTATAGTGAAATATTCATAGGGCCCCTTTTCTCATGATACTTTACAGAACAAACCAAATTTCAAAAGAAACAATTCTAATGAAGGTAGAATCATTCTTTAAAAGTTAAAGAGAATCAATGAAAACAGTTGACTGAATTGTGTCAAGAATTTTTGTAACTAAATTTTCATAAGGCCCCTTTTTCTGTGAAACTTAACAAATCAGACCCAATGTACAAAGGAACAATCCTAATGATAGTTTGAAGAAAATGATAAAGACTGAGGACTTTATTGTTATATTGATGTTTTGTAATAAAATTTTTATAAGCTCCCTTTTCTTGTGTCACTTAACCAATCAGACCTAATTTACAAAGGAACAATCCAAATGATGGTACAATCATTCTATTAAAGTTTGAAGAGATTCTGATAAAGACTGAGGGCATTGTTGTGTTTATGAGGATTTGGTAATACTTTTTCATACAGCCCCTTTTCCTATGATACTAGACAGATCAGGCCCAATTTGGAAAGAAACAATCCTTATGATGGTACAAACATTCTGTGAAAGTTTGAACAGAATCTGATGAAAACTGCAGACTTTATCTTGGTGTCAAATTTTTAAGATAAAATTTTCTTAAGGCTCCTTTTCCTGTGATACTTGAAGGATCAGGTCTCATGTCAGCATCAACAATCGTGATTATTGTACAATGATTCTGTGAAGGTTTGAATAAAATCCAATGAAAGCTCTGGACTTGGTTACAAGGATTATAGATAAAATTCTCTAAAGGCCCCTTTTCCCATGATACTAGACAGATCACGCCTAATTTGAAAAGAAAAAATACTTATGATGGAATAATCATTCTGTGATAGTTTTAACAGAATCTGATGAAAACTGTTGACTTTATTGTGGTACAATGATTTTAAAATTAAATTTCATAATGCTCCTTTTCCTGTGATACTTGACGGATCAGGTCTAATACAAACATCAACAATCATTATTATTGTACAATTATTCTGTGAATGTTTGAAGAAAATCCGATGAAAGCTCTGGACTTAGTAACAAGGATTTATGAATTTATAAATGAAATTTTCATAAGGCCCCTTTTCCTGTGCTTCTTGACAGTTCAAACCCTGTTATGAAAAGAATATTAGTTATGACCTTCCAACCATTCTGTGAAAGTTTCAACAAAATCTGATCAAAGCTGTGGGCTTTATTGTGTTAACAGGGTTTTATTAATTGAATTTTCATATAGCCCCTTTTCCCATGTTACTTGATGGATCTGAACCAATTCCAAAGGGAATTCTTCTTACAAAAGTATAATTATTCTGTTTGAGTATAAAGACAACCCCATCTCATCTGTAGACTTACAAGCATTAATTAAGATTATTTTAATTGAATTTTCCTAAGGCCCCTTTTCCTATGTTTCTCAATGGATCAGACCCAATTTGAAAGGAACAATCCTTATGATGGTACAATCATTATGTGAAAGTTTTAAGTCAATCAGGTGAAATCTAGGGCCATTACATGTTAACTAAGATTTTTTTTATTAAATTTTCATAGGGCAACTTTTCCCATGAAACTGGATGGATCAAACCTACTTCCGAAAGGAACAATCCATTTAATGTAATAATCATTCGGGGAATGTTTGAAGAGAATGTGTTGAAAACTATGGACTCTATTGTGTTTTCGAGGACTTTTTCAATCCTGTTTTAATCGGGCCCCTTTTTCCCGTGGTCCTTGACTGATCATACCAAATTTTGAAAGGAACAATTCTTATGATGGTACAATCATTCTGTGAAAGTTTGAAGTCAATCAGATGAGGACTGTGGACTCAAGAGTGTTAACAAAGATCTTTGAATTCTAATAAGGCCCCTTTTCCTATGTTTCTTGAGGAATCATATCCCATTCCAAAAGGTACAATCCTTATGATGGTACAATCATTCTGTGAAAGTTTGAAGAGAATCCGTTGTAAATTGTTGGCTCTAGATTATTAATGAGAATTTTTTATTAAACATTTCATAAGGCCTCTTTTTCCTGTGTTTCTTGAATGATCAAACCAAATTTCAAAAGGAATAATCCTTATGATAGTACAATCATTCTGTGAAAGTTTGAAGGGAATCCGATGAAAACTATGACTCCAGAGTGTTAACAAGAATTTTTTAATTAAACTTTCATAAGGCCCCTTTTCCCCTGTTTCATAACAGATCAGACCCATTTTCGAAAGGAACGATCCTTATGGCTGTACAATCATTCTGAGAAAGTTTGAAGAGAATCCGAAGAAAACTGTGGACTCTATCGTGTAAACGAGGATTTTTTAATTAAATTTTCATAAGGCCCCTTTTCCCGTGTTTCTTGACGGATCATACCCATTTTCGAAAGGAACGATCCTTATGTTGGTACAATCATTCTGAGAAAGTTTGAAGAGAATCCAATGAAAACTGTGGACTCTATCGCGTAAACGAGGATTTTTAATTGAATTTTTAATGAGTTTTCATAAGGCCCCTTTTCTCATGTTTCTTGACGGATCATACCCATTTTCGAAAGGAACGATCCTTATGTTGGTACAATCATTCTGTGAAAGTTTGAAGAGAATCTGATGAGAACTTTGGACTCTATCGCGTAAACGAGGATTTATTTAATTAAGTTTTAATTAGGCCCCTTTTCCCGTGTTTCTTGACGGATCTGACCCAATTTCGTAAGGAACGATCCTTATGATGGTACAATCATTCTGTGAAAGTTTGAAGAGAATCCGATGAAAACTGTGGACTTTATCGCGTAAACAAGGAAAAGTTTAACGGACGGACGACGGACGGACGCACGGACGCACGGACGCCGGACGGGAAAAAGCCATCGCTATAGCTCTAGTGGCCTTCGGCCAGTAGAGCTAAAAATAAGAATATTCTCTTTATCTCTTCAATATTTCGGTAAAACTTTTGGTTTAAGCTTTTTGTAATGGGTCACAAGGCTTGAAGGTCAAAGGTGTTGGTCCTGAATGAGGTGCCGTCATTTGATAAGTACATGTGTGAAATACGACCTCCCTAGCACTAGTTACAAAAGATATATATACAAAAAACTTTGACCGAGGGTACGACAATAACATTTTCGAGATATTCGTCCCGGACAAGCTAAACATGTGTTCCCACTTGGGTCAATTCCACTCCGGAATTACTTCCGGGTAATTCCACTCCGGAATTACTTCCGGGTGGTTGCGAAAAAAATTATTCCTAATGATTCCATTTTCCTGGCCTGTAATTCAAGACCAAAGACTGCTTTTTGAGGCAGACTAAGATTTAAGGCCCAACGAAACTTTGGAGAGGAGCTACAGATTGTAAAAATGGGCCCTTTTTGCTCTTTGTTTGATTAGGCAAAACAAGACAGGAGTGTAACCACTTATCATCACTTCAAAACAGAATAAAGATTTTTGTTGGTGCAATGCTCTAGAACTCAAGGGAGATAATCTTACCGTTTTATTTACCATGAATGCACCCTGCATGTTCCAGCGCCCTGTCACCATGTTTTTGACAGTAATTGTTGTCTCATATTTGTTGTAGATACCAATCATTAATAGAACAGACACGAAAAATACCACAAACACGGTTGGACCAAAAACTGAAAATATATCATTAAAACAAGAAAGTATTTATGCCAAGAATCGCCAGAATAAAGTATACAAGCAATTTCTTTCTTGTTTACAATGTTTTCTATCCTAAAAGAAATAGAATTTAAAATTCCGTCAACGTAGAACTGTCGTTTGCAATTTCTTTCAACCTGGACAGTCTACATTTTCTAAGCTTGAAATAAAGTACAAATGGACACTTAAAGGTAGGTATCGATGTTTTTTCATGTCACAGATTTTAATTATTTTTATTTCCTCTCATAAACTATTTGAAAACAATATGCCGAAAAGTAGTTTTGCAAAAATATGAGGTCGCTTATCAGAAAAAAGCAGGGTATTTCCCTAATAGCCTACGCAGGCTATTAATCTATTTTTAGATTAATCCGAGACAGTTACGAAGATTATAGAGCCTTCACGTGGCGCGAATAACCGTAAGAACCTTGCGTTTAGTTCAAATTACATTAAACCAACGTCTTCGTTACGTCATCAGGAGTAATGTTTGCTAGCCGGTCTGTAAAGATCAGTCCTTTCATGTGACATGATTCAGGACGTTGGCTGTTTCGCTAGTAAATTTGTTACCTTCATTTGACTAGGTCATATGCAAATGAGGTCATCCGATGTCGACAGCCGAATTCCGTGATATCTAAATATAACCTGGAATTCCGCTGAACCTTTCCGATATAACCAGAAAAAGCCACTATAGGCCTATAAGATAACAACCGAGACAATACCAGACCTAACTTAAAGTATTAATGTTCGTTTGAGTCTATTTTTCGGCACTTGGTAATTTTTCTTATCTAGGTTTCAGAAACATCGATACCTCCCTTTAAGCCGACATAATTAAACTAATGGCAAGTAGATAGTCTTCTTTGACTGCAAGAATAACAAGAGGACCATGATGGCCCTAAATCCCTCACCTGGGGCATCTGCAAGTTACAGTAATTTTTGTTGAAAAAAAGCCACAGCTGGAGCCAAATATAAGATTTTGCGAACAAAGCTATTCAGTAATGCTAATGATTGACTGATTGAATGGGGTTTAACGCCGCTTTTAACAGTATCAACCCGCTTTTAACAGTATTTCAGTCATATCGCAGAGGCTGGAGCACCTAACAATGGATTCCTGGTATTTCTTACACCAGTACTGCCACTACATCCTTTCCTATATAGCTTCCAGCTGCTATCCCACTTAGGTTCACGATTATCCACCAATTGGTGAGAGCCAAATGTCGGAAAGAACATGTGCCGCCACCGGGGATCGAATCCATGACATTCAATGATTGAAGATCAGGAGTCTGACGCGCTACCTACTGCGCTATGACGCCAGCCAGTAATGCTATACAATAAATGTAAATGCCTATGGCTATATAGTTTAATCCATTACCTAACTATCCCACATTTTGATGCCCTCGAGGAAAATAGGTTTAAGAATACATTGAGAGAAAGGGTGATCTTACTAGTTACAAGCAATTTCTCCATTTCTCACAATGTTTTCCACCCTAAAATTTCCTTGTATTTAATTTTCAATCAAACTTCAACCCTTGTCATGCTGAATGAAAATAGGTCTCCTAAAATGCTTTTAACCCTTTCAAGTTGTGTAAGATTTAAAACTTGTCCAAATCAAAAGGTTTTGCAGACTAAAATTTAAAGTGGATTTAATTTGAAAAATAACAATTCAGTAGGGTAGAAAAGATTGTGCAAAAAGAAGAAATTGCTTGTCACAAGCAATTTCTTCTATTTCTTCAACGTTTTGTCAGTTATAAAATCATGAGGACGTAAAAACCAAACCAGGGATTGAACAGGAAAGGGTTAAATCAAAGCACTGAAAGTCTTTATAAAGGACTTGTATTTCTTATGAAAATCAGTTTTTCATATATATACTGCATAAAAAGTACAAGTAGTTGGTGTAGACTTTAAGATCAGACTGTACTTATGTGCAGACTGATCTATGTCTATACCGCTTGTAAAAACTTGAATATTCCGGGATCAGCATGATAAAGGTTAATAACCGTCGGCAACTTTTTTTGATATGGACCAGTGTAAAGAGGAGAATAATTTGATATTGCTCTAATTGAGTATTTTACCAAACTTGGGGCCTCTGGGGCGGGGCCATTTTTACCGATTGTGTATAATTTTAGCAACCTTGGTAGAGAACAATTTGGATGTACTATAGACCAAAGTTTAATGGATATTTGAACATACTCTTATTGAGATTAAAGAAATTGTGGACGGACCGATAGACGGACGGACGGACGGACGACGGCCAACGACCGATCACAAAAGCACACCTCGCACTTTGGGCTCAGGTGAACTAAAAATCCTACATAAAAAAGTAAGAAAATAAAAAACAAAAAGACAAAAAAAAAAACCAAACGTGAAATGGAAAATACTTTAATAGATTTATGAAAAAAACAAGATGTGTTTGTGAAATACCATGACCCGAAACAGGATTTTTTAGGAAGAGGGTGATTTTTTTCTTTGTTTAAGGGAAAAGGGTTAAATTTTGACTTTAACCTTGAAGAAATGACCTTCCCCAGTTGCGCCTTATTGAGACCTATCTACATATCAAATATGTGCATTGTAACTTAATTAGGGATGACGTTATAGGAAAATGTTTAGTTGGCAGGTAAAGTTTTTGAGTAACGTTTTAGGGAAAAGGTTAAAATTTTGACCTTGACCTTAAAGAAATGATCTTCCCCAGTTGCGCCTAGTTGAGACCTATCTACATACCAAATATGTGCATTGTAACTTAATTAGGGATGAAGTTATAGGAAAATGTTTAGTTGGCAGGTTAAGTTTTTGAGTAACGTTTTAGGGGAAAGGGTTAAAATTTTGACCTTGACCTTGATGAAATGACCTTCCCCAGTTGCGCCTTGCTGAGACCTATCTACATACCAAATATTAGCATTGTATCTTATATAGGGATGACGTTATATGTAAATGTTTAGTTGGCAGGTTAAGTTTTTGAGTAATGTTTTAGAGAAAAGGTTGAAATTTTTACCTTGACCTTGATGAAATGACC
Organism: Fragum fragum; assembly: GCA_946902895.1. Lineage (NCBI taxonomy): Eukaryota > Metazoa > Mollusca > Bivalvia > Cardiida > Cardiidae > Fragum > Fragum fragum. Next base: position 6,461,836 of record OX336375.1, on the reverse strand, counting down.
TTCCCCAGTTGCGCCTTATTGAGACCTATCTACATACAGAAATATTAGCATTGTAACAATAATTAGGGATGAAGTTATAGGAAAATATTTAGTTGGCAGGTTAAGTTGTTGAGTAACGTTTTAGGGAAAAGGGTTAAAAAATTTACCTTGACCTTGATGAAATGACCTTCCCCAGTTGCGCCTTGTTGAGACCTATCTACATACCAAAGATTAGCATCGTAACTTAATCAGAGTTGAAGTTAAAGGAAAATTGGCAGGTTAACTTTTGCAGACAGACGGACAGACAGACAGACAGCGGTAAAACAATATGCCCCCGAGCTATCGATGCGGGGGCATAAAAAGTATGTTACAAAGCAGACCCTTTGCCCCTATGGCTTTTTATTGTTTGCCACCGAAAAGAATTTGAAAAGTGTAAGACATTGCTGAAATAAAAGATGATGCACTCTCTCATCAAACATAACACATGAGCCTATGCGTGACATTTCCAACCATTTCGCAGTGCGTGACTCGCAAACATTGAACTCCTTGTACAGCCATTCGGGGCAATTAGAACATTCGCTGATAGTTTAAAGAAGCTTTGGGTCAGTATCTATCTACAGAGCGTAGAGTGAAGACTCTGATCAGAGGCTGATCCGAGTCTTTACTTGGCGTACATGTGTAATGGTTGGAAATGTCACGCATGCGCTAATATGCTATTTTACCAGAGTATGTACTACATTACAGAAAGGTAATACAAACAAAATTTGCCTAGGATATTTGAATAACGATTGGACCTTCTAAATAAAGATTGAGAAAACAGGATATTGTAGATCTGAAGCGGGAAAGCCAATATAATTAGTATAACAAAGGCTAATTTGTATACACAGATGACAAATGGTATGTTAATTTTCAATATACGAAATGTTTTTGGGGTCCAGTTGTGGCTGTTTTATCCTTCATTTCAAGTGAACAGCAAAGGCCATTTTTCCACAAGAAGCTATTCCACAAGTGAAAATGTTTCTCTTGATGTTCGCAAAAACTCCGATATGTGCTATTTTTTTATGAATTAAGTTATCACTTGATATCATCATTTACAGGAGTTATAGAGATCGACAGGCTATCTTTTGATTCCATGTATCGTACACACATACAAATTCAGAGAGAGAAAATAAACGCTTCGCCATTAATGGCGTATCTTTTGTCCAATCACAAGTATCTAATTGTGTGAAATATTCTGAAAAACGGATCAGGGACTCAGACAATATTTACTTATACGGAGTGGACAATTATTTACTCGCAGACAGACAAACAGTCAGTCATGATGGGAAACGTGTTTTTATGCATGTCCCCCATATCAGACAATGTGATTTTTATGGGCTTGTAAATGCCCAATCTTGGGACAATATGGGCCTTTTATGGTTATACAAATGCTAGTGTGAGCCAAAGTAATAAATCATTTAGCGCAATTGGTTGATATATGTACTGTATTGGTTCGCTATAAGCATTTTATCTAAATCTAACATCTGATAACAATGAAACCAATGGACCAGAACGAGACTCTATCTTGGTATGAAGTGTATTACTACGGATCGCAAACCAAAATTCAGCTAGATATCTACAAGCGTTTAGGGGAATAGTCATGGAAACTGGGATTTTAGAAATCTTTCAAAGATCTAGATCCGTATTTTTGTCAAGATTCAATTTATTATAAGGAAACTTCAAATGCATCTGTAACTAATGGTTGAAGACTAACACATCAAAAACGGCCTAAATCAACAAGCGTTTAGAAAAAATGTCTGGAAAATTAGGTTTTCATAGAAATTTCAAAGTCCAGCATCCTTATTTTTCTCAAAAATCAACGGACAAAAACAAAACCTTATGATTGCGCACTCACACACCAAAACTCAATTTTAACATTTCCCAAGCTTTTTTTTTAAAAAACTGATTAATTCATTTGCATATAATGTGAAATCCTTTTGAAATTTGCTTAACACAAGAATTCTATCAAAACCTGGCCAACACATTCGGAAGATATAAATTGGTTTTTGTACATATCTATAGGCATAATAAATATGAATTCTATGAATTAAGAATAAAATGTTTCTAAAATAACAATCGCAAAAATACATAAGCACGTAAAAAAAGTCATCACATCTTAATACAATCAAATACTTTAAAGAAAAAATATGTGTACATATCTGTAAAATATTGTTCTGCAAACCGATTCTGTAAAAGGTAAACTGAAAACATGTCAGTCATTTAGTACGTTAGTAATGAGAGCCTGGTCGCTTACGCAATCATGCGACTTAATTATTACTCTTATCTACTGCGTCGTGATATAACTGAAAGACTGTTTAAAACGGTGATAACTTTTTCCTGTTTTCTTTTTCTTCAAACCTTTGGTCTTGTCTAATTTCAAGTTGCAGACGACAATTGAAAGGGAATGCAATCGGAGAAGAAACCAACCTACCGGGTAGTGAAAAATGTGGGAAAACGAGAAATGACCTGTTAAAGTACTTTTTTTAATTTCTCACGATGTTTCTCTAGTTTAAAAAACGCAAGCACGAGAAAACAGATATTGAACAGGGAATGGTAAAACATCGTAGTAATGAATACTCAATCTTATTGTCAAGCAACGTTCAACGGACTGCAGCCAAAGAGCAGTTGGTAAATAAAGAGGTCCAGGGCTCGATCCCCGACGGAGGCAAATATCTTTTCCGACAAATGTTTCCCACAAATAGTTGAATAATCGTAAATCTACGTGGGATGAGCAGCTGAATGTTCAGAAAGGATGAAGTGGAAGTAATTGTGTGAGAAATACCAGGAATCCATAGTTAGGTGCTCCAATCGGCACGATATGACTGTAATACTGTTAAAAATTCGTGAAAACACATTCAAACAAACAAATCAATGGACTGAGGCTTTCAATCAAATTGTTAGTCGACCAATGAAATCATTCGCTTAGACCAGAAGTATTTTTTGAACTCCAACATTGGTCGCCATTTTTGTTAAGCTTTCTTGTTGGTTTGGTGACTTAAACGTCGTAATCACAGCTAATTCAAGCTGCAGTTACGACGTTTAGGTCGCAAACCAACTATTCTACTTTTTTGTAACAGGCCATAAATTTTGCAAAATAACGCCGTAAAAATTAAAAGCGAAATTTCCTTTCGGAGCTAGTGGGCGTGGTCAAAGGAGTAATTGGGCGGTGCAGGCGATTCTTGAAGCCTCAGATGCTTATGTTTAACCTATTACTGTCGACAAAAATAGACAGGTCCATATTCAAAGATGTTGCAGACGACAATTTCAGATTCGTGGAATTCTTACGTTGATGTAAGAAAACATTGTAGATAATGATTAAAATGCCTGTACAAACAAGTAATTTCTTCATTTTGCTCTTTTAAAGCTTTTGCCTATTGTGTTCGATCACTGTCCACACCTATTTACCTCCAACAGCTCGACTCATATTTATAACGTAAGGATACAAAATGTATGGACAGGAAACATAAAATAAATACAGATCGTTTCCAGGCGACCTGCACGCTGTAATTACGGATTAGATAAGTTGTAATAAGCCAGGTAGGTATCGATATTTTTTTCATGTCACAGATTTTAATATTTTTATTTCCTCTCATATACTTTTGTATACAATATTTTGAAAAGTAATTTTGCAAATATCTTGAGGACGCTTATCAGAAAACGAAGGGTATTTCCCAAATAGCCTACGTAGGCTACTAATCTATTAATAGAGTTGCAAAGAATATAAGGTCATTCACGTGGTGCGAATAACCGTTGGATTAATTGATTGATCGAATGGGGTTTAACGCCTCTTTTAACAGTATTTCGGTTATATCGCGTTGGCTGTCGATCACCTAACAATAGATTCCTGGTATTTCTCACACCAGTACTACCACTACATTCCTAGCCTACAATTGCTATTCCACCTAGGTTTACGATTATCCACCCATTGGTGAGAGACAAATGTAGGAAAGAATATGTGCCGCCGCCAGTGTTCGAACCCATGACAGCCCACGATTTAGTTTAAATTACACCAAACCAACGTAATCGCTACGTCATCAGGAGTTATGTTCGGAAGCCGGTCATTAATTCTGTAAATATCAGTCAAAAACTGTCGTACGCGTTTTACGAATATAAACACTTATGCTATGTTCCCACTGTCGTACGATCCGTTACGAACGCCAAGATTGACCATTCGTGGCTGATCGTGGGATTTCTTTAAAAATATCGGGCTGGAATACGACGTTATGGGACTGGATACGTTCTGACACGATTTGTTACGCTCGGCTGCGATATGATTACGATTAGTCAATTTCAGTCGACACGATAAGCCACAATTTGATTTCCCGTTCAGATAAGATCACATAAGTTTAGATAGGATTATCCCGATCGAGTCCACGATGGGGTAGCGATCTGACGCGATCAACACATACTCCCGATTTGGGACGATCTGACACGAGCACATACGTTCTGGTACGTTCAGCTCGAACCGATACGCTCTGTTGGGACAGGATGCGATTATCGTCAAGATGTCTTTCACGATCACGTTCGATGATAATCACGATTTGAGCTACGATTGGACCCCGGAGGATATATATACAGTCCGACTGACTATCGACTTCATTATTTCTTGGTCTCCTACAGAGTAAAAACTACAAATCATAACAGTTGAAAATGGCAGAAGCTCAGGATGAAAACATAACATTTGCAGTTTTACTGTATGCTTATACTATCGCCATAGAAGAAGAAGACGAGCAACAGCCAGACCAGCTACAAACCCAGTCAAAAAGAGCCAGGAGAGCTGCAGTCAGACAGTTTTGGGTGCGTCCATGGCTCACAGAAGAAAGACGACTACAACTTGGTTAATACTCAAGCCTCCTAGACACCCATCTGAGACTGGAAGATCCAATCGCCTTCCAAAACTATACGAGATTAACACCAGAGCTCTTCGATGAAGTGTTACAGAGGGTGGCCCCAGCAATCGAGAGGGAAGTCACCAGTTTTAGGCAACCCCTTTCACCTGGACTAAAGCTGGCATTGACACTGAGGCACCTTGCTACTGGAGACAACTATCGGTGTCTTGCGTATGCCTTCAGGTGTGGAGTTTCCAGTATCTCGAGGATGATTCCAGAAGTATGTCGGGCAATTGTACACGCATTCAAAGATGAAGTGTTCAGCCTACCTGTCACCCCTGATGCATGGAAAGCCTTAGCTTTCCAATTTGAGCAGAAATGGAACATCCCTCACGCGGTTGGGGCATTGGATGGCAAACACATTGCTATCAAGAAGCCGTCCCAAACTGGCAGTCTGTATTTCAATTACAAGGGATTTTTTTCGATACCACTTCTAGCTCTAGTGGATGCTGATTATAAGTTTGTGTGGCTCGAGCTTGGTGGAAAAGGACACATGTCAGATGCTCAGATATTTGGCGATTCGGAGCTGTTTAACGGCCTAGAAGAAGAATCTCTAGGACTCCCTCGACCCTGCCCTCTCACTGCGAGCCCTGATGATCACCAAGACATGCCCTTCTTCATCCTGGGGGATGACGCCTTTGCACTCAGGAACTACCTTATGAAGCCATACAGCAGAAAAAGGATGTCTAGGGAGGAGAGGATTTTCAATTACAGACTTTCGAGGGGGAGGAGAGTGGTTGCAAATGCTTTTGGGATTCTAGCGAATAGATTCAGGTGTCTCCTAAGGACTCTAGAGCAGAATCCCGACACTGTGAAGGATATAGCAGAGGCAGCAGTGGTCCTGCACAACCTACTCCGGCTGAGGTATCCAGGTATTGCAGCACAAGAGGCGGACCGTGAGGATGAAAACCTAAATGTCATTCCAGGGGCATGGAGGGACCAAGTAGACTGGCTAGATGTGGATCAACCGCCTGCGCCTCGCAATTCAGGTTCAGCAGATGCGAAATATCAGAGGGAACTCCTGAAGGCATTCTTCAACACACCACAAGGCGCAGTCCCATGGCAGGAAAGGATGGCTGGGCTGGTTGACGCAGATGTTGGAGAGGATATCGTTTGATATTTTGAAATTTATTTCTGAAACTTGAGGAAATAGATATATTGCCGATGCATATTTTTGTTTCTGTTCTTAACGATTATTCAGTCAATGATTTCGGGCAAAAGAAATTTATGTTTGTATCATTGCAGCAAAGTTGTTTAAACATTCCCGGATATGCTGATTTTAGACCTCCCAAATTCCGAAACTTGTACGTACGACATATCATAACTTACAAATGGTTAAATCGTGTGACAAAATAGAAACCATTGTGATAAAATGAGCATTTGCATGTTATGAGTAAATTTTCGTTTTGTCACAATGTTTTGAAAATGTCTTTTTGTATTGATTTGTCGAATCTAGAACTCAAATGAAATGTTAACCTCCTCCTCATTTTCAAGAACTAGTATTAGTAAAAACCATAAAGCGCATGAATAAAAGAGTTTCGCTGCTGTATAACAAAACAAATGTTGAAAACGGCGTAAAACACCATTTAAACACTCGAAATTCGAAAGCAATGCGAACGATCACGATTCTGTTAATTTAACTGGGCCTCAACAGAGACAACACATGTTTTGACGAGTTTCTCCTGACCCATTGCCTGCAACCAGTGGTTAACCCAGTCAATTATGATATCTCTATAATTGACCACGACTTAATACTTCTTTGGGAGTCTGCCGGAACTTGAAACACCATTTTCATTTTCCCTTCTGCTGTAGTTGTCATTTTGAACTTTCAGTAGTTAACTGCATTAATTTTTAGTCAAGTTACTTTTGCATTCGATGTAAATAGAATCCATAATTGTTTTTCGGTGGGTCAAAGAAATCCCAACCCGAGGGCCCAGCGATCACGGCTTTGCCGAGTTTCCCACTTGACCGCTGGACTCGAGGGTTTGGATTTCCTTTCCCAACTGAACAACAATTACCGATTTTTTTTTCATATACTAATTAAGTATGGCGATTTGAATGCAGTCTTTTCTTCAGGAAAGATGGAGAAGTGTAGCAAAACCAAATCATTTAAACAAAGATAAAAAATTTTGGTATCAAGATATTTCTTTTGGTTTAATTAAGAAAATGCATACCCGCACTTGAGGACTTTATTCAGAAATAAAGAAGTTATAGACGTTTGAGATTCTAAATTGCTTTTTCACCAGCTGACATCGCTAATGTAGAAAGCCGACGTTATCCGACAATTTGGAACGTCATTACGTCAAAAGTCGCGTGTGAGCTGTTCTGTCTACGGGTGCCCATGTGGGATCGATACCACCACTATCGTGCAAAAAACAGGGATACAGTTAATAACATAGTGAAATTGACATTCACTCCGCTCAAAAGCATTCTAAAACGATCATTCAGCGCTCCATTCACTCGTTCCAAACACTCACTCCAATTACTCAAAACGCTCAAAAATCGTACAAAAACACTACGAAATCGTTCAAAACAATCAACATTTCATTCAAATTGATCAAATCATTCCACGATTCGGCTGATGTCGATTGTAAAGCGTCTGATTTGTCCGTGAAGACGCACGAACAGTAAAGTACGTTTTTTTAAAGGGAGGTAATAAAATATCGCTAATTTCGTCCAATTGGATGAAATTAACGATGTTGTATTACCTCCTTCTAATTTCATTCGAAACTCGTTCCTCACACTCATTCAATTTCATTCTAAAATCATTCTTAAACCATCCACCTTGTCAATTTCACGATGTTACTACCTCGGTCTAATAGGCATTGGTATGTGAGAAAACAATATTCCTGAAAACAATTCAGTTAACGACTTTCATTTGTCTTTAATTTTGATGTTTTTTAATTATTACACATAATTTCTAAATGGAAGAGCCTTTATTGTTTTCTTTAATTTTTGTAATCATGGAGTGGAATAGGATGGCTCTTAAAAAGTATTCAAGGAGCCTTTGTCTCTGACTGAGTGTATGGGGAGAAGCTTCTGCCAGAAGGAGTCTCTACTGGTCGTCCCGAGGGTCATCTTCTTCAGCAGTTCGATCACTTGTGCTGAGTTGCGGGGAGTTGAAATTGGGTCCCAGCAGACTGACAAAGGAGTCATGTATGGTGGTGGACATAGCAGTGGTGGTCGTGGGCATGGTGGTATCTTTGGCTCCAGAGGTCCCTGGCTTGGGATTAGTGATCGGTGGTAATGGACTGTTCATCGACTGCGTGGGGAACTGTAGCTGGACGTAGCTGCGGTCTTGACTACCCCAGATACTGGGCTGCGGTCCTACAGGGCGAGGAGGCCACTGGGAGGGATGAGGCTGCCACATGGTCTGTCGGAACTGTTGCTGAAACTGTTGGGACTGTTGCTCGAATGAAACCTGCTGTTGTTGGCTTGGTGGTGGTTGCGTCTCACTGTGCTCAGCCGCCTTTTGAGCTCTATGCAACTCTTGCATAATATTCGCCTCAGCATCCCTCCTGATTGCCCCAGGCAACTTGGACAGCGTTTCCTCCACATACTTTCCAAAGAAGGAACTGCCTGATCCACGAGTACTTCTGGACATAAATTCCACCAGTAATTCTTCTGAAAGAGAGAAGGAGAGCTTATGGTGTAACAGGGTGGTCAAAATCTACCTATCGATCTATCTATCTATCTATCTATCTATCTCTCTCTCTCTCTCTCTCTCTCTATCTCTCTCTCTCTCTCTCTCTCTCTCTCTCTCTCTATCTATCTATCTATCTATCTATCTATCTATCTATCTATTTATCTATCTATCTATCTATCTATCTATCTATCTTTCTTTCTTTCTTTCTTTCTTTCTCTCTTCGGGTACAAAGTCGATTATCCAACTCAATCTTGTCTGTGCTTGCGATTACGTGTTTGGCGGCGGGTTAAACTTCAAATATTTGGTCATGTAATGGGTAGTTTAATATGAAGTTAATCGTGTCGGAAAATGCCTTGTTACTCTGAATGGCATTTTGCGACATTAAAATGAACCATCACCCAGTCAGTCTCCCCGTGTGCTATTACTTAAAATATTTTTGCCCTCCCGGCACACTATATAGGCGTCTATTTTAGAAATACTTTTCATTGTCGTAAACAGCCAGTCGCTCACGCACAACAGACCATCGCACTTTTCGCGCGAAACCTATAAAACTCGTGCGGGACGCTCGGCTGTTATCCGTGGAAAATGTTTAGCCAACATCGGCTACATTCAAAAAAGTTATTGCAAGAATACAAGAGTCCTAAAAGAGATATCGTTGCTCACGCGAGAATGAAATACTTGATTTTCTAGTAAGAATATTTTAACGTGAAATTGAATGACATTATTATACTTACTCAGTTCTCCAGAGGTCAACCTTTCCTCACTGCCTCGTCTGAGGCCGACCGACCCTGGCTGGGAAGCTGTTTGGGAGGCTGGTGGTAATGAGGCTCCTTGGAGTGGTGGTGTTGGAACGCTGCTTGAGGTAGAAGCAACTTCTGAGGTTTGATCGGTGGATGTTGTGAGTTCAGTGCCATTGACACTTGCTGCTGCTGCTACAAAGGATGCAACATTTCTGCCTTCTACTGTCTCAATGTGAGGGATCAAAAAAGAGAACTTATCCCACACCCAATGTTCTGTGCTGTTCATATCAGTAATGGCATCTCCTCCTGACCCACTCTTCTTGGCGCGTTTCTTCAGCCGGCCCATCATAGTCCTCATGCTTGAGTACCACACTGTAAAAAATAATTCGGCACTTTACACCAATATTGGTGGCAACTTTGCTGCCACCAATAATGGTGTAATTTTACACCTGTTTTAAAACGGGAAAAGTCACACTAAAAATAGTGTACGATATATCTGTGTTAAGTGTAAAGTAACACTGCCAAACAGTAAAAAACATTACACCAATATTGGTGGCAGCAGAGTTGCCACCAATATTGGTGTAAATTTACACCATTGTAAGAGTTACTTAACACCGACGGACAGAAAAAAACATTACACCAATATTGGTGGCAGCAGAGTTGCCACCAATATTGGTGTAGCTTTACACTTTTGTAAGCGTTACTTAGCACCGACGGACAGAGAAAAACGTTACACCAATATTGGTGGCAGCAGAGTTGCCACCAATATTGGTGTACCTTTACACCATTGTAAGAGTTCATTAACACCATAATAAATGTTACTTGACACCGACGGACAGAGAAAAACGTTACACCAACATTGGTGGCAGCAGAGTTGCCACCAATATTGGTGTAACTTTACACCATGGTATGAGTTCATAACACCATAATTAGTGTTGTTTAACACATATAGGCAGAAGTAAATGTTACACCATTAATGGTGGCAGCAGAGTTGCCACCAATATTGGTGTATCTTTTCATCACTATGAGACTTTGTTAACGCCATAATTAGTGTTACGTAACACTTAAAGACAGAGGAAAGGGACTTGTTATGGACTACAGATTTATGGAAGTTAAACCTGACAGGAACCCAGGGTTTGGCCAATAAATCTTTATCAATTTTTCTTTTAACCCAGTCCGGCTTTATGACACCCACGAAGAAAGAGTTCAGAAAACATTCTGGACAATGACAAAATGTTTGTTCCAACATATGTCCAAAATGGTTTCTAACCTGAAAGACAGATTTTTAAAAATCTCATCAACTATACATTGTCGTCCACAACTCGTTTGAATTTTGACCATTCTTAAATTCCATTACCTGGTAATGGGGTGAAGTCTAAATAATTGAGAATATAAATCAGCAAAGATAATAAAATCAAAACATATGAAAAGATTAACATTTATTAAACAATGACCAAACTGCCCAAGTAAGCATCCAAGAACATTTGTCTACACATGGTAATTGAAATAACTAATTTCAGTTATTAAGGTATATTGTCCATACGCTAGAGTATTATTGACAGTAGTATTGAATTAATATAAAATATATTTCTTATAAAACAAGTTTCACACAACTATCAAATTTGAATCTCTGGAAGCATGGTTTCCTTTGTCAATATTTGTGCCCTATTTCAGTTCAGGAATCAAAGAGGGACACATGTACTTGCAGACATTTTTTTTCTGTTTGTGATTTATCATACTCTACCACTATAATAATCAATTGAAAAGAAATTTAACATATGTTATCCATATCAAGTTATGGTATATCATGGACTTTAAATATTGCATATTAATGTGTTAACAAATGCCAATATACATTGAATCAGAGTATTGATCACCAATACAGGGTCAATAATATTGTCAGTCTACAGGATTGACACTAGTATTGATCATTTATTGCTGTTATTGAAAATTGATCTACTACTACATATTATTATTGTCAATAGTATTGACAATTTATGGGTTGTTTTAGACCCATTATGTATGCATACAGCTTTTTTTAGAAAAGTCTGAAACAAAAACTTTGGTGACTGAGAACTTTTTCCTTTTCTTATTTCTTCATAAATCCTTATTGATTGAGTGGTCTACAATTGACTACTCAGGAAGTTTTGAAGAAGAACAAGATGTGTTTGTGAAACACCATGCCCCCAAAACAGGAATTCTTTAGAAATGGGTGATTTTTATGGGTTTTTTCTTTAAGGGAAAAGGGTTAAAATTTTGAGCTTGACCTTGATGAAATGACCTTCCCCAGTTGCACCTTGTTGAGACCTACCGGTATCTACATGGCAAATATTAGCATCTATTATGTTCATTATTTCATTATTAAATAAAATTCATTTTGTCAACAGCAGCAGCTTTGAATTTGGCCTAGTCTAAATTTTTGCAGTTTAGGAAAGGGTTAACCAAATTTGGAGATATAAACGTAGGCAAGATAGAATAGACAATAAACAAAGAAGATGAGTGTAAAAGCGCACAAGTAATGATCAAATGAAATTGTCAAACTTAATGATGTTCCAGGCACATCCACTTATCATGGTTGTTATATGTTGAAAATGTAAAATTAGACATATCAAAGGACAACAACTCAAAAAAGGGCATGGCAAACTTTGAAGTTACTAGCACTTATGGTTTAGGGGATATGTTCAAAAAGAAATGTACAGGTTAAAAAAACAAAGGACAATAACTTAATGAGCAGGATAAATTAACGGTTCTTGTACATGACACTTCTCCACATTGTAATCTATAAGTGTATCTAGTTTGAAGCTGCTAGCACTTATGGTTTGGGAGACATGATCCAGACAAAAGTGTGACCGACGGGCAGTTGGACTCAATCCAGCAAATCTATAGTCCCCCAACCAGTAACTGGTTGGGGAATACGAAATCTTTTGTCTTTCCTGGAAAATTGTGATAGTATCTCTTTCAAAAAAAAAAATCTAAGTGTAGTAACATAAAAGATGAGTTTCTTAACTCTTTCCTGTATAATCACTGGTTTTTACGTACATGCAATTTTACACTTAAGAAAATATTGTGATAAATGAAGAAATTGCTTGATAAACCTGAGATAATTGTGCACTATTGCATACACAAGAATATTTTGAGTAAAAATCCATAAAGCCCCTTTTCACGGATCTACCCCATTTTTGAGAGGAACCTTCCTTATGACCCTACAATCATCCTGTGAAAGTTTCAAGGAAATCTGATAATATTTGTAGACTTATCACATTAACGAGAAAGAATATTTTGAGTAAAAAATCCGTAAGGCTCTGTTTCCAGTGTTTTCCAAAAATTAGCCCAATTTTCAAAAGAAACCTTCCTTATGATCCTAAAATCATCCTTGGAAAGTTGCAAGGAATTCTGATTATATTTGTAGGCTTCATCACGTAAACGAGAGTTTTTTATGGATAGACGGACGGGAACAACGCCATTGATATAGCTCTTCTGACCTCCGGTCAGTAGGGCTAAAATTATGGCAGGTGTTGAAGAATTCTATTTTGATAGAGATGACCCTGAGAAATGATCATGACCTTGTCTGATGGCCTAAGTTTGGTATCAACAAATGGGTTTTACCAAATGTTAGTACTTAACATTGAATAACTATAATCAACCTTTAAATTTTATTTAAAATCTAAAAAATTTATTATAGTTATCTTTTAGATGAACAGATAGGACAAGAATTTATATACCCCTGATCTATTTAGACTTGCTCATTGTGAAGGTATGAGCTCAAGTCAATAGCTCAGAGTGAAAATGTTGTATCTGCCTATAAACATATAGACAGTTACAAATGTTTCACCCTGAGCCATTGAGAAATTTTGTGAAATATCTAATTGACAGTAAGAAACAGTATGATTCTTTATTATTTAACTGCCAAGGCAATTCAATTTCTTACACATTTCAGTATTAACAAGTGGATGTTACATTGCGATGCAATACAGGAGTCCACCACCGGATCAGAAAAAGTATTTTTTATTCCTAACCTTTTCCCCAAGCAAGACCTGAATTTGACGTCCCTTATAGTAAGCTTTGGAAAACATTTAGAAAATGAAGAAAATGCCAATAATTAACATTTTCTCCTTTTTAGCCAATATTTTCTGAACTTCAATTTTCATTATTTGTAAATATAATAACATCCATTTTGTCGTCTGCAGCATTTTCGAATTCTGCCTAGTCTAATTCTTTGTATTTGGGAAGAGGTTATCCAAATTTGGAAATAGACAAGATTGAGACAACAATAGATAAAAAAAGATTATTATCAACACTATGGAAAGCAATGACTGGTTTTGATATCCCAAGCAGAAAATGCTTTCGAAACTTGGAGGAAAATGCCAATAACCAGCAATTCTTTCCCTTTCTACCATTTTGTACACAAGTTTAATTTTCAATATGGTGAATTTTGTTTTATTGCAGCAAGTTTGAAATTGAAGACCTGTAATATTTTATTGCATGGAAAAGGTTTAAATTTAGAATGTTTCAATTTGAAAGTGTCTGAAGATGAGAAATCAAAGTACTGAAAGTACTGTAAGCTAGCAAAGCATGGTTGAATTTAGAAAACTTTCCATTGTTGGGTAGAAAACATTGTGGACATTGAAGAAATTGCTTGTACAGGCAATTTCTTCATTGTTCACAATGTTTTCCAAAGCCTTTTTCCAAAAGTGGAATTGATTGGGAATGGGTTAAATAGCGTGCTTTTGACAGACTTCACTACAGTTTGAATAGAGTTTGCAATATTCCTGAAATACATAAGAACTAATTTTAATGGTGTACGCATTTAACAGATTTAGTGGTTAAGCCTCCAATGGCAGTTTGCACTCGTTGAACTTTAAGACGACCTCGAAATTTCGTTTGTTAACTTAAGCTATCAAAGCTGTCGCTTTGCTAGCTAAAAAGGGTTTGATAAAGATTGGATTTGTTTTATATCACAGAATATATAGAGGGACAAGAGCCATGTCAGACATGGCCATCCCCTGCTGTAAAAGCTTGATAGTAAACTGAGTTGTGATTCTTGTACTCTGCACTTCTCCTCAATGAGATCTATCAACCTATAAAGTCTCAAGTTGAAAGCATTTATACTTTAGGAGATATGCCCCAGACAAAATCTAAGTCTTTCAAACAACAAAGGGCAATAACTCCAAAATTATGCAAGCAAGAGTTGTGGTTCTTGTGCAGTGCACTTCTCCTCCATGAGATCTATCCACCTATGAAGTTTCAAGTTGATAGCTATTATACTTTCAGAGATATGCACGGGACAAAAAATAACAAAGGGCAATAACTCCAAAATAATGCAAGCAAGAGTTGTGGTTCTTGTGCACTGCATTTATACTTTAGGAGATATGCTCTGGACAGGCTTAGTGACAGAATAATGGACAGAGAGCATCACTATTACCCCCTTCGCCGAAACGGCGGGATATAAAAAGGAGAAAATGCAGGTTGTCAGCATTCTTCTCTTTTTCCTCAATGTTTTCCCAAGCTTTTTTTTATAAAAAAGACGTCAAAACCAGCTCTTCTGATGAGTGCAAAAGTGCACAAGTGATGATTAAATGAAATTGTGAACATAAATGCAACACTAAATTGCTTCTTAAAACTACATGCAGAATTTGTCCATTTTTCTTGAACTTTGTATGGCAATTTGATACCAGACAATGAGTCGTAATATGCAAGAAGGGGGCAAACTTTGGGTCCTCTTTCTAACTCTCAACATCAGCCAAGTCAAAGAGTTTTTTCAAATCCTAACCTTACTAGGAAAATTTTCTACTCTTTTAGTTAAGGAATGATGTACAATTTCAGGGGCTCAAAAATTATCTTCCAACCTATCCCAAATTTTTGCTAAACTTCTTCCGGGAAAATTTGCATTGAAGCTGTGTGTAGTCAAGGCTTGTTAAACCTTACCTGTTTTGCAAAATTTTAGACTTGTCCAAATTCAAAGGGTAGAAAATATTGTGGAAAAAGAAGAAATTGCTTGTTACAAGCATATTCTTTTTCTACAATTCTTCTTAATTATGAATTTACAGGGAAGTAAAAACCAGGGATTGAACAGGAAAGGGTTAACTTGAAATAGTCCCAAAATATTTAATCAAAAGGTTAATTTCTTTCCAAGCTACAAACATAGCCCAGTAACAACACTCAGGAAAGTTGCTCTCAAGAGTGTAAAAATTATGGAATATCATCAAACTAAACTAATCTATTAAGAATTAGCTCTTTCTCAACCCATTACCAGACAGCAAAGTTTTAGACTGGTCCAAATTGAAAAGAGTTGCAGATGACATTTTAAAGATTATGAAATATTAGATTCTTTTTAACTTTCTAGGTAGAAAACATTATGGAAAATGAAGAGATTGCTTGTAACAAGCAATTTGTTAGTTTTACACAATGTTTTCCCTATTTTTTTATATTGAGGGGTGTCCTAAAGCACCACTATGTGGGAGTAGATTAAATGAATTTGACTTGGTCAGGTTGCTTGTTTACACTTGTTTCTGACAACACAAATTTATCGGGTTCTGCCCTTAACCCTTTCCTGTACAATCTCTTGTTTTTACGTCTCTGTGATTTAATACTTGAGAAAACATTATTGAAAAAGAAGAAATTGCTTGTAACAAGCAATTTCCTCTTTTACCACAATACTTTCTAACCAGTAGGTTGGTTTCTTTTCAAATTGCACCCACTTTCAATTGTCGTCTGCAACTCCTTTCAAATAGGACCAGTAAAAAATTTTGAAAAACAGGAAAGGATTAAAGGAACACCAATCAGTTAATCATCAACTTTAGGTAATAAATTTATGAAACATTCTGTTTTCTCAACGAAAGTCAAAGGTAGAACTGTCAAATTCAGTTTACACTATAGATTTATCTTTGATCTTTAGACTGACCATTCGAGTTCTTCTACTTCTGCCTCTATAGAGGCAATGTTCTTTTGATCATCAAGAAGT
This sequence comes from Fragum fragum, assembly GCA_946902895.1. Taxonomy (NCBI): domain Eukaryota; kingdom Metazoa; phylum Mollusca; class Bivalvia; order Cardiida; family Cardiidae; genus Fragum; species Fragum fragum. The sequence goes on along the minus strand of OX336375.1, from coordinate 6,445,582 downwards.
TCAATCTCCCCAGCTAGCTAGTTTTGTTGATATCACAGACACTCTGGAAGCATCTGAACCCTTTGGTGACTCTTTGTCTTTCTTTTCTAAAACCAAATCAATCTTTTCCAAATAACATGATGCATTAAAGGATTCCTCCTTTCATAAGTCATTTTCTTTCTCTCTTAAAAGGTACATGATATCAACTATCTATCAATATTCTCTCTCAAATTTATCAATTTCTGTCTGAAGTGCTGCACATGTTCATTTAATAGTTGTTCACCCTTATCAGTCCAATCCTCACACGATCTCTAGCTGTGGTACCTATGTCTTCAATAAATATGAATCTTCTTTTACTGGTGCAGCCTTGTTCACATCTTTATAGGATTTCAACTCTGATTCAAAGTGCTTTAGGTGCAGGTTTCTTACTGTTATGGCACTCAACGTGATAAAATGATTAGATACTGTTTTCCCATGCAAACTGAAATACAAATACAAAAATTCCTTAGAAAATATCCATATCTCGAACTATCTTGTATAACCTCTAAATCAAGTACCCACAGCATAGGGACAACACAGGGTAAATTGCTTGCAACGTGACAGTAAACAAGTGAATATTCACTACTATGATGTAACCAACACGAAGACTAGAACAAGACGAAATGTTTATCCAAACAACAACAAGCAAATTGCTTCAAATTCTCTTTAGGTACCACAAAAAGTTAGCTTTACCCATGGAAATTGCAGAAGTATGCATGTGGCTGTATTTAAATGACAGACAGTTTGTAAAATAAGATACGGACTGAATTGCCCCATCATGCTTGACATCATAATCTGACGACTTCATTAGGTCAAAAATTTGCAAATAGAATTATGAATTTAGTGGTAAATCGATTATCTACCAAACTTGTATTTTAATATAGAAAGTGAAGCCATTGTTCAACCTGCACAACATGTGCTGAACAACCAGAGTCCACAATATTTGCGACTCTAAACTTCAATATCACTGTACTATTCCTCGACAAACCAAACTTTAAGCATTAAATTACTTGTAGGCCTATGTTATTGAATTAAGCACTAAACTAGATGCATGTCTACCCTAAGAATCAAAAGTCAAGGCCAAAATTATCTATAAGAACAGAAAGGTGATAACTCCATCGGGTCCATTTGCCCTAAATATACTTTCGCCCCGGGTCTGTTCGCCCTGGGTCCGTTCGCCCCAAAAGTGGGTCCGTTCGCCCTATTTTCAATGTTCGCCCTCTTTTTTAAATGAGTATGATTTTGTGTGTAGTTTTGTTGTAACGTCGTTTGAAAATGAAAAACGGATTAATAGAAATCAGCTTGTCATTTTAACTAATGTTTTCGTCTACTTTCATCTTCACCAGGGGCATAAAAAAGTGTGAATCGTGAATTATAGCCCATTCAAACGTGTGGGTAGTATATTCTCCTTTACTCACAATGCTTTCTACCGTTATAGGTATTTTGTTATATAATGTCGACAATACTTTTAAAAACTTTCTGATTCAACTGAGATTGTGTTGTAAAAAGTCTGAATGTGTTTCAATGATCTAAATTTCGTGATTTTTTTTTTTTTTTTTGGGGGGGGGGGGGGTTAAAAAATTCCAATTTGTGGCAAGCAATTTTGTCCTAAAGCGTATTTGGGATTTATAACTTTCAATTGTCATCTCCAAAGCCTTTTTATTGAGACGCATAAAGAATTTTGTCGTCTGGTAATGGGTTAATTTAATTTAACATTTTTACTTCAATTCCCACACTTTTACCCATAATCTTTCTTTGAACATTTAGGACGGGGTTGTGTATTGTATATTTATTCATCGTTTTGATAAAAGGTAACTTCTAAATGATACTTTTTGTGATTGATAAATTTTTATAACAAATTGTTCGTGTCAAATAATTATTCTATCTTTATCAAAATCAAGCTTCTAATATTATTTAACCTATAATTGTGGCAATAAAATTAAAACATGATTGTCAACTTGTAATAACTTAATTCAAGAAAACATAATTTGGAATCTTGAATTTGATAAACCATCTCCGCTTCGAATAAATTTCTTTTAACCTTATTATGTTCTAGGAATCTAGTCAAGTTCACTACAACTTTAGATCAGTCTGAAATTTTGTCTGAATATGAGTTGAAAAAACTACCTTAAATAACCTAAACATCTCATAAAGGAAAAAAATAAATGTTTACGAGAATTTTTTTATTGTGGAAAGCTAATGTAATTGAAAAACAGGGTGAACGGACCCTGGGCGAACTGGAATTAGGGCGAAACGTAATTAGGGTGAACGTGTTTTAGGGCGAACGGACCCGGATTCACTCCACCCAATAATTTTAGTAAACCGACAAAGGCTAAACACTTTCAATAACTAGATATGGATGCATGTAACAGGCCCTAAACTAAGAGCATATTAAGACTGAATTATGTGAGCCATCATTACCCTATGCACAGCATTCGATTGAAGGGATCTTCAAACTCGATCGGTTTTGCTCACCGAAAACACAACATGGCGCCGAATTCAAAAATTATACTATTAGACTGGTAGACTCATAGACTAGAAGATTTGGAACACGAAAAACCCTCGACTTTTATTTACACTCAAATTGATAGTTATTCGTTTTCAAAATCAGATCCACACATTGCTAAACAATGTGGTTATATGAGACGTAAACGGACAACCATCTATCCCACAACTAATAAAGAAAATAGTGTCACTTCTATGCTTTATGGAAACGTGACTGATATAATCAACATCATTATAACTTCCTTTCAACAAAAGCCACACTGCATGTCTATATTGTGGCTATGAACAGTGAAATGACGTTTATTTACCTTAGCGCTATCTGTACTGCCTAAATGACTGCAGTAGAATCCCCAGTGTCTCCAAAATGCATCAAAATCTCATACGGATGCATTCACGGTAATAAGCGCAGCAATCTTCACCGGAAGTGACTCTATCAACCTCAGTAACACAGGGCACCCATAAGTTTCCCTGAACATAGCGTATATATACACTAATGGTGAAGACCATTGCGATCTAGTTTAAAAAGAAATTTTACACCCAAAATGGAGCGAAGTTCCACCAATTAAAGAGTAAAGTCTCTATGAATTATGCCTATAGTAACACTTATGGAGTAAACAGTTGTTAACTAGTGTAAAAGGAAAGTAAACACTCAAAATGGTTTGAAGTTTCAACATTGAAAGAGTAAAGTTTCTCTGAATTTAGCGTTTAGGTAACACTTGCGGTGTAAACTATTGCGAAAAGATTGTTTACACCAAAAATGGATTAAGGTTTCACCTAAGGAAGAGTAGAGTTCCTCTGTATAGTAAACTATTGTAAGCTAGTGTGTAGGGAGAGTTTACACCCAAAATGGTGTGAAGTTTCACTATCGTAAGAGTAGGGTATCTCTGAATTTAGCGTATTGTTACATTGATAGTGTAAACTATTGTAAACTAGCGTAAAGGGAAAGTTTACACCCAAAATGGATTGAGGTTACACCCCTGAAAGAGTAAAGTTCCTCTGAATAGTGAGAATTATGGTAAACTAGTGTTTATGGAAAGTTTACACCCAAAATGGTGTGAAGTTTCACCACTGAAAGAGTAAATTTTCTCCGAATTTAGCGTATAGTTACACTAATAGTGTAAACTAGTGTAAATTAGTGTAAAGGAAAAGTTTACACCCAAAATAGTTTGAAGTTTCACCATTAAAAGAGTAAAGTAACACCAAATGTTCATTGCTTATTATACACTTTTGTTCGTGTTATTTAACACCAAAGTTGAGGTAACTATTCTCAGAAAGTGCGAATTCACACTTACTTTGGTGTAGAGAAATGTTACACGAATAATGGTGTTGCTGTCAACCTTTTTTGGTGTAACTTAACACACTTTTTTTACAGTGCATGTTTTAAGTTGCTCCACAGTAGTATTCATCTTTGCAGCCTGTGCAGCCCAGAGATCCTCCTTTTGGGTGACATCCTTGAACCCCGCAAGGCGTTTGCTGTACAGGACCTCATTTCTCATAAGAAACTCAATAATTTCCTCCTTTTCCTGTTCCGAGAAGGCAGTTACTGTTTTCTTCTTTTTCACTTTTTCATTTGGGAAAACTTCTTCTGCATCCTCTGGTGTAGGTTGTGGCTGGACTTGTTCAATATCAGGTTCAGGGGGTGGGGCAGCTTTGCTCTTTCCCTTCCTTCCTCTTGTTCCCTTGGGAGGCATCTCTTAACGGCGTAAAAGCAAGTTTACAGTAGATGTTTTCTCCACAAGATTAGGTCGCTGAATGAGCCGTATTAAATCGTTCACGGTATATATATGTTGTGGGATCTCGTACAGATCGTGAGTGTCCGTGAAAAGGGTTTGATACTCGTAACTTCTCGCATTTACTCTTATCTTCTCGTATCAAATCGTATCTGCTCGTGAGACATTCGTAACAGGTCGTGAGCAAGAGTCCCCGAAAGCGCGTCACTGATCGTACCAGATCGTGAGAGATCGCATCACATCTCAACAGAGCGTGGGTTTTGTGATGTCCAAGACTGACCCCGATCACCACGATTTGGAAGCACGATTAGATGCGCTATGTGACGCTTAGCTACGATGCAATACGTTCTGATGCGATGAATACGATTGAAAAATAATCGTGTCGATCGTGGAAAATTTTTGGACTGCCCAAAAATTTTCTACGATCAACACGATTGCCACGAGCGACCTCAAGATTTGATATGATCTGATACGAGCACCACGATAAGTCCACGATAAAGAATACGATTTCAATCGTGGCGCGAATCGTGATAGTGGGAACGTAGCATTACCGTAGTTTTGCGCTAATCCTGTCGTGTGACATTATTTAGGAAGTTAGCTGTTTCGCTTGTTAATTCGTTTCCTTCAGTTGACTTTGGCTCATATGCAAATAAGGTACATGTAATTCGATGTCGACAGCCGATTTCCGTGATATCTAAGAATGACCTTGAATTTCGCTTAACCTTTCCGATAAACCACAAAAAGCCACTTTAAGCCTATTAGATTACCGCCAAGATAAAGGTATTATATATTCGTTTGAGTGTATTTTTCGGCACATAGTATTTTTTTCTTATCAAGGATTCAGAAACATCGATGCCTCCCTTTAAGGGCACCAGACAAACAAAAATAATAGTCGGAGGACAATATCAATTTTACTTTCACTCTAAATGAATGATTTGATTAATCAATCAATTTAAATTGACTGCGTAGATCCGTCAATTGCCGGATTTTCGCGTCGTAAGTCGTCTGAATTTCTTCTTAAAATTGAGCTAGCTGGTTAACTAAGCTAATTGAGATGTAGTTGTGATGATTTGGTCCCCTTTAGATATAATGAGCTATTGATGACAAAACTTATTTTTGCCTTTTCCTTATTTCATATTTTTAATTCCAATTCCTGATTAAAGAGAATCTATCCCTAGAATACCGGTTGTTCTAAAATTTGCCATCCTCAAAAAACCAAATTTCCTCCTATCGTGAAATTTACCGGAGACTTTTATTCTAATTTCATATATATGTACTTCATTTCATATATAATGTCCTTATTGTATCTTATTGCACTTGGAATTAATAAAAATGTATTTTGTTCTGTTCTGTTTATGGAGTGACCATATAGCAATCGAAAATTCGAAGAGTCCATACAAGGAATTGCACCCTAAGAACTTACACTTACCGGCTTTTGCAACAGAACGATATTTCGGTTGACTGGAACGTTGTCGTTCTGTGTCTTGAAAAATCATTTGTCGGAATACTCTTCAAAATACATGGCAGATCCATGGGGGGACTAGTAGTCCTCCAACGTGCATTTGTTTTATATTTTTTATGAATAAAAGTTACAAAGCGGGTACTTTACAATATTAAAACGTCTTATGCCATTATATAGTATATAGATAAATGGATGTTTATAACAGGAATATCACAAACAAATAAACAATATTTTCCGAATGTATTACCATATTTTGCCGAAATTCCATGGACTACCTGGAATTTCGGCAAAATACTGTTAATACATTCGGAAAGTATTGTTTTTGTCAGTCGGTCTGTCTTTTTGTTCGTTTGTTTTTCGAATGAGAAAAGTGTTTGTTTTTCGAATGAGAAAAGCAACCTCTTGAAACTTTAAGTTCTTAAAGTGGCTATAAAAGTGCCTGATACTTTTGTTATTTATATCCTCAGGAGGCGACAAAAATGTAGAAACATCAGCTTGAATAAAATGGTTATGGCTCCTGTAGGCTATAAGTTACTTACAAGTTTTCAGTTAAAGTTTCCAAAAAGCTGCAAAGTCTGTCTAATTTGAAAGAAAACGTGCTTAAAAGTGTGATAATTATTCTTTAAACAACCAATAAGAAAAAAATACAGTACAGAAACAAGACCGCTGCGTGCGTACAGGAATCTCGATTTAACGGTGTTGTGAAATCACTTAATATTTCTAGTCGAAAAAAGAAAAGTGAATTAACAGTTGTATCTTTGATTGAGAAGATTACTCTGATATATTCCAATATCATGAAGATATCAGATTTAGCTGTGATATTTTAACCCTTTCCTGTTTTGCAAAATTTTAGACCTATCCATTTTCAAAGGTTTTGTAGACGAAAATTTAAAATGGGTTTAACTTGAAAAATAACCATTCAAATGGGAAGAAAATATTGTGGAAAAAGAAGAAACTGCTTACAAGCAATTTCTTCTTTTTCTACAATGTTTTCTCATCTATAAAATCACAGGGACGTAAAAACCAGAGATTGAACAGGAAAGGTTAGGCAGAGATATCACAAAGTTTCATTTATTTTATTCGAGGATAACTATAACCTGAACGACGAAGTCTTTATGTTTATCAGCAAATACAACCGATACAAGTTGTAGTGTAATAAATTGAGCATCTGACCGATCGCATCTGTCAATCAAAGTATCCATCGACCAATCAAATTAATCATTTAAACCGGAAGTGAACTTTGAACTCCAACAATTATCGACCTTAATGAGAATGATTTTTGTTGCTTATAGCGACTTTAAAGCTGTAGTTACGATGTTTTGGTCGCCAACCAACTATTTTACTTCTTGTTACATGTTAATGTGCACGAATTTGCAAAATAACGCTGTTTGATATGGAAGTAGGATTTCCTATCGGAGTCAGTGAGCTTTGCCAGCAGTGTCAGTGGGCGGGGCCAGGGACCCGTCATTCTGATAGCCGATTTTTGTAATCGACTTACCCTGTATATGTCTTCTTATAATCATCATTTGTTTCGGGCCAAACATCCATGAAACCCACATCTGAAAAAGACATTCACAGAATAAATCATCAATATGTCAGTGGAATGGCATATCTACAGCCTTTTTTACTATAAGACGGCAAAATTTTAGACTCGTCCTAATCGGAAGGAGTTCTAGACGAGAAACTAGAGTTTATTGAATTTTAGATTTTTCAACTGTCTTTGTGAAAAATAGAACCTTGTGGGAAAAATGAAGAAATTGCTTGCAACAAGCAATTTTTTTCATTTTACACAAGGTTTCTTCCTAGAAAGATCGAAAAAACTAATATTTTCATAACTATTAGATTGTCGTCTGCATCTCCTTTCAATTTTGAGGAGTCTAAAATGTTGTCGTCTGGTAATGAATAAACAGTAAAACACTCCAATAGGTGAACTTTGTTGAAGCTGCTGTTGTTGTTATCGTTGTTGTTAAGGAGGAGGAGGAGGAGATATCAGACTCCTTGGTTAAGGAAAGCCTAACAATACAAAAAATGAAGGGAAACGCTCGTAAGTAGCCTAGAATAAAAGAACTTTGTTTGGTCACAACTGACGGATCGCTGGCCCCGCCCAATGTCTCCAACAGGAATAATTAATTGATTAGGGTTTAACTCCGCTTTTAAGAGTATTTCAGTCATATCGCGGCGGCTGGAGCACGTAACAATGGACTCCTGGTATTTCTCACACCAGTACTACCACTACATCCTTTCCTAGCCTCCAGCTGTTATCCCACTTAGGTTTACGATTATCCATCCATTGGTGAGAGACAAATGACGGAAATAATATGTGCCGCCGCCGAGGATCGAACCCATGACACCCTATGGTTGAAAATTAGGAGTCCGGCGCGCTACCGACTGCACTATGACGGCGGTCTCTAACAGGAAGCTCGACATATATATGAAACGTATTTGTTTCTCAAAAGTATAGTAAGTAACATCAAACAAAAAAAGTAAAATAGATGGTTGTCGATCTATACGTCGTAACTAGATTGAACATTTCTTGAATTTGCTGAAAATAACACACGCACAAACGCTCAAAATATTTCTAGTTGTTTAGAGTTCGTTTCCGGTCTTAATCATCCCGATCCGTGAATTTGGAAAATCATATTGAAAAATGCTGTCAGAGATAATGTTACATACGACATTATTTTGTGAAATATGGACAGTGACAATATAAAGCAAATCGTTGAGTAAGCTGAAGTCAAGGGTATATATCTCAAAACCAACAAAATTAGGACATTTATTGGGTTATCTCCCTTGAATACCCTCAAGAAATACATATTTGTCCTTAATCAGTTTTTTACTTGGATTTTATCATTAATTTCTTTGCACTGCCTAGTTTAGAGGTCAGTTGTATGATGCAAAATTTAGAGCTTGAAATGTTCGTTTCGTCTAAAAAATCATTTCTATGTCATTTCTGAGGTATAAATTTAAACAATCGTAAGAGTTTTATTTATTATCAAACTTGACAATGCAATTAAAAAATCGCAAATTCTCCATACTGAACAATGATAAAAGCAATGGTGAAAGGACCAATGTACAATTTGGCACACCTCTGATTTAATGGTAACAGGACAAAGGGATAATAACACAGGAATGGACCTCATTGTTTGACCTTTATGTTGGAAATCACTCACTTCCGGTCTATATAAATGATTTAATTGGTCATTGGAATTTAAATATTAGTAGCGATCCATCAATTTAATGCTAATCTGTTCGCATTCCAAATAGTTAAAATCAAACGGGATGACACTTTTGGACGCCACTCAAGAAAAGTGCTTTGGAAAACAAAGTGGAAAAATGAAGCAAGTGCTTGTCACAAGCAATTCCTTCATTACCCACAATGTTTCCTGGCCAAAAATACCAAGACTTCTAAGATTTCACCACTTAAAAATTGTCATCGGCAACTTCTTTGAATTGAGAGCAGATCAGTCGTAAATTCTCTCGTGTGGTAATGGGTTTAGGCCCATCCGCTCTAACAGAACAAACTACCATTTCATGCATGATATAACTAATCTAAAAACAGTGATAACGGATATCGCGCGGTTAGTAGCATGCCCGACTCCTAATCATTGGGTCACGGGTCCGATCGCCGACCGTGGTGATTATCCTTACTGACCATTTGTCTCCCACCAATAGATGGATAATCTTAAATCTTAGTGGGATGAGCAGCTGGAAGGATGTTGTGTTAGTACTGGTGTGAGAAATACCTGTAAACCATGGTAAGGTGCTCGAGTTGCCGAGATATGACTGAAATACTGTTAAAAGTGGCGATAAGCCCCATTCAAACAACCAATCAAAAACAAAATACCACTTTCTTCTCAAAACATATTGTACATACCTGTTTTACAATTGTTGGTTAATCCAAAGAGTGAATGGACACCGTGAATGAGCAAAGTTCATCTGTTTATACCCGAGATTTTAATTAAACCGACTGCGTCAATAGATTTCAACTATGACTTCAATTAACCTATGTAGGCTTTGCAAGATAGACAAAAACTTATGATATTTCTTAACCTCTCGTATCTAGAACTCTTACCATAAGCTTGCTCAGCAATTATACCTCTTTGAAGTCAACAAACTGGCGTAGAACTATCAATTTAAATAGTGACAGCTCCAGTAGTATGGACTATGTAGAATTTTACAAGAGTGCTCACAGAAAAAAACTAATTGGCATAGAAAAATTCTTATGTAGCTTCTAACCACTGTCATTAACGACAAAAAGGTACATAGAGATACACATCTTTATCGCCTCTCTACAGAAGGCCTCGGCCAAAGCGCAGTAGGTAGCGCGCCGCGGGTTCGATCCCCTTTCGCGGCAAATATCCTATACGACATTTGTCTACCACCAATGGTTGGATAATCGTAAACCTAAGTGGGATGGGCAGGCTCGGATAGGATGTAGTGTTAGTACTGGTGTGAGAAATAACAGGAAACCATGGCTAGGTGCTACAGTCGCCGCGATATGTCTGTTAAAAGTGGCGTTTAACAAAACAAAAAAAACATAAACAGTTAAACTTCAAAAAGTAATTCCTTGCAATCAATCCAGTAATGACGAAAGTTTACTAAGTCACGGGTCAATGATAATTTGCAGCACTCAATTTAATCCGTTTATTACATAGGATAAACCCATTGAAACTAAATTGATGAGATGATTCTAGTGAATACCTTAAAATTGACCAATCGCGACTGTCAATCAAAGACTTAATCGGTCAATTTTATTCTTTCATGAACTTAAACGCTAACATTATCCAACATACATGTATTTGTAAGCATTTTAGCTGTAGGTCACCAAACTACTCTCTCCTTCTCTCTTTTGTTACATTCACGGGTCATAAATTTTGCAAAATAACGTCGTTTTATATCGAAATGGAACTACTTAAAGAACTAATTAAACATCCATTCCAAGTTTCAATAAGATAACAATAGTTACTTAAGTTACTTAAGTTAGTTACGCGTCGGAATCTCAACTAGAGGTCAAGTGCTGGATCCCCGGTTGCGACAAATATCATTTCAGACATTTGTCTCCAATCAATGGAATGATATTCGTAAACCTGAGTGATATGAGCAGCTTGAGGCTCAGAAAGGATGTAGTGTTTGAACTGGTGTGGTTAGGTGCTCCAGCCGCCGCGATATGACTGAAATACTGTTAAAAGTGGCGTTATACCCCATTAAAATCGCATCCAAATAGTTTTTGAGAAAACTGCGACGAAAAAAAACTATTATACCAGGCAATTTCCAAATTACCTTAATCCTAAAATATGAAATAGATCATTTGCAAAGCTAAATTCGCTAAGTGTCTTGTAGATTACCTAGTTAAACCTGAATATGAAGTTTAAAGTCGATGCTTTAAAAGTTGCTGAGAAAAATGTGACGAAAAAATACCACAATACGAATGTCCAAAATGTGGTAAGCGTCATGTTAGACCCCTAGCTGAATCTTAACACCAAATTTCAAGTCAATGCTATGAATAGTTACTGAGAAGAAATGTTGAACAACCTCGGACGGAAGGACGAACGGGCTTTAACCAATATAATTATAAGATACCTTTAAATGGTCTGAATAAAATTATGGATTTCTGATACAACTCGACAAATAAATATCCATATTTGGCGTGTACAAAAACCGTATTCGTCGAGTACATTTAACAAGAGGCCCACGAGGGCCTGAGACCCTCTACTGGTTATCAAGTTTTCTGTTAAAGAAATCTGATATTTAAGGAAGTTGATACTCAAAAAAGAATGCATAAAGAAATAAATACAGGACTTTAGCCTCTTTATTAGTAGAGCAGCAATCCTCAAGGCACCTTTTCCCGTGTTTCATAACGGATCCACTCCATTTCCAAAAGGAAGTTACCTTATGACCCTTCAATCATCCTGTGAAATTTTCATCAGAATCTGACAATAATTGTGGACTATATCACATAAACAGGATTGTTTTTAATGAAAATCCATAAGGCCCGTTTTCCTGTGTTTTATGATGGATCAATTTCATTCCAAAAGAAAATTTCCTTACAACCCTACAATTGTCCTGTGAAATTTAAAAGACAATTTGTTATTTATTGTGATCTTCATCACATACACAAGAAATCTGTAAGGCCCCTTTTTACTGTGTTTCGAATGCCACAATTATTCCATGCTTCCCTGAAGAGAATCCGATAAAACGTGACTTTATTGTGTTACCAAAGATATTAAAATCAAGTTCTCATTAGGTCCCCTTTCCTGTGATATTTTACTGTTGGTTTTATCAATCTCTGAAAGTTAAAAGTGAATCCGATGAAATATGAGGACTTCATTATGTTTACTAGAATATTTGTTTTTAAAAAAACTCATATGGCTATTTTTTATATGATACATGATGGATTGTAAACTGTTCTGAAAAGAACAATAAAAGTGATTGTACAATCATTGTGTGAATCCAGTGAAATCAAGGGACATCATTGTGTTAACTAGAACATTTAAGAAAGTTTTTCATAAGGCCCCCTTTTATGTGACACTTGCCATAATCAGACCCATTATCAAAATCATAAATTGTAATAATCTGTGGAATTTATTGTGTAAATGAGTTTATAGTGAAATCTTCATAGGGCCCCTTTTCCCATGATCCTTTACAGAACAAACCAAATTTCAAAAGGAACAATTCTAATGAAGGTACAATCATTCTTTAAAAGTTAAAGAAAATCAATGGAAACAGTAGACTGCATTGTATCAAGAATTTTTTGTCATAGTATTTTCATAAGGCCCCTTTTCTCGTGAAACTTAACAAATCAGACCCAATGTAGAAAGGAACAATCCTAATGATGGATAGTTTGAAGAAAATAATAAAGACTGAGGACTTTATTGTGATAATGAATTTTTGTAATAATGTTTTCTTAAGGCGCCTTTTCTAGTGTCACTTAACAAATGTGATCCAATTTACAAAGGATTTGTTTGTTTGAATGGGGTTTTACGCCGCTTTCAACAATCTTTCAGTTATATCGCGGCGGCTGGAGCACCTAACAATGGAATCCTGGTATTTCTCACACCAGTACTACCATTACATCCTTTCCTAGCCTCCAGCTGCTATCCCATATAGGTCTACGATTATCAACCCATTGGTGAGTGACAAATAGTCGGAAAGGATGAGTACCGCCGTCGGGAATCGAACCCGGGACCTCGAGATTGACAGTCCGACGCGCTACCAACTGCGCTATGACGGCGGCCAATTTACAAAGGAACAATCCAAATGATGGTACAATCATTCTATTAAAGTTTGGAGAGATTCTGATAAAGACTGAGGACATTCTTGTGTTTATGAAGATTTGGTAATCATTTTTCATACAGCCCCTTTTCCTATGATACTAGACAGATCAGGCCCAATTTGGAAAGAAACAATCCTAATGATGGTTCACATTCTGTGAAAATTTGAACAGAATCCGATGAAAACTGCAGACTTTATCTTGGTGTAAAAATTGTAAAAATCTTTTGGAATTTTCCTGTGATACTTAACAAACAGGTCTCATGTCAGCATCAACAATCGTAATTTATTGTACAATGATTCTGTGGAGGTTGAAGAAAATCCAATGAAAGCTCTGGACTTGATTACAAGGATTAAAGATAAAATTCTCAAAAGGCCCCTTTTCCCATGATACTAGAGAGGCCTAATCTAAAAAGAAAGAATCCTTACGATGGAACAATCATTTTGTGAAAGTTTAAACAGAAACTGATGAAAACTGTTGACTTTATTGTGGTACAAAGATTTTAAAATTAAATTTCATAATGATCCTTTTCTGTGATACTTGACGGATCAGGTCTAATGTCAACATCAACAATCATTATTATTGTACAATTATTCTGTGAATGTTTGAAGAAAATCCAATGAAAGCTCCTGACTTGGTAACAAGGATTTATAAATGAAAGTGAGAGTCCAAACCCTGTTATGAAAAAATGATCGTTATGACCTTACAATCATTCTGTGAAAGTTTCAAAAAAAATCTGATCAAAGCTGTGGGCTCTATTGTGTTAACAGGGATTTTTTAATTGAATTTTCGTATAGCCCCTTTTCCCATTTTACTTGATGGATCTGAACCAATTCCAAAGGGAACTATACTTACAAAAGTATGATTATTCTGTTTGAGTATAAAGACAAACCCATGAAATCTGTAGACTTCAAAGCATTATTAAATTTTTTCACGAGTGGAAAAATTTAATTGGTTCCCTGTAGCCTGTTGAAATCATGTGACCGTCCTGTTTTTCCTAAAATCCAATTTGATATTGTTAAATGCAATGTTTTTTGCTGTTTACCATTCAGGAATGACTATCAACCCTTAGTCGGACACAATGAAGATGAAACTTTAACTGAATTCAAAAAGTAGCAGTAATCAAAAGAGTTCGTTTACAAATTCGTCTTTATTGTATGCATCGAGTTGGGCTAAATGCAGTTTTGGGAAATTGGAACAAAATAAATCACGAGGAAAAAGAGGGGTTCACGTGATAATGGTGGACAGGTTTGAATTTTGTCGATAAAAAACCATTGAAAAGGTCTTGAACTTAGTACCAAGATGAACATTAATGAGGTAGAGTATTAGATATGACTAGAAGAAAATTAAACGGTAGTAAGGGGCACAAGAACCGGCGCAAAGATCAAGGTGAAGTGAGTTGTACCCCACCTTACAATACATAAAGAAGCCAAAGTAAAATTCAGAGTAAACTGTCAATGAATAGTGAATCTAGGAAAAATTTTCTACTGATGAGAGTATGGCGACTAATGATATTTCTATCAAAACAAAAATAGATGAAGAGAAAATGACATCCATGGAAAATGAAAAAAAGTAAACCCAATTGTAAACACGATAGTGACCCAACCCTTTTCTGATTTAGTGCATGCACATACATGTAACAGAAAAGAGCAATGGTAAAGTTGACCAAGCAATAATGAACAATAACTCAAGAAATATCCAACATGAAACCGCAAAATATCAAGAACCAGTGGAATCTCATGCTCATGTAAATCCAAACAGGACCGATGCAGGAAAAGGAGAAAATTTTTCACCAATATCAACACAATTGTCGCAAGTTTGACAAACCCTTTATAATTCGATTAATTCGAATCATCAACAATTCATACCGAATTTAGATCTATCGACAGGATATATGATACAAAACCGTACCTTCCAGCAACACACTCAACCACAAAAACCACCAAATGAAACAATGTATAAAATCTCGCCTTAACAGCACATAGCGTGATTGATAGCGCAGACACAATGTATACTGCAACCAAACTGTTTCCCAGTACTGATTATACCAGACAGAACGGGATTTTTATCCGGATATACTACCACCAAACTACAACGACACGATGCGAAACCGTATTGAAATACAAATTTGGCTTTCTACAATCTTGAACCAGATAAATTTCAAGCTAGACGACAAACTGAGCAAAATAGAAAATAGCCTAGCCTGTTACAGTATAACAATTGGAAAACACTTGAAAATACATTACAGAGTCAAAAATTAAAACAACGGAATTGGAGAAAAAAGTGGATTAATTATATGCTGAAAAACATAAGGCACAAGAAAACTCGGCCTACTGAACGGTCATATCGCGGCGGCTGGAGCACCTAACAATGGATTCCTGGTATTTCTCACACCAGTACTACCACTACATCCCTTCCTACCCACCAGCTGCTATCCCATTTAGGTTTACGATTATCGATCCATTGGTGAGAGACAAATGTCGGAAAGAATATGTGCAAACGTCGGGGATCGAACCCGGGACCTCTAGATTGACAGTCCGACGCGCTACCAACTGCGCTATTACGGCGGCTGCGGTCCTGAAAGTAATCCATAATCACTCTTGCCATGTGAGATCGCGCATTATCTTGGGCTAAATTAATTTATTACCCATTGCACCCAAAAAAGGTCTAACTATAGGTTCCAAGATCTCATCTCTATATCGTTCATCTCTATATCGTAATGCCGTCAAACTGCCTCCAGCAATCCTGTATAACTCTGTGCGACCGTCGTAGCAAATCCCACCCAAAAACATGACAGAACCCCACCAAACCTGTCATATTCTACAATGTTACAGTCAGCATGCCGCTCTCCTTCACGTCTCCAAACACGAACAAGTCTATCACACGTCGAAACATAAAACCTGCTCTCGTCGGTGAACAAAACACAACACCACTGAGCCAAAGTCCAACGTGCATGATCATTTGCAAATTTCAGTCTGCGCCTTCGGTGATCTAGGGTCAAAACGGGACCCGTGGCTAGACGTCTAGCACGAAAATTATCACCATGGAGTCTGTTTCTTACTGTCTGGTCAGAGAGACGAACCCCTGTCGCAATCTGGAAATCGTTTCGAAGGCTTCTTGCTGTTGCACAGCAGTTTGGAAGGGCGACGGTACGTAAATATCGATCTTGTCTGTCGGTTGTAGCCCTTGGACGGCCTTGACCTGGTCTTCTGTCATGACTTCCAGTCTCTATATATCGAGTCCATAGTCTATTAACGACGGTAGGCGATACACCAAGGTAACGTGCCACTGCACGTTGTGAGTAACCAGCCTCTATCAGTTGCACGGCTCTGACATTATCATCGTGGTCTAAATGGTGTCTAACAGTCATGGATAGTCCAATAACACACAAAAGAACGCAAAATAATCCAAAAGCTTTCATTTTGACTGCGAGATGTGAAAAACATAAGTTTCGTATATGCAAAGAAAAAACATGAAAACGAGGGTGGCCTGCTTTGGCAGGTTTCACGTGGATTACGAGACCCATGTTGCATATAAAATTATCAATAACTTATTCTACGGGTATTGTTCTTTTATGGAAGCTCGTACGGGAAAAAATGGGTGGCCCAAGATAGGAAAATTATCTCATTCAAAAACCGTTCCTTTAATTTTTTTGAGCAGTGTATAATGAAATGTAAATACTTTAAGCCCAAAGGGCCAAATTCATTCACCAAACTTATGTTACTCATCCAAATACTTTAAAATTTAGTAGACATAACACATAATAAAACACAACTGATAAAACTTACACATTTTATAGTGCTAATCACTAATGCTATGCAATGTTGACAAATGTTTTTTGATAAGAGATTTTTATTTTGTTGTTATTGTTTTTAAGCATAAAATATTCCCCTACACAGTACTTACAATAAGTTTTTCAAATGCCTTGAATGTCAACTATTGACACAATTTAGAATTAATTCCAAAAATATGGTTATTAAAACGGGAAAAGTATGCAAGGTTCCTATGAATTTTTATTTTAAATATTTGTATATATATGGCGTTAAACCCCATTCAATCAATCAATTGTAAATATATAATTATAACTTCTATCATATGTAAAAGAGTGCGTACAGCCAGATGCATGTCCCTAGTAGAAAATACGTTCTATTATTTTATTAACGTATGATCTAGAACTGACACTCTCTTGAGATTATGTTGTCAAGAAATTTGGAAAAATATAAAGGATGAAAATTGAGGCATTAGAATACTCATTTAGTACTACTTTAAACTTTAGTAACGTTGTTCCGACTGTTAATATACTATTTTCCCACAAGGGCACTATATCAAAATACTTGGCTTCATATTCGAGTTATATGTACTTTTACCGTAATTTTTCTACCTGTTTATTACTATTAACATAAGTGTTCATATTTGTAAATCACTTGTACATATAAATATTCCTGTAGATATAGTTAGTATTGAAATGTGATCTATGTAGTGCACAAAGTAGAAACTTCTCGCGTGTATGAATTCTGTTTTCACGATGTTTACAATAAACTTGTGTTGATAAATTGGAATACTTTTTAGCATATTTTGAGAACGGAATCTAGCTTCTTTTTATTGTATTTTGAAACTTTTAAACCGAGTGATTAAGTGCTGAACACATTTTCTCGGTAATTAGAACTTTCTGTTTCGTTTCGCAATTAGGTCAGCCGCCGTCATAGCGCAGTTGGTAGCGCGTCGGACTGTCAATCTAGAGGTCCCGGGTTCGATCCCCGATGGCGGCACTCATCCTTTCCGACTATTTGTCTCTAACAAATGGGTCGATAATCGTAGACCTATGTGGGATAGCAGCTGGAGGCTAGGAACGGATGTAATGGTAGTACTGGTTCGAGAAGTACCAGGATTCCATTGTTAGGTGCTCCAGCCGCCGCGATACAACTGAAAGATTGTTGAAAGCGGCGTAAAACCCCATTCAAACAAACAAACAAATCGAATTAAGGTCTTTATATTTTATCTTTATTCTTTTTGATTTTCTCTCTTGGAAACTGGTGTAAATATGAAAATATGGAACTAATCAGAATATTAAAATAAATAGATATTATCAAGAAAAAGAATCTTACCGCAAGAAATTTCAATAAATTCATCTAAGAAAAGAATAATCCAAATCACGTCTCACTATTAAGCTCAAACTGTATATAATAATTCCCCACACCTCATGCCAACATGCTAACCTAAAGGATTTCGTGCAAAATATGTCGCACGGTTTATCTAAATTAACTGGACATGTACTTAACGCAAAACAACGATTCATATATACAGGATAATCGTTTGTTTCAGTGTAAGATTGATTTACATTTCATTGAGTGAACAATAAAAGCTGTATTTTCATGAGTGGCGCAGTCACGAGTGAAAATAAAGCTTTTGTTGTTCACGAAATGAAATATAAATCGATCGTACACTGAAACAAACGATTGTTCTACTTCTTTAATGCAAAAATTAGACAAAATGCGAAAATTTTATGACAAATTTTCTTAAAGCGCGTCATTTTGCACGCGACTGCTATGCAACGCTTATGATGACGTCACTCATTTGGCTCTGCTTAGATAATGTCAGATAGGGGTGAAATGAACGAAAGCGGGGAATAAGTTTTTGATAATCTCACTGGATAGGCGGTGAGTTTATCAAATGATAATCTACCGTTATTTCTCGATAATCTACCTGAAAGCATTAAAGAAATATACATACATTGTATTTATTTGGCCGACACCAATTAAAAAAAAAGTCTGACATTTTGTTTTCAAATATTTCATTATGGTTATTATTCTTTCTTTTCATTTCTCCTGTGTTAAATAGTTTTGCTACCATGTGGTCCTCTCTGATCATGTTGACTTGTGCATTGTAAAATGTTTGCTTAGCTCATAGTTGTGCCTTGAGCCAATTGGGCTTTTCTTTATGAATAAAAAGAATCTAGTTACACTAATTGGTCTTGCAAATTAAAACATGCTTTTTATAAAATTCCATATCCATGCCATTCGCTTGCTTTAATCAAAAATCGGGCTATACTGTAACATTTAACTTTTCGCCATGTTTTGTTTACATGATTCACCTAAATAGTAATTTACGGGTCGCCGATGTCAGTAAAATATCTATTGACCAATCAAATTTATCTAGACCGGAAGTGAGCTTTGAACCCTAACCGTTATTTGTATCAAACATTTTGTTGGCTTGGTGTCTTAAGCGTCGTTACTACAGCTTTATCCAATTACGTCGTTTAGGTTTCTAACCAGTCATATCAAATTTTCCTTTCAAATTACTGTCCACAAATTTGCGAAATACCAATATTTAATTTCAGTCCTTTAGGAGATTAGTAGGCGTGGTCACTGATCTTTCAACTGCTATTGGCTTAACCAATTCCCACACAATGACGCTTTTGGACGTCCTTCAAGGAGAAAACATTGTGTTAAATGAAGAAATTGCCAGTCGGAAGCAATTTCTTAATTTCACAATGTTTCCATTTATGTTTTAATTGCCGTCTGCAACTTCTTTCAAATTAGACCAATCTATCATTTTCCCGTCTGGTAATGGATTTAATGATCAATTGTTGTAACGACAGCTTGTCTTTAGTACCTACTCTCACCACATTTTCTCGACATGAAATTCAACCATTTTCGTGATTTTTTCCCCGCTGTCAAACAGTAAATCGAGTGACCAGTTGACGGATTGCCACTGTTAAAAATCAATTGACCTATCAAATCATTCATATCGACCGGAACTGAACGCTAACCTTAGATATTTATGGAAATACCTTGTGTTGGTTTGGCGTTTTAAACGCCGTAGCTACGGACATTTACCACCTTCTTCGACACTTACCAAGCAAATCAAATAGGCCTAACATAGCCGTCCAGCCTGTAGATTATTGACCAAATCGCGGCTGTCAATCACAGAAAACATCTTGATCCGAGGTGGAATTTAAACTCCTTCATTGGCCGCCATTCATTTGAAGCAATATTGTTGGTTTGGCGACGTAAACGTCGTAACTACAGCTTATTCAAAGCTGTTTTTACATCGTTAAGGTCGCTTAGCTATCGAAAATTTTACATGCTACTGGCCATAATTGCGAAATAACACCCTTTCAAATCGAAATGGAACTTCATGTTGGAGTCAATGCGCTAAGCTAAGCCAATGGAGTAAGAGGGCGGTGTCAGTTATTTTCAATTAAACTCCTTTCTCAAAACATATGTTGGAAAATCTACGCCATATTATTTGTATTTTAACCCTTTCCCACACAGTCACGCCTTTTACGCCACTAAAAAGGCTTTTCAAAAAAATAGAAGAAATTGCTTTACTATTGATATCTTATAATTGCTCTCAAAAATAATGTTTTTTAACAATTTCATGAACAAAAATTTGCAGTCTGTAACTTCTTTGGATTTAGGCCTTTCTAAAACCGTGTGTTTGGGCTTTTTTGGATTAACCCTTTCCGGTACAAACCCGGGATTTTATGTCGGTGTGATTTTTATACTTGAGAAAATATTGTGGAAAAAGAAGAAATTGCTTGTAACAAGCAATTTCACTTTTTTCCACAATGTTTTCTACCACATAATATGTTTTTTCATTTCAAATTCTACCCAATTTTCATTGTCGTCTGCAGGCCCTTTTCAATTTGGACCAGTCTAAAATTCCAAAAAGCGGGAAAGGTTTAACGCAGACTACGCTGCCTGTCCTGGACCTAATCTTTCCTCTTGGTTTCCGAATTTTGACTGTTCAGTCTTTCATACTATAAAATCACCTTCTCTTGGTTTTATATTATACTGAATCAATTTGTTGTTGTTGATCTGATTGGTTGTTGATCTGTGTTGTTTTGTTTCCAACCGTATCTTCAGATGGTCCTTTTCATTGACCAGTCCCTTTTTTAACGAAAATCGAAAAGGGTCGAAAATTATGTATGTATTAACAATCGATTGAAAAGGAAATGTAGTTATTGATTTCCGCAAATTGTATATTTTCTTGCCATAAGCTATTTTACGATATTGACAAGTTTATTATTAATAAAAAGTTTTATAGTAAAATATACCCCTCGTTCAGGGCGAGAACAAGTTTACCCAACTTTTATAAATGGTTTCCAGCTTTGAACGTGTACTCTGTAGGAGGCGAAATCAAGACGAAAGCGTTCGCTTTGATTTTGTCATCCTAAAGACAGAACAGGTGGACCAAGAGTTAGATAGATTTCGAAACTGTTTCAGAGACAACTGGTTACCGCAATGCAATATCAAACCAACCTTATTCACTTGGCGAACATGATATTTGTACTTTCTTTTCTCATGCATGAGTTGTAGCCTTCAAACTGTTTCAGCTTGACTAATCTGAGATTGCTTCGTGTTATAACTACTTGTACCATGCTATTTACAGAGTTTTTTTATTCGTTTGTTGCCTATTCAAGTGTTGGTTCTTTGTGATACATAGGGAATATCACTTACGATAGAGATACAACATTTTGTATTTACTTTGAGCTGCAGACAAAAATTTTGATATTTAACGAGACCGAAACTGTTTCACAATGGAAAAATATTTATTTCTAAAATCATTTGACCATTCTTACGTTTATCTGCATTATGACGTCATAAACAGGGTGAAATGACGTCATCGTGGACTGCCTACTGCCAGATACGAAATACGTGGTGTTTAACTAGAAATATTTATAGGTATATCATATATATTATCCTTGTCAAGCCTATTCAAGCCGTAGTGACGACTTTAAAACACCCACCAATGATTTACTGTTTGTTTTATGCTCTAGACTATGTTTACCCAACGCGAAGGCATATGGGTCCTTAATTGGTGCATGTTTCAATGATAGGGGAGGCCTACACAGCTGCGATTTCTTAGACCTCTTTCTGATAATCTGTCAACACTCGCTCTGCAGATGTCTTCAGATGAGCGATTATCTACGGATCAATCCATACATGTTAATATCACGGACAAATTATATCAAAATAATCAGAATAACAGTTGTATCAATCTTTAAATACCGTTTGGGGGGGGGGGTGTTGGGGGGGTCAGTTTATAAAATATTTCCTAAGTTTTGCGGCCATGACATTTTGTTGGTCATTTGATCTATTTATTACTTCGCGTTGTTTGCTACTGTCACGCTGTAAAAAATCACATTATCCTTTTTATAAACAAAAACAACTCGAAAAATATTTTGTTTTACAGTTTGTTTGGTAATTTGGGGGGGGGGGGGGATTTGCTTGTTATTTATTTTTTTATTTATTTCTAAATGAGTTTAAAGAACGACAAAACAGGTATCTTTTTTGTGTGTGTGTAGGAGGAGGGTTAAAAGGTTAGAAAACGAATTGCTTTCTCGTTAAAACGAGATACACAGCTAATCAAAGTCGGTCTGTATTTATTTGAGCTATTCCTACCTATAAAATGGATGCCGCCATCTAAGGAGAAGTAACCTGGTTGGATAATTATCTCGTGGGAACGACTTACTATCTCGTGCGCACGACATACAGACCGATTTTGATTGGCCCCCACGATAAAGCAATTCGTTTGCTTTGTTCTGTTTTATATATATATAAAAAAGCAAACGTGTTGTAACCGTTCTTTAAATGTATGTTTTTATTTATTTAGAAAAAACATAAAACGAAAATTTTTCGGGAGTTTGGGGGGGGGGGGTTAAGGTAGGTATCGACCTTACAGATGGGTCGAAAAAAAAGAGGGGGAGTGACCCTGACGCTCACCTGAGATAAGGCTATTTTTTTTTCTTCAAGGCCTAATACTAACAGCGTCGGGAGAACACCTGCTTTAAAATTTAACTAAAATCAACTTATGTTGCCATGCAAACCAATGCTTTAAACAGACTTCGAACCTTTTAGTAATTATTACAAAGGGGCAAACTAACGTAAATTTCTGCTCAATTTGGTAAAAAATGGCCTAATAGTTTTGAAAGGGTTGCCTTCTTTATTTCTTTTTTAAACATCCTTCTTTATTTCTATATAAGCCACATCCCCTCTGGGGCTCCGCCCCGGGGGCCCGAGGGTGATGATTTAACGACTTCTGAAAGAGGTCAATGTAAAGTTTTCAAGAATCTAGGCAATCTTGGCTAGGAGGAGATAATTCTAAGGATTTTATTTAAATTTCAATTTTGTTACCATGGCAACCAGAGTTTTTAATAAATATAAATTCTTTATCAAATTTCAAAGGGCATCACCCTAGGAACATTTCTGTCAAATTTGGTTGAAATTTGCCCTTTGTTTGGAAGGAGATGTCATCTTAAAAATCCTTCTTTATTTCCATACAAGCCCCCCCCCCCCCCTCCCCAAACCACCACCACCACCAGGGGTCATCCCCTGGGGACCCAAGGATTATGATTTTAGCAATTCTAAAATAGGTCAATGCACTGTTTCTTCATGCAAAATATCAAGGCCTTAGCCCTTGTAAGTCAGGAGGGGATAGTTTTCAAAGATTTTAATTAAATTTTCAGTTTTGTTGCCATGGCAACCAGAGTTATCAATAGATTTTAATTCTTTAAGCAGTTTAAAGGGCACCACGCACAGAATATTTTTACAAATATTTTTATGAAATCCGTCCGATGGTTTGGCAGGAGATGTCATTTTAAAAATCCTTCTTTATCTTAATATAAGCCCCACCCCCTGTGGCTCTGCCCCCGAGGACCCGAGGGTGATGATCTCGCTGAGATCTCGCTGTCAAAAAGCAAATATTGCTGTCACTAGATCCAAAAAGGCCGAAGAACTTGGATTTCCCAATGGTATTTAACGCATGAAAAATCCGACTATTTGCAGATAAATATTTATGATATTGAAAAACAAATCGTTCAGGTCCGTTCAGGTATTAAACTTGTGTTTTTACTACTTACGCAACTTCAAATAATTGATCTCAAAGTGCCCGGATTGATTCGTAGCCCCTCGCTGACAGATTATCAGTAAAATTGATTGAATGGTTGAATGGGGTTTAACGCCACTTTAAACAGTATTCCATTCATATCGTGGCGACTGAAGCACCTAACAATGGATTCCTGGTATTGCTAACACCAGTACTACCACTACATCTTTTCCTAGCCTCCAGCTGCTATTCCACTTAGGTTTACGATTATCCACCATTGGTGAGAGACAAACGTCGGAAAGGATATGTGTCGCCGCCGGGGATCGAACCCATGACATCCCATTATTTGCGATTGGGAGTCCGGTGCCCTACCGACTGCGCCATGGCGGTTGCAGATTATCAGAAAGAAGGCTACGACATCGCAGCTAGGAGAGGTCTATAGGCTGCCCTTATTTTAAAAGAAATCCCAGTTACACCTATCATTAGGTCCGAGACGGGCCCATATTGGAACCAAATAGGTTTAATATGGTACCTGAATGGGTCCCACATTTTTACTATCTTAGCAGTCCGAATTAGCATGGATAACGTTCAAACATAACATCTGGCGCGAGTGAGAAATAGTAAAAGTTTATTCGGTTTATCGCTATGTCCTAAAACTTTCTCTCAGTATACTTTTGAATAATTTAATTTTTAGATTCGTCTATCAAAACCAGGCGTTCTTTGGTGGAAAAAAATATTCATAACTGCATGAACAAAATTTTGAGCACGTAGCGATTTCGTATGCTTCCGCACAAAGTAGTCCAATACAAAAAGGTATTAAAACTTGTTAACTATATGTTTTTGTCGCTTGATGCTATTTAACTAAAAGAATGAAGAGAATATTTTTTTGTTTTCATGTAGGTATGAACCGAAAAATCTAATCACACTTATTGTATGAATCCAGTGTGATTAGTTTTTCGGTTCATACCTCCATGAAAACAAAAAATATTCTCTTGGCCTTATTTGGAAATGTTCCATTAGATAGAAAGACATCCATATACTCTGTTAAACCGTATTTACTCAACAACACATTTACATCCTGTATGAACCCGGATTGAACTTGATTTTGGAATGTGCAAAGTCTGAAAAGAAAAAGTGACTTTGTCGCACAATCCCTCTCTAATCGACACAGCTGACCAAAGAAAGTAAGCTTTTTCTGTTCAATTTCGGCTTCAATAGGTAAAGCACTGATCATACCTAAAACAATATCCGATCTTGATCTAATATTGAGACCTTGGATTTGTTTCAAACATAATCTGTGCGACCTTTCTAAGGTCAACATATCTCGGCCAGAGAGGGAATGTAAAAGCTCTGTCCCAAATAAGGCCCTTGGAATTACTATAGATCTATAAATCTTAAGACTGGTCAAAGGATTAAGTCCATTTCGATGGAGTCCGTTTTTGATAAGCCCATAAAATGTGCCTCTAAGTTTACGGTCTAACTTTTTTACTGTTGAAGTATTATTATTATATTTATTACAAAAGATGCCTAAGTGAACGAATTCATCTTTTTCTACAATTATATCATTGCCTATAACGAAACAGCGATTACTACGCGAAAAAGATATTTTCGATTCATTAAAGGTAACAACTGCACACTTGCTACCATTATATTGAAAACGCCAAAGGCGCGAAAAATTGAAGCAAATATCTAACATGTCCTGCAACGACGTACTTGACAAAGATAAAAGCGTCATGTCGTCTGCAAACGACGGGGCACATAAACTTATGCCTTCAATTTGAAGACCTAATTGACTATTGGCAAGTTGATGGATTAAATCGTCAATAAAGACGAGATAGAGAAATGGGGACCAGACCCCGCCCTGTCTGGTGCCCTGTAAGACCGGGAACCAATCCGAAACATGGCCATTATAAACGACTCGGCTGTACATACCTTGATGCATTTCAATAACGGTTTTCAAAAGTTTAGACGGGACACCCAGCTCTTTTAGTTTGTAAAATAGGCCATCGTGCCAGACACGATCAAATGCTTGTCGGGCGTCTAGAAAACAAGCAAACAGTTTACTACCCTTTTCCAAACAATATTGGACGCTCTCAGTGAGAATAATTGATGTCATTGCACTGCCCATACCGTTTTGAAACCCTCCTTGCAAGGGGTGAATTGGTCGTACAATGGCCATTTTTAAGCGATTAAGCAAAACTTTCTCATAAAGTTTTAGAACAGACGATGAAAGTGTTATTGCTCTATAACTTGACGGTTCATTCTTAGCTTTGCCTCCCCCTTTGTGAAGGGTAATGATCAAGCCCTGTTTCAATTGCAAAGGGACATAACTATAGCAATACATTAAGTTGAGCAAAAGTGTTAAATAATGTTCAAGCATAACTCCACCATATGATATATGTTCGTTGTAGACATTGTCAAGACCGCACATTTTACCACTTTTTAATGAAATGATTGCGGAGTGTACTTCGGTTTGGGATATATGATCCCCATCTGGTAAAATGGACTCATCCTTCAACAGTTTAACTCGATTAGTGACTAATTCATAATGAAACGAATCATACGATTCGTGGTCTGTATCAGAGTAAAGCTGTGAAAAGTATCGGCCCCATTCAGAACAAATCAGATCGGGTGAACGAAATACAGTCCCATCAAATTTAATAGCATCAGCAGTATTTGAGTGACAACTATTCCTACGAGCATTGAATAATCTCCAGAACATAGCACAATCTAAGCCAGCGGCGCTATCAATATCGGCATTTACCTGCTCTAAGTATGATTGAGCTATATTTCTATGATTTCGACGGAAATCGCTTTTGGCAATCTTATACTCTCTATATTCAGCAAAATCGATGCCGTTCGGTCTGCCCGCTTCGAGCCAAGCCCTGCGTTTTGATCTCATAAACGCATGGCTACGCTTGAGGCAGGCAGACCAATATGGTTTCAAGTAAGGACGATAATGCGAAGATGGAAAACATTGCTCTGAACAATGATTAATAGTTGTAACAATACAGTTATACAAATCGTCAATAAAACAGCGCTCGTCGCCTACCGGTAACTGATCAACACCGTTTTTGAGACGATCATGAATTATACATTCGTAGTGCAAACGTTGCAGTTTTGTAACCGCCGACCATTTAATGGGTTTAATTCTATTAAAGGTTGTATCGGTATATACTATTGTATGAAGGGTAATCCTTAATTTGATCGGTCGATGTGACGAAACATTGAGGCAATTGTCATCAAGAATGTGACATGAATGTACATTTTCAGACAAATTATTAGAAACAATGATATGGTCTATCAACGTGTTGTAGACATTGTCATGGGCTACATAGCTCGTTTCAGCACCAGTGCACTTATTTGACGTGGTTACTATAAACATGTTGAAGAGAGAAGCAATTTCGCTAAGCGCATTACCCCTCCCATCAATTTGCTTGATAAATGTTTTCCCATTTAAATGGGCATTGAAATCGCCCATCAAAATTACATGCCCTAAAGGCGAATAAAGACTAATCAAATCAAACAGCTGTTCTAAATAATCTCGAAATTTTGCAATGGTATGATTGCGACTAGGAAGATAGACCTGTATAATATATGTGAAGGTATCACGTGAAGTCTGTAGTTGAATGCCAATTATCCTGTCGTTGTCAATGGATAAGGGGGTTATAAGATCATTTAATCCCCTTCTCCATATGATAGCGACACCTCCTTTACCAACTTTTCTATTGCTGTGGATACTAAGATCTAAATCGCATACACCCACGCCGTTATAGTCTGGGTGTATGCTATTCAGAAAATGGGACTCAGACGGACGGAGCCAATGCTCTGATAAGCCGCATATATCAATAGATTCATTTTCAAGCATGTTACTCAGGTAATACGCACTCGACATGATACCTGTCGCATTCCAAGAACAAATATTAAATGATACAAAATTGCCTGACATAATAATAAATGACAAAATGTAGACAGTTATCCAAAGTATTCTGATAGACATTATGTAATAACTATTCGACCGGCTAATGATCTATTCCACCGATCTGACCTTGACACCAGTGACCTTGATACTCGTGAGATTGACCTTGATAATAGTCTGTAGTTTGACCCTGTGTTGTAGGCAAGTTGTTGTGATCACCGCTGTAGTTACGGTCACTACCATAGCCACAGCGATAATCATCACGACCACGCCTATCGTGCTGAGTATCTTTGCGAGGGTAATGTCTACCACCGTAAGACCTACTGCTGTTGTTGTTGTTGGCAACATCTTTTGACAAATCGTCATCATTATCATCATTATCATCATTGTCTCTATCTCTACCTTTGTTTTGTATTGTTTTTAGGTAGCTATTCTTGGATAGCCAAGGTCTACATATAACACCCTTGGGCCAAAAGCCCGGTTCAGTCATTTTACTAGAATTCGGTGCTTCAACATTGAGCCTAACTACTACAAATCGCGAATTTCTTTGTGGGAATACACGAACCATTGTAGCTTTCAATCCTCTATTCTTGACATAGTTTTTTAACTTCACAATATTAATGGAAGATTTAAATCCACCTAAGTAGAAGCGTTTAGTCTTCTTTCTTACACATTCGATAAAATCGTCATCATCATCATCAATAACACAATCATTATCTTTTTCGCCTTTTTGCCCATTGCGTGTCCCAACGGCTTGTTTACTTATGTGTGTGTCTCGTCTTACATGCATGTTATCGCGATTATCGCGTTTTTGTATACCCGACTGTGACGTAGTATTATTCGAGATGCGCACTGGTATTTTCTTTTGCACGGGGATCGATTCTGATCTTTGATCGGGGATACGTGCGACCCCGCTTTGACTGCCCTGTATAAACATTGTCCACTTTAGCACAAGATTGGCTCTCATCACGAACTAACGGAGCCGCTAGTCCTTGCTCCGACAATGGTACAGACAGACCAGCACGTGACTCGTCTGGCCTAGTGGTAATAATCACGTGGTCACTCTGACGTTGCGGACAAGCAACGGTAAATGGCACATTAATAACGGTACCACTATACGACGGGACATTAGACGAGCATTCAGCCGACTGATCTGGACCTACAGGTTAAGGTAGGTATCGACCTTACAGATGGGTCGAAAAAAAAGAGGGGGAGTGACCCTGACGCTCACCTGAGATAAGGCTATTTTTTTTTCTTCAAGGCCTAATACTAACAGCGTCGGGAGAACACCTGCTTTAAAATTTAACTAAAATCAACTTATGTTGCCATGCAAACCAATGCTTTAAACAGACTTCGAACCTTTTAGTAATTATTACAAAGGGGCAAACTAACGTAAATTTCTGCTCAATTTGGTAAAAAATGGCCTAATAGTTTTGAAAGGGTTGCCTTCTTTATTTCTTTTTTAAACATCCTTCTTTATTTCTATATAAGCCACATCCCCTCTGGGGCTCCGCCCCGGGGGCCCGAGGGTGATGATTTAACGACTTCTGAAAGAGGTCAATGTAAAGTTTTCAAGAATCTAGGCAATCTTGGCTAGGAGGAGATAATTCTAAGGATTTTATTTAAATTTCAATTTTGTTACCATGGCAACCAGAGTTTTTAATAAATATAAATTCTTTATCAAATTTCAAAGGGCATCACCCTAGGAACATTTCTGTCAAATTTGGTTGAAATTTGCCCTTTGTTTGGAAGGAGATGTCATCTTAAAAATCCTTCTTTATTTCCATACAAGCCCCCCCCCCTCCCCAAACCACCACCACCACCAGGGGTCATCCCCTGGGGACCCAAGGATTATGATTTTAGCAATTCTAAAATAGGTCAATGCACTGTTTCTTCATGCAAAATATCAAGGCCTTAGCCCTTGTAAGTCAGGAGGGGATAGTTTTCAAAGATTTTAATTAAATTTTCAGTTTTGTTGCCATGGCAACCAGAGTTATCAATAGATTTTAATTCTTTAAGCAGTTTAAAGGGCATAACGCACATAATATTTTTACAAATATTTTTATGAAATCCGTCCGATGGTTTGGCAGGAGATGTCATTTTAAAAATCCTTCTTTATCTTAATATAAGCCCCACCCCCTGTGGCTCTGCCCCCGAGGACCCGAGGGTGATGATCTCGCTGAGATCTCGCTGTCAAAAAGCAAATATTGCTGTCACTAGATCCAAAAAGGCCGAAGAACTTGGATTTCCCAATGGTATTTAACGCATGAAAAATCCGACTATTTGCAGATAAATATTTATGATATTGAAAAACAAATCGTTCAGGTCCGTTCAGGTATTAAACTTGTGTTTTTACTACTTACGCAACTTCAAATAATTGATCTCAAAGTGCCCGGATTGATTCGTAGCCCCTCGCTGACAGATTATCAGTAAAATTGATTGAATGGTTGAATGGGGTTTAACGCCACTTTAAACAGTATTCCATTCATATCGTGGCGACTGAAGCACCTAACAATGGATTCCTGGTATTGCTAACACCAGTACTACCACTACATCTTTTCCTAGCCTCCAGCTGCTATTCCACTTAGGTTTACGATTATCCACCATTGGTGAGAGACAAACGTCGGAAAGGATATGTGTCGCCGCCGGGGATCGAACCCATGACATCCCATTATTTGCGATTGGGAGTCCGGTGCCCTACCGACTGCGCCATGGCGGTTGCAGATTATCAGAAAGAAGGCTACGACATCGCAGCTAGGAGAGGTCTATAGGCTGCCCTTATTTTAAAAGAAATCCCAGTTACACCTATCATTAGGTCCGAGACGGGCCCATATTGGAACCAAATAGGTTTAATATGGTACCTGAATGGGTCCCACATTTTTACTATCTTAGCAGTCCGAATTAGCATGGATAACGTTCAAACATAACATCTGGCGCGAGTGAGAAATAGTAAAAGTTTATTCGGTTTATCGCTATGTCCTAAAACTTTCTCTCAGTATACTTTTGAATAATTTAATTTTTAGATTCGTCTATCAAAACCAGGCGTTCTTTGGTGGAAAAAAATATTCATAACTGCATGAACAAAATTTTGAGCACGTAGCGATTTCGTATGCTTCCGCACAAAGTAGTCCAATACAAAAAGGTATTAAAACTTGTTAACTATATGTTTTTGTCGCTTGATGCTATTTAACTAAAAGAATGAAGAGAATATTTTTTTGTTTTCATGTAGGTATGAACCGAAAAATCTAATCACACTTATTGTATGAATCCAGTGTGATTAGTTTTTCGGTTCATACCTCCATGAAAACAAAAAATATTCTCTTCATTTCTTAAATCGACCAATCGCTGGCCGCCCCCACTGGCTACCTAGGCCCCGCCCTTTAACAGGAAGTTCCGCTTCGATTTTTAACGACCTTATTTGATAAATTTATGGCCAGTTGCACGTAACAAAAAGTAAAATGGTTGGTTGGTGACCTCAACGTCGTAACTACAGCTTGAATAAGTTTTGCAAAATTACGCCGTTAAAATCGGAGCGGAACTTTTTGTTGGATGGGCGGGCAAAAAGAGTCGGTTGGCGGGACAAGCGATTGGTCAATTTGTCCCTTATTTAAGGATGTTTACCCATTACCAGTCGACAAAATTCTAGACTGGTCAAAATTGAAAAATGTTGCTGACGACAATTTTTACTTGATGAAATTTTAATTTTATTTGTCTTTTGATGTAGAAAACATTGTGGACAATGAAGAAATTGCTTGTAACAAGCAATTTCTTCATTTTCCATAATTTTTTTCTGGGGCCCTTTTTTTACGGGCGTCAAATCCATCATTATGTGGGAATGGGGTCAGTGACGTGTGAAATGAATAATTTCCTGAGAATATTATTATTCGATTGTAGGAGAATAAAGACTTACCGAAAATTTTCCATTTGATTAATTAGTAACCGGTGTTTTATTTAAATAACGAAATGTTAAATATGACGAGTTCAAAATAGTTTATCGATATCTAATATTCATAAATTAATCGGTATTGAACAAATAATTGATTTTGACCTGCAGGTAAAAGCCATGACTAATGTTACAAAATACCACATAAGGCTTTCTATAAGCATTGCTTTAAAAAATATTGAGGGAAAAAGAGAAATAGCTCCCGTCAAGCAATGTCTCTTATCCCAAAGCGTTATATATCCAATCTGCTAATAGAATAGGGAAAAAATATCTTGAATTTAGCTAAGAATAAGCTCAGAGTATTTTGAAAGATAAAAAGAAACAAAACAAGCAATCAAACATAAAAAGTAATATCTCTAGTGATGAAGTGTTGACCATTTTAACCCATTCCCAAACAGCAAAATTTTAGAATGGTCCAAATTGAAAGAGGTTCCATACGACGATGACATTGATTGTGATTTCCCATTGCCGGAAATAAATCAAAGTATTGGAAGTACTGTAAGCTAGCAAAGCATGGTTTTGTTTTGTAATCTTGTTTGTCAAAGGTTATTATGATACGTAAACGAGGTTAAAGTAATTGAGGAGTTAACCTATTGTAACTTTACAAAATCTTAGACTGGTTCAAAATGAAAGAAGTTGTATACGATAATTTCAAGTTGGTGGAATCTAGAATACATTTCCCTTGTAGGATAGAAAACATTGTGGAAAATGATGAAATTGCTTGTTACAAGTAAATTGACCTCTTTCAAAATCGATAAAACTTCAGAGCCACAGGGTGATTTGGCTTAAATAGAAATAAAGAAGGCAACCCTTTAAAAACTATTAGGCCAATTGAAACCAAATTGGGCAGAAATTTGCCTTAGTTTGCCCCCTTTCAATAATTACTAAAAGATTTGTAATCTGTTGAAAGCATTGGTTGGCATAGCTACATAAGTTGATTTTAGTTAAGTTTTAAAGGAGGTCTTCTCCCGACGCAGTTAGTATTAGGCCTTGAAAAAAAAATAGCCTTATCTCAGGTGAGCGCCGGGGCCACTCGCCCTCTTGTTTCATGTTTATTTGATCACCTTGTTAAATATTTGGAATACATTTTCGATAAAATATTATTGAGCTTTATATACCGCGTTAATTACTCTCTTTCGATATCGGGACTATCATACCTTCAAACCAGTTTTCCATCGTTGAATGATTTGTGGTAAAAGTTATGTAGAAAATGCGATATTAAATCAAATGAGCCTTTAAATAAATCCCAAATGAGTTAATCAGTACCGGGGCTTTTGGAGTTACTTATGAAAAATGGCATTTTTAGCTAGCAAAAAAAATAGGCGTCAGCTTTGATAGCTTAAGCTAACAGACAAAAATGTTTAGGTCTTCTCAAAGTTCAACAAGTGCAAACTGCCACTTGGGGATTAACCACTAAATCCATTGGATGCCTACGCCATAAAAAGCAGTTCTCATGTATTTCAGGAATATTGCAAACTTATTCAAATTGTAGGGAACTCTTTCATAAGCATGCTATTTAACCAATCCTTAAATTCCTTGGTTGAAATCGGCCCAGTGGTTTGGGAGGAGACGTCGTTTTAAAACCTTTCTTTATTCTTTATTTCTATATAAGCCCTATCCCCTGGGGCTCCGCCCCTAGGGCCCCGAGGGTGATAATGTTACCATTTCTGAAAGAGGTCAATGTACTTATGCTACATGCGAAATATCAAGACTCGAGGCCCTCTGGGCTAAATAATTTCTGAAAATTTTATCCAAATTTTAGTTTTGTAACCAAGGCAACCAGAGACTTTTTACGGATTTAAATTCTTTTAGCAATTTTTAAAGGGCACCTCCCCAGAAACATTTCGACCAAATTCGGCTGAAAATAGCCCAGGGGTTTGGGAGGAAATGTCGTTTTAAAAATTCTTTTTTATGACAGTATTAGACCTCCAACATCCCCCCCAACCGAGGCTTCGCCCTTGGGGACCCGAGGGTGATGATTTTAGAAATTCTGAAAGAGGTCATTGTACTGATGCTTCATAAAAAAAGGCTCTTTGCCTTCTGGGTCAGGAAGAGATGTTTTTTAAGATTACTTTACAATTTCAGTTTTGTTACCATGGCAACCAGGCATTTTAACGGATTTAAATTATTTTAGGTTTTTTTAAAGGGCAGCTACCAAGATACATTTCTGCCAAGTTTGGTTGAAATCCGCCCGGTTATTTGGGAGGATATGTCGTTTTAAAAATCCTATTTATTTCTAAATAAGCCCCACCCCATCCCCTGGGGCTCCGCCCCTGGGGACCTGAGGGTGATGATTTTAGCAATTCTGAAAGAGGACATTGTACTGATGATTCATGCAAAATATCAAGTCTTTACGCCTTGTAGGTCAGGGGGATAACTTTCAATTGTTTTTACTATTAAAATTCCAGTTCTGTTGCCATGGCAACCAGAGTTTTCAACATATTTCAAATCTTTTAGCAAATTTCAAAGGGCACCACCCATGTAACTTTCCTGCTAAATTTGGTTGAAATCCACCCAGCGGTTTAAGAGGATATGTCGTTTTAAAATTGTTGACGCAAGACACATGACGGACAGTGGATGATCAAAATACCTTACCATGAGCACTCCGTGCTCAGGTGAGATAAAAATGATAGACAATCAATTTTGATTTAAAAGAATCTACATTTGATGGTATTTTTATTCTCCATGAAATAAAAAAGCTTAAAGTAGATACTGATCCAAGCCCATCATATAAGCGCAATAGTTGTGCAATCTACGTAAAACAGACAACAGGACAAAAAGGATTCAGTGACAATTGGGAAAATGATTTCGATATAAACATCAATATTAACGTCTTTAAACACAGCTAGTTATCTTCAATCAATGATTCGCCACGCCTTAACTTGAACAGTTTTGTAAATCATGATTTTGTACTTGCAAATCATCTTGGTTTCCTGAATTAACCGACATATAGAATATCTTTGACAAGAGTAGTGAATTAACTATTGAAATTGGGCGAAAAACTACTTTAAAAAACAAGAGAGAATTTGTTAGAATTGCAATTCCGTGAATTTCACTTTTTCAATTTTTCTAACATTCGTTCTAAATACATTAAAAATATCATTATACATGGCCAACAGTTCAAAGACTATCTAGCCAGCTGTCATCCGCATCAAACAATGTTATTTTGAACTAATAAAAATACAAAATTTTTGCAAAGTAAATCCGATTCTAAACAATGAACTTTAACATCATGTTCTCTTCATTAACTAATTTCACAGATTTGTTCTGTGCATCTGTACTTGCTATAAAACCTGTATTATTTCATGCAATGCTATAACAACTTTATGTAGTTTGATGCCCATTTTTGATTCTTTATCCCTAATTGAATAATCGCGTCGCCAATCCAGGAATAAACCGACCAATTAAATAATTTAATCGGCCGGGACTTGAGCTTTTCAACTTCGACATTGGCCGCCATTTTTGTTAACCTTTATCGTTGGTCTGGTGACTTAAACGTCGTAACTACAGCTTAATCAAGCTGTAGTTACGACGTTTAGGTTACCAACAAACCATTTCACTCTTTTGTTACATTCTACTGGCCAAAAATTTGGAAAACGACTACGTTAAAAATCGAAGCGGAACTTCTGCCAGTAATACCCGAAAGGGGAGTTGGGCAGTATATATAGATAGATAGATTCTGTCGGGCTTAACTGTAATGCTTTCAGACATTTGGAACAAGGTGAGTAAGGTAAATGACTCTTCATGTGTTTATAAAAAGAAAGAAAAGAAACAAAAATATTTTGCGTTACGAGACGCCAATAAAGACAACGAAGTACAACCCACACGCAACCGGAATTCAACGGGTAAATACGTACGTTATCTATCGCTCGCAATGAAAACTTGCCGTATGGGTGGTTTTCATGCCGTATCGATTACGTCATTAGATTCCGCTAGCAATTCAGTCGTAATAGACATTAACTGAAGACTAACGATTTCGACGGATTTATTCTGATGTTTCTTAGTAAGACTTCTCGAGAACAATTAGACCGTTACTAGACGACACAATGTAGACTGGTCTAAGTTGAAAGGGGCTACATCCAGAATTTTCAAAGTGTGAAAATGACGTTCATATAGTATACAAAAGTCTTTAGTAAAGAGAAAATCATTTTAGAGATGAAGAGAATATTTTTTGTTTTCATGGTGGTATGAACCGAAAAACCTAATCACAAAATGTATGAATCAGCTTCGCGTATTCATACATTTTGTGATTAGGTTTTTCGGTTCATACCTCCATGAAAACAAAAAATATTCTCTTCATTTCTTATAATTTAATAGCATCGAGCGAAAAAAACAAAAGCTTTACAAATTTTGGTCCTTTTAAAGGGACTATTTTGTGCGGAAGCATACAAAATCGATGCGTGCTCAAAATTTTGTTCATGAAGGTATGAATAATTTTTTCAACCAATCAGAACGCCCGTTATTGATAGACGAAACTAGAAATTAAATAATAATAAAAAGAATATCTCCTTTTCTGTCAATTTTTACCAGAACTTACGCGTGAAATTGACGCATCGCTGACCCAGTCCACTGACCTCCAACAGGCATAACTTATGGTCATAAAGTAACCGGAAATTCTTTCATTTGTTACATAAACGTCGTAAATACAGCTTAAAAACTGTGGTTACGACGTTTTTGTCGCCTCATGATAAAATGACCAAAACGGATGTTCAAAGTTCACTTTCTCGTATCTAAGAAAAAACCAACAGAATTTTGGAGTATGCAGCGTTCAAAAGGTCAAACCGTCTAGTTCGAATACTACAAATAAAATTGACGTAAATACATGGTTAAATCGCCTCAAAAACTTATTACACAGAAAAGAACACAGAAAAGAACAAAATGAATTAATGGAATGGTTTTGGGACCAGGGACAAATTTTGAATGAATATGATCAAATATTAAATACACCCATAACGCATGATGAAATCGTGAAAACTGTAAAGAGATTGAAGAGCTTGTGGTAAGGATGGAATCCCAGCAGAATTTTATAAAAGTTCATGTAATATTATCCTGCCTTTTATGTTACGTCTCTTTAATAATAATTTAGATTCTGGTCAATTCCCGACGTCTTGGGGAGAAAGTATTATTGTCCCTGTATTTAAGTTAGGGTCACACGATCCCCTCAATTATAGGGGAATATCCTTAATCAATATTATGAACAAGATTTTTTCAAGTATTTTAAATGATGACAGATTATATAAACTGGTAAACATGTACAATTTGATAGATGAAAGCCAAGCAAGATTTCGAGCTGGTTATTCAGCAATTGACAATATTTTCACGTTGCAGAGTATGGTGCAAAAATATATTTGTAAACCAGGGGGACGCTTTTATGTTTTATATGTTGACTTCAAAAAGGCATTAGATTCTTTAGATCATGGAAAACTGTTTGAAATTCTACTCAAAAGAGGTATCGGAGGATAAAATGTTTCGCGTACTGTTGTCAATGTACTCTAATCTACAAGCATGTTTGCGAATAGATAATAAAGCTTCGCCAATGTTTAGCTTCAACATAGGAACTAGACAAGGTGACGTAACAAGTCCGATAATTTGGAATTTATTCATACAAGAGTTAACGAACAATTTGAAAGAATCATGCCCTGGAATTTATATAAGTGAAGATGCCCCTTCGATTGCATGTTTATTGTACGCAGATGACGCTGCCCATTGTGCAGACACGGTAAACAATTTGCAGCTGCAACTGAATAAATTATCACAATTTTGCATTGATGTAAAAATAGACGTAAATTTGTCAAAAACTGAAATTATTGTTTTCCGAAATGGCGGTCCGCCACGGTCTAATGAAAACTGGGTTTTTAATGCATCAAAGATCAAAACAACTTCAGTCTATAAGTACATGGGGGTTTAATTCACTCCAAAACTATCTTGGTCGGCAGCTAAAAGCAAACTAGCTTCTCAAGCCAAAAAGGCAATATTTTCGATAAAGTCATATCAATATAGCTTAGGTCATTTTTCGCATGATGAATACTTCAAACTATTTGACACAATGGTTCTACCAATACTAACATTTGCGGCCAAGACATGGGGATTCGAATATTCTGATATTATAGAAAATGTTCATATACAATTTTGTCGCGAATTTTTGCGAGTAAACTATAGCGTAAATAAAAGTGTAATTTTAGCAGAATGTTGTAGGAAACCTCTTTATGTAGTTTATATGACTAAAGTAATTAAATATTGGTGTAGGATTATACAAATGGGAAATCATCGATATTCAAAACAATGTTTTAATATATTAAAAGCGCATGATGATTTAGGAAGGACGAATTGGGCAACAAAAGTGAAATACCTTCTTTTTACAAATGGTTTTGGCTTCACTTGGATATCACAGGATGTTGGTAACATAGACCATTTTGTTAAGCAATTTAAATTAAGAATAGTAGATTGCTCGATTCAGAATTTACATGAAAGCATCAATAATTCTTCTCGCTGTGATCTATATAAACACATTTGTTCCTTATTAAATCCAGAGAAATATCTTTGTGAAAATATTCCTTTGAATTTAAGAAGGGCCTTTGCTAAATTTAGATGCTCAAGTCACAAGCTCCGAATTGAATTAGGACGTCATTCTAATATTGCAAGAGAAGATCGAATTTGTAGAAACTGTTTATTCAACCGTAATATTTTTGTAATCGAAAATGAATATCATTGCTTTTTTCATTGTCCCCTTTAGATGCAGAGAGAAATTCATTATTGTTTACTTGGTATAATGGCAGGACTGATGAACAAGCCTTCTATAACCTTTTGAAAAGTAGCAGTCTAGTAGTGGTTAAAAAAATAGCTAAATATATCAGTGATATTGAATATAAAAGATTCTGAAAATGCATAAAACAATTATATTATTTGTCTTCTTTTTGTCTCGTTAGATAGTTAATATTTGTATATGTTTGCGTAACTCC
Source organism: Fragum fragum (assembly GCA_946902895.1). Lineage (NCBI taxonomy): Eukaryota > Metazoa > Mollusca > Bivalvia > Cardiida > Cardiidae > Fragum > Fragum fragum. The sequence continues at coordinate 6,406,946 of OX336375.1, read as the reverse complement.
TGACATTGTTAATTGTAAATATACGATATGTATTTTGGGCCGGTGGCCTTTATTTACAAATAAAAGAAATTGTATTGTATTGTATTGTATTGTATTCCGGTCTAAATGACTTGATTGGTTAAATGACTTTTTGACTGACAGTGGCGACCTGTCAATTGACCAATCGCGGTGGTCAATCAAGGAATAAACCGACCAATCAAATACTTTATTCAGCCCGGACCTCAGTATAACAACTTATTCAAGCTGTAGATACGTCTTTTAGGTTACCAAACATTTGGCTTTTTTGTTGTATGCTACTGGCCATAAAACTATACAAAATTACGCTGTTAAAAATCAAAGCGGAACTTCCTGTTGGGGTTAATGGGCGGGGCCTAGGTAGTCACTGAGCGGGGCCAGCAATTGGTCAATTGGATTGTAAGTCAGTTGTTTTTCTTAGAACTCTGCAGTGCTGTATATTCATTCATATACAATCTCGCTCAAGCTAGCGACCATTTTCATTGTGCGACCCGCACCAAAATTTCCTTTTCATTTAACAAGAAATCTTGATAATAAGGCGGTTTGGCCTAAAAAATTATCAAAACAAAATACTGTGTCGTGGGTCTCATTTATCTCATATAGACGATTCAAATGAGTTTCATCAAAATAAGGTTTATTGAGGAATTTGTAATGAATCATGTAACCGATCTTTAATATCTGTTACAAAAACGTGTATTAAGCGACCATTCGCGTCCAGAAAGAAAAGCTGCCGATGGTCATGGCTAGTTCTGAGCAATCTCGGCTTTATCTGGGTTATTAGAATTTGATTCATAGTCTGCCAATTCAACAATTTATGGTAATAAAGAAAATTCTCATGGTATTCCATAACATACATTAGTAATAGTACTAACTATTAGACTGCACTATAAACTAGAACTTACTATGCTCATTACCCAATAGGTTACAGTGTCACAGTGTGAATAGGCTAGTATTTTTTGATATACATTTTAAGCAATGATACCAAGGATATCTGGTTATTAATTGTTGGAAAATGAATAAATAAATTTGATTATAAATTATGATTTACTGGTATCTATTTTTGCATCTTCTTGGCTATACTTCAGGAATTTAGACAGGTTTAAAAGTAATGTGGGAGAACTGTTTTTTGTCCATTGAATTTCAAAATATTCGGGTACCTGTAATATTTTTTTTCTTTCATCCATAAAGAAGGCGTAAATAAGTAGCGTGTGAGCCTCATCATCAAGGTCGTTAAGGTCACATAAAGTACATTTTCTTTGGTTAAAATCTATATTGTTCCATATGCATGTTTCTATTGGTACGCAATAATTTCCAGTTCTCTACCTTAAGATATGTGTATATTCTGCTTTGCTTAATTTTATTAAGTAATGCCCCAGAGCAATACTGAATTTTATTGTTGAGTAGTCTTTTCCTTTATTTGATTCTTGGGTTTGGGCATGCCAGATTTGTAGATTTCGATCTATCAATATTTGTTTTACATTTTTTGTAAGAGAATTGTTTGTCAGTTGTTATTGGTTTATCCAATAATTGTATGATCAAATAGCTTGAAGATAAGGTCCAAAGGAAGGTTGATGATTAAACATCTGCTTGTATAGGACATGTAAGGCTTTGCGAGATTGTAGGGGAAGGTGTTTTCTAGTAGTTAAAAAGCTTCTGTTTTTTATTGAAGAAAGTGTTTAAGTACTTATAGATGTCTACAATTTCTAGTTCTGTTGTTCCAATTTTGAAGCTGACATTTCTTGGATTACTTCCAAAATTCATAACTTTTGTTAATTTGAATATTGACATTCAGAAAGGTATAATAAGTTTCAAACAGGGAGAAAGGTCCATATTAGGGTCATCAAGGTTTATACCCTTGCTGTCGCTTTTTATAAGATATCTTTCTAATTCATTTAAAAAAAATGGAGAAGAGAACTAGAGACAGTTTAGAATTGTATCTAGACTTGCTGCTTTATTATTTTTTCAGTGAGTTAATATTTTGTATTATTTCTTCTCTTGTAATTCTAGAATTAAGGTACATATTGTCATCTTGTAAATCTATCTCATATTTAATATATTTGGCTTGGATGTCATGTGATTCGTGATTACTGGCATCTTTAAAGTGTTCAAGTAGAGAACCCGGTGTAGGATATTTATTTTTTTGTTATGATTTACCTTGTTCAGATAGCACCAACCGGTAAGCTTTGGATTCTTTATATAATTTTATTTGTTTGTTCATAGTTTGTTCGTAGTGTTTGCAGTCATTGACTTTGTTAGTTCTATTTTCGTCACTAGGGTATTTATTATATTTCCGTTTTGCTTTGAGCCGCCGTCATAGCGCAGTTGGTAGCGCGTCGGACTGTCAATCTAAAGATCCCGGGTTCGATTCCCGACGGCGGCACTCATTCTTTCCGACTATTTGTCTCTCAACAATGGTTCGATAATCGTAGACCTATGTGGGATAGCAGCTGGAGGCTAGGAAAGGATGTAATGGTAGTACTGGTGTGAGAAATACCAGGATTCTATTGTTTGGTGCTCCAGCCGCCGCGATATGACTGAAAGATAGTTGAAAGCGGCGTAAAACCCTATTCAAACAAACAAATCCGTTTTGCTTTGGTAAATTTGCTTTCTTGCCTTGAAATTTGTCGTCAGATATAGATTCTCTAAATAATGTGGCCTTGATTTTTTCCCAGCTTAACGTATAAGATATGAATTTATGGTCCTGTATTTTAACAGTATTAGTTATTCTGATGCAGCATCCTGAAAGACAATGACCATCAGAAAATAAAGTGTCTAAATCAACTACCTTAAAATCATGTATGAACGAAAAAGCTTTAGTAATAGAAAGGACGCAGTCAATGACAGAAGTACCTAGAATTTTGTCAGCCCCTTTTCTGCCATTTACTATTACTAGGTTATTGTTAATGCAGAGAGTTATCAATTTATACCCACTGTTATTTTTTATTATTGTCTTGTGATGTACATGTAAGTGGAATACCATGGTTTTGTAAATCAGGTTTGGGTTCATCAGTTGAACCGATTCTTCATCTAAGCCAAATAACTCCTATAGACTGCCTCGATGGCCGAGTGGTTCCTGACTCGTGATCTGAAGGTTATGGGTTCGAGCCCCACCGAGCCCCACCGTCACAGGATGCTTCATAGGCAAGACGTTCAATAACCAGCCCCAGTCTACCCAGCTGTAGAATTGGGTAACAGTGGGTTTAAATCACTGCCTCTCTTTTCAGGGACGTGAAAACATCTGGCTTGTGAGTGTTCGAGAGCGAATCTATAAGCCAAAAGCTTTCGTCGCAATCGAACTAAAATAAATTAGTATAAACTAACTCCTGTTGAAATCACCCTCAACAAAGTATGGAATTCTGGCAGTTGGTGCATTAAAGTCGCCTTGTAAGAAGATATTTTCATATATGAGGGCATGCGTGACATTTCCAACCATTACACATGGGCGCCAAGGAAAGACTCAGATCAGCCTGTGCATCCGCACAGTCTGATCAGTCTTCACTCTGCGCTCTGTAGATAGATACTGACTCAAAGCTTCTTTAAACAATCAATGAATATTCTAATTGCCCCAAATGGCTGTCCAGGGTGCTAAATGTGTGCGAGTCACGCACATGCGAAATGGTTTGAAATGTCACACATAGGCTCTTATGGTAAATAAAGCCATCTCCATCAACTATCATTATCTTAGAATCTGGAACACATAGGAGGCACATATACAATGCCAATTAATATTACACCTTTTTCATCATTATTTGTACCAAGCTTTATCCAGAAGACATACTCAGAATTGGGTTTCATAATTTCAACATTTTCAGACAGTTCTTTTTTCATGTATGCACCAAGTCAGCTGATTTTCTGATATATTAACTTTCAAGGGGCACAATGATAAAATCGAATCCTTCGATCACTGTATGGAAACTCTGTACGTCAAAATTGTTGGGTGCTTCCACGATGGCGGACGGGACGTCTCATTTATTATTGTTCAGAAACCATTTAACATGCATTTTCATACAAAGCGTTGGATATCATCGTGAAGACATTTGGTTTGAGAATTAATGAGTATAACCCTTTTGAATTGACATAGAACCGTTTGTCTGTAATGTTTTACTGAACATGGTGTTTTATGTCGTCGAAAATCGTAGCTAGAGATTTTGAAAAATCGGCCTGTTTTTTCCGAATGCAGAAGGTTCCTAGCAAGAACACATACCTTAATGGGAAGAAAATTCACTGGTCTTCACTACAACGTATAAATATTACACGTCTCTAGTTCACTTTTGTTGTAAATCCACTTTGAAAATACGCATGGTATATTGTTCGGTGCAAATCGAAACTGAGTGCTGTACGCTTGGGTTTTGAGAACAAGACCGTGTACATTTAACTTGTAAGTCTCACTTATGAAATTCAGTGTCGATCTATCGTTTCACCGATATGAACAAAAAAGTCTGTGCGCTTTTTTATGTACATTGTCTATTGTTTCGTGCATTTGTATGTAAATTGGTTGCTTAATTGGGATCTCAGACCACTATTAACAGTATTTTAGTAATGTCGCAGCGACTGAAACGCTTCACATTGGATTCCTTGTACTACTACCACTACACACAATACTTCATATAAATGTTCATCATAATGTAAAATTATCTATAAATATCAAGTAAAAAGGATTAGAACGGAAAGAAAAGTTTTTGATGTTCTTCCCCCTAATGGTGATTTAAGATGTGAACTATCTAGTATTTCTAATAAATTTCATGGTTTTAGATAGACGAAGATATATACAGTAATTATCTCCGATATTCGATTAAACTGTACAATTCTCGCATATCTTTATATAGCAGATTGTTGCCCCAATACAATAAGGTGTAAACATCGATGTTACCAGTATTTGGTAATGAACTAAAGAATCTATTTCTAATATTATTATGATTCATACAAGAAAAAAGAAATTATCACTCGTCTCGATTTCAATACAAACATAAAAAGGTGACGCTACAATAGTTTACTTAATAATTGGTACTTCAGAGAGCAAACCTTTGTTTCTGATCCTAGCATGTATAACATGAAGTTTCCTTTCTCCTACAAAGTACCACTTATTAGGAAAAGGTTTATTCCTATGTAGATAATTTTTGAAATGATAGATTGATAGATTGGGTTTTAACGCCACTTTTAACAATACTTCAGTCATATCGTGGAAGCTGGAGCACATAGCAATATATTCCTGATATTTCTCACACCAGAACTACCACTACATCCTTTCCTAGCCTCCAGCTGCTATCACACTTAGGTTTACGATTATCCACCCATTGTCGGAAAGGATATGTGCCGCCGCCGGGGATCGAACCCATGATATCCCATGATTGAAGATAAGGAGTCTGACGCGCTACCGATTGCGCTATGACGGCGGCTAGATAATTCTTAAAACATGATAAGGAATTCTGATCTCTTATGTCGATTGGCAATTTGTTCCACTTGTCAATGACTGTAGGTTGAAAAGATCTTCTGTAGATCTCTGTTCTACAGTTAGGAATTCTATGTTTACGCTTTTTCATCCTAACCAGACTCAGATGAGAGGTCAGCAGGAGATACAAATTTTGAACAACCAGTTACAATTCTTGCAGCTTCAATTGGAATCTTTTGGAGTTGATCAATCAGATGTAATGTACATTTATTTCAAATAACATCTGCGAATTCAACACTACAACACACAATCTGAGCCTCCAGCTGCTTATCCCTTTTACACGTATTGGAAACAAAAATTGTATCTAGAAACAGAATTCTACAGGGTTTATATATTCGAGCATTCTAGAAGCTCGTTCATATCGTTTTACATCTTTACTTAGATATGAAATCATTATCAGACATAATTTTTGACAGGTCCCAAACCAGTAGAAATGAATATTTTGTTTAAAATCGATATTTGTAAGATGGGAAATATGTCGGTTACAAATATCTTCGCTTTTCTGCCATTTAAATAAATGATTTACAAATAGTTTCATTAAGTAGAAAATATCATATAATTATGATGAAATATGGTTTTCTTTGTTATCAATGATTATTGCGCGGACATTCATTTAAATCATTTTCATCCTTCAGACCGGCCAACAATAGCAGTTCCACTAACGTAAATTCATATATAATATTACTTGTAACATGAATAAAAATCGGACAAAGAGAATATGTGTAATATGACACTAAGGAAGTAGATAATGTACGCACAATTATATTCTCTATTAAAAAAACACTCTTCTCAATCTTTTGAATTTGTTATCTTATTTTTCATAAAAAAACAGTTTTTCGGACATATGACCCTGATATTTAAATGGAGCTAGTGCAAACAGAGGATTACATCCGCGAGTAACTTGCTTACCCGAAATTGGTATTGTAGATTATGGGTGAACCAAACAACAGCTTTCGTGTCATTTTTTAATGTTCCGGGTGTTTGATAGTAACGTTGACCTTGAATGTGATATTTGAAGCATGCGAGATTGTTTTTAAAAAGTCCTCATGCCATTTATGACCTTATCGAAAATTCTGTAATACAGCCAAATATTATAAATTTGACAGGCAATGATAAATGCCGTACGTGTCCTATGCATTTACTCTTCGTTAAAAGCGCATGGGCCTCCTTGAAACCAATATTCCCTTACAAAATCGAATATTTTCCTCACAGTTTGTCTTTATATTTGCCGAAATCTCCAAGCTTCTCACAATTAGCTAAGAATTTCAAAAGATGACCATTCTTGTGCTAGCTTCACCTTGTCCTGCTACCAATAAATTTAAAGAGAATTGTCACAATTGATTGTTATGCTATATTCGTAAATAATGACTATAACATATGCGTATATTTACGTACATAATATAAGAAAACAAACATGTCAAGCGCCCGTGTATAAATCAGAGGTGTGCCAAAACGTACATTGGTCCTTTCTCTTCATTATCATTGGTTTTTTCCTGTCCATCATTGGATAGCTGCGATTCTTAAAGAAAAAATCAGTTGAATTATAGATAAAAATTACCTCATGGTGATATTAGTGTATGGATGAGAAATAACTGACAAATGTATTTAAGATAGAAAAAACATTTTCAGCTCTAAATTTTGAATTATATAGCTGATCTTGAAACAAGCTAGTGCAAAGGAAAAGTCTAGGTAAAACAATGATAAGGACTAATGTATTTCTCGAGAGTAGCTAGAAGCTTGTAGATACAAATACTTATTAAACCGTGTTAATATTTTGAAAAGCGTTATAGCTAAATGGAATGAGGCACACCGGCGCACAATACAGGCACAGTATCGTGGAATGGCTTATCGTTCTGATCAACAGGGTTAGATTTTTATTGAAATTTAGAAGGTTTTTGGATTGTCTTCGAAATGTATTTAGGTCATTGTTTCAGCCATTTAACATGTCTAGTACTAATAAAAAACTTAAAACTTTAATACTCATTGAGCAAATGGTTATGAATCTTCTCAATTACGACAAAAACACGTGATCGATGTTGAAATATATAATGTAAAATTGCATCATTAGAAAAGAAGGTGAAGGTAAGCCACCAGATCAAAGACTGAAAAAGATAAAGAATAGATAGACCGATATTTGACCATTATTTTCATCCATTGAAAAACTACAATGAAATTAAAAGGGATATTTGCTAGTTCAACACGGAATTTCATATGTGAGACTAACAAGTTACATATACAATGCCTTGTTCTCAAAACCCAAGCGTACAGACATTTGGGATCATATCTTGTCCAAAAACGTACAGATTTCGTTTCATCGAACAGTACAGCATGTTAGTATCGGTTTGCACCCAACAGTACACCATGCGATTATTCTAAGCGTAGTTACAACAAAAGTACACTAAAGACGCAAATTATTAATATATTGTTGTGAAGATCAGATATTTTTCCACCCATCAAGACATGTGTTTTTGTCAGAAACTTTCTGTATTCAAAACCTGTCGCTTCGCTTTTCAACATCACAAATAACGGTGTTCAGACAAACATTACAAACAAACGGTACTATATCATTTAAAAAGGGTTTTACTCATTGCTTCTCAAATTAGATGTCTTTACGACGATATCCAACTCATTGTGTGAAAAAGCATATTCAATAATTTCTGAATAGAAATAAATGATACCTACCGTATAAACAAATCCTATCCGCCATCTTGGAAGCACTCAAGAATTTTGACGAACTTAGTTTCCATACAGTGTAAATGCCTACCATGTTCTCTTGATCAAGCTTTGTTTCTGTAACTATGAAAATATCATATTCTTGAACAAGTTAATTAAAATCTATGTTTTGACAACTTTCTAGGCCACATCGGTGGGCGTGGCCGACGCCGTTAGTGGTTTGGGCCAGCGATTGGTCAATTATCTTGTCGAACAAAGGGCGACGAACGCTCTACTTATCTAATAGCGCGTAGGACTCCTTGCCACGGAGTCACGGGTTCGATCCTCGCTAGCGTCGAATAACCTTTCCGACATTTGTCTCCCACCAATGGCTGGGTAATCGTAAACCTAAGTGGGGTGAGCAACAGGAGGCTCGGAAAGGATGTAGTGGTAGTACTGGTGTGAGAAATACGAGGAATCCATGGTTAAGTGCTCCAGCCGCCATGATATGACAAAACACTGTTAAAAGGGCGTTAGATCGCATTCAATTAATCAATCAATCTACTTATCTCACCATCGGTTTATAGAATAGAGACGCCAAAGAACGGAATATTAAGCTGGCCAATCAATAGAGTTTTGAATCAAAGTACTGAGAGTACTGTAAGCTAGGATAGTATAGTTGTGTTAGTAATCTACTTTGCTAAAGGTTATCATGATAAACAAACGAGGATAAAGTTATCCAGGATTTAACCCATGACAACAAGACAAAGTCTTAGACTGTTTAAAATTTAGAGCAGTTGCAGACGACAATTTCAAGTTTGGTGAATTTAGAAAATCTTTCCCCTGTTGGGTAGAAAACGTTGTGGACAATGAAGAAACGGATTGTTAAAAGCAATTTATTCATTGTCCACAATGTTTTCCAAAGCTTTTCTCTTGAGATTCTTAAAAGGTGGAATTGGGTAGGAATGGGTAAAAAATCATGCTCTTGAAAGAGTTCTCTGCAGTTTGAATGGAGTTTGCAATATTCATTAAATACATCAGAACTACTTTTTATGGCTTGGGCAATCAATAGAATTGATGATTTAACCTCCACTGGCAGTTCGCGCTTGTTGAACTTTGAGAAGACCTCCAAAATGTGTCTGTTAACTTAAGCTATCAAAGCTGACGCTTTGCTAGCTAAGATCGTTGTAAAAGGGTAGTCTCGATTACTCTCAATCTGTCAACTGGCCAAAGAACTAAATTTGTTTACCAGATGTACACAGATGCATGTTTAACCCTTTCTCTCGTTTAAAACAACAGGCCATAATTCAATTAAGGGATGAAGATTTTTTCTCATGAAGATATGAAAGGAAAAACTAATCACACTGTATGAATACGCGATTAGTTTTTTCGTTTCATACCTCCATGAAAAAAAAAATTATTTTGATTTCTAATGATTAAATGACATCAAGCGAAAAAAGCAAATATTTTAGAAATTTTGATACGTTTTTGATGGAACTATTTTGTGCGCAAGCATACAAAATCGCTGCGTGCAATTTTGTTTATGAAGTTATGAATATTTTTTCGGCCAATCGGAAGGCTCATTTACGATGGACGAAACTAAAAATTAAATTATATACAAGCATACCACCGAAAAGGATTTTTCATAATAACGATACGGGACTTAGCAAAACACATAGCGCATGCTTTTATATATCAGTCTAGTATTATAAAGTTAAAAAAACTTAAACCAATTACAAGACTGCAAAATTTAAGATTGGTCCAAATTTGAAGAGTTGCAGACGACATATCTAACGGTGTGAAATTTTTGAAATTTTTAATAATGGGATATAAAAAATAGCGGAAAAAAGAAGAAATTGCTTGTACCAGGAATTCTTCAATTTCCACCATGTTTTCCCACTTGTTTTCTCGAGGGGCGTCAAATGGCGTCATTGTGTGCAAATATTTTTCGTATGAAAAGGATTTTGGGTTTACCACCGGTAAAAAGTAGAATTTACTTACAAGAATAAGATTCTCCGTGCACTCTCTAAGAATTCAAACTGGTCGTTACAATAACTCCCTTGTAGAGATATAAGAGATAATGCCTAATGACAGCGAATATGAATTTCAATTTTTATATATGTACCTGTCTCTTGTATACTCCTTTGCGAAAAAAAATTATAGCGGTATTTTTTTCTAAACTAAGCTTCCCAGTTATAAATTCAATTGACCAATCAATGGCCCCGCCCTCTTACACCCTAGGCCCCGCACATTAACTCCGATAGGAAGTTTCGCCTTATTTTAAAGGCGTTATTTTGCAAATCTGTGGCCAGTATGATGTAACAAAAAAGTAGTTGGTTGGAGACCTTGCCGTCGTAATTACAGCTAAAATAAGCTTCTAAGCTTCAACGACGTTTACTTGTGAAATATATATATATGATATGGCTAAGCATATCATTGAAATATTGTTCAGAAATTGCGTTAATCATCATTCGAACAAAGATTTAACGATTTATCAAATTTCACAGTGTAACAAATCAGTCATACTCTTTTAACTTTGATTTTTAACTGTATTTTGACTGCATATTGTTTAGCCGTTTGCCTTGCAATCTCGCATTTCACGCACAGAAGAAAAATGTCCATTGAAAACAATGTGAGAAAATGAGAACTTGCTTGTTTCTAGCAATTTTTCCAAATCACAAATCAGCTTTCTTTATTTATCTATTTATTTATACATTTCCAACATTTAAATTATTCTCTGCAACTTCTTGACTTGTCTGGTAACAGGTAAACATAGAAGCCCTCCTTTTTACCACCCTCTAGAAAACATGCTTTTGAAAACATTGTTGAAAATGAAGGAATTGCTTTCATTAAGCAACTGCTTCATTATCCACAATGTTTTCTACCCAAAAAGCCGGAAAATAATAAAATTCCATCAATTTGAACTTGCCATCCGCAGCTTCTTTCAATTTGAATTAGTTTAAAATTGTGTCGTCTGATAACTCGATAACTTGCTTCATGCAGGTATATTCTAGGAAGTAAAGTCGAGTCAAATAAACGTAAGTATAAAAGGTTTTAGTTACACATGACTGAATACTGTTGCGACAAAACTTTATTAACCCATTCCCACACAATAATATTTTAGACCAGTCAAAACTGAAAGAAGCTGCAGATGGCAATTTCAAGTTGTTGGAATTTTATTTTTTTTTCCGTTTTTTTTGAGAAAGAAACATTGTGGATAATGAAGAAATAGCTTGCTACAACTAATTTCTTCATTTTCCACACTGTTTTCCAAAGGTTTTTTTTTTTTTTTTTTTTTTTTCATGGGAGGCGTAAAAAAGGGGATATGTGTGGGAATGGGTAAAAAATTGTAAAACATCGAGTCGTTATAGCGTGCAATCAGAAAACACTTATTTGGATACATATGGGACTTCTTTGACTTTGGTTGTTTGTGGGATTTTGTGTATGTGTAAAATATTGGGCGAGTGAACATTGAAAGAAGTTGCAGACGACTATTTTTGTTTATGAAAATTTAAGAAAAAATCTGTATTTGGGGATAGAAATCATTGTGGATAATTAAGAAATTGCTTGTCAACAATTCAGGCGACTCTCCGGCTGTTGTCTTGAGAGTGAGTCAAAAAGCGGGATTGTGTAGGAGGCCTTGTGTTTGAGATTGACTTTAGCACTGTTATTTGTTAATTAACTGACCAATCGCGGATGTCAATCAAGGAATCAACCGACCAACAAATCATTTATTCAGCCCGGACTTGAGCTTTTAACTACAACATTGGTCGCCGTTTTTTTTTTGTTTTTTTTTTTTTTGTTTTTTTCATTTTTTTGTTGGTTTGTCGACTCAAACGTCCTAACTACAACTTTTTCGATTTTTAGGTCGCCGACCAACCATTTCACATTTTTGTTACATTCTACTGGCCTTAAATTTTGCATAATAACGCCGCTAAAAATCTAAGCGGAATATAATGTTGGAGTTAATGGGCGGGGCCTAAGGAGGCAATGGGCGGGGCGGGCGATTTGTCTTTTATTGATATTTATTGGAGTTATAACATGACGCTTTTAAATGTCAGCCCGATTAGCTAAGTTGGTAGAGCACTTGACTTCAAACCTCAAGATCACGGGTTCGAGACTTGGGCTGACCATATCAACTAACTCAACTAATTGTATTTCGGATGAGACGTTAAACCGAGGCCCCGTGTGATCCATCGAGCTCATTAAAGAACCAGACGGGGCTCTCAGTAATTTTTCCTGTATCCTTGCACTATCCCCCGTAACAACTAACCGTCTTCTGGGGGCGTCGCTCATATGGGCATGTGCTACGGTAGCGACGATAAATAAACAGAAATACACACACGCGCTTTTAAACGCCCCTCAATATATAAGGTTTGAAAAACATTGTGGACACTTGTTACAAGCGTTGTTTGTTTTTTTTGTTTTTTTTTACCCCAAATGGCAAAGATTTTAAAAAAAAGTCATCAACTTAAAAATGTCGTCTGCAACATGCTGACGGAGAAGTCCAATAATTTGACGGATCGATGGTCACGCCCTCTGCCTCAAAACAGGAAGTACGAATTTGGTATCTAAACGGCGGTGGGGTTTTTTGTTGTTGTTGTTGTTTTGTTTTTGTTGTTGTTGTTCATTTGCAAAATTTTGGTCATTTACATGAACGAAAAAATAATTATGAAGAAAAAAACACACACACACAATTTGGTTGGAGACATAAACGTCGTTACTACAGCTTGAATAAGCTGGAGTTGCGTATTTTAAGTCGCGAAACCTAAAAAAATGCTTGAAATAAATGTTTACCAATATCGGACTTTAAAGATCACTTCCGGTCTAAATGACAGATTTGATTGGTCTATCGATTTTTGATCTACAGCGGTTATCCGTCAATTGAGATGACAGACGGAAAATATTACGGACATGTCCGATGATAACTTTTATCCCTTTTTTCTATGATGTCATAAGTCGTCTTTATGTGGTGACTACATTTGAAGATATGTTATTTACCTATTCTTCTCTATATTTTGTGTAAACATGATACTGTCAGACCTGTCTGTGGAATGCTATGAACCTTCGTTTTACATTGTGTCGTCGTGATAAGAATAAACAGGACTTTTAGCTAGCAAAGCGTCAGCTTAGTCACAATTTGAGGTCTTCTCAGAGTCCATTGAGTGCAAACTGCCACTGGAGGCTTAACCACTATATCCATTAAATGCCTACACCATAAAAAGTAGTCCTTATATATTTCAGAAATGATACAGACTCTATTCAAATTGGAGAGAACTCTTTCAAAAACATGACGTTTAACTCATTCGACAATTTCAAATTGTTGAAAATGCTCAAATATTTATCTCTTTACGTAGAAATCAATGTGAAAAATTAAGAAATTGCTTGTTACAAGCAATTTCTTTAGTTTCCACATTGTTTTCCTGAGGTGTAAAAAAGAAGGGATTGTGTGGGAATTGGTTAACTCCTTGGTTACTTTGACCTCGTTTATTTATCATGGTATCCTTTGACAAAGAAGATTACTCAACAAAACCATGCTCTGTTAGCTTACAGTACTTTCAGTACTTTGATTTCTGTATTGTAATAAGTCTTTTTTATGTGGAGACGACATTTGAAGATATGTTATTTACCCTTTACCTCTATAATTTATGTAAATGTGTTACTTTAAGACCTATCTGTGGAATGCTATGAACCTACGTTTTACATTGTGCCGGTGTAATAAGGATAAACAGGACTTTTTAGCTAACAAAGAGTCATCTTTGATAGCTTAAGTTAACAGACACAATTTGAGGTCTTCTCAAAGTTCAACGAGTTCAAACTGCCACTGGAGGTTTAACCACTAAATCCATTGAATACCTACGCCAAAAAAAGTAGTTCATATGTATTTCAGGAATGTTGCAAGCTGTATTCAACTTGTTGAAAACTTTTTCAAAAGCATTCTATTTAACCAAGTCCTACTCAAATCCGCTTTTTAAGCATCTCAAGAAAAAAATGTAAAATATTGTAGACAACGAAGAATTGTTTTAACAAGCAAATGTTTTCTACCCAACAAGGGAAAGTTTTCACAATTCAACCAACTTGAAATTGTCGTGTGCAAGTTCTTTTAATTTGAACCTTTCTAAGATTTTGTCTCCTGGATTACTTTAACATAGTTTATTTATCATGATCACCTTTGGCAAAGAAGATTACTTAACCAAACCATGCTTTGCTAGCTTACAGTACTATCAGTACTTTGCTTTTTGAACCTATTTCCACCTATTATATAACCCGCTCGGAAAAAATTTTGTACTATGAAAAAATGCTTGCAACGTGCAAATTTTTCAATGTCGACAATGTTTTCTACCCAAAGATTTTTTTTTTTTTTCAAATTCTACCAATTTAGAATTGTCTTCTTCAAAATCTTTGAATTTGGACCAGTCTTATTTTTGTCCTTTGATAATTGGTTAAGATGCCCATTTGTATTCGCAGTAGATACTTACTATAAAAATACGATATGTCGTAAATGTTACATCATAACACAAATCTTTCGTGATTAAATAAAAAAAAAAAACAAATAAAAAAACAAAAACAACAAAAAAAAAAACGTTTAATATGTTTCCCCAAAAACTAATTCAGAAATTATTAAGTTTCGTCTATCAAGATTCGAGCGTTTTGATTGGCTATTTTTTGTGCATACTTCCACGAGGTTTGAGCACGCAACGATATTGTATGATTTCGCACAAAGAAAATCAATAATATTTTTTATTATTAAAAACTAGTAGAAAAATTTGCTTTCAATAGTGTAGTGTAGTGCAATGTAGCATAGCATGACATCGCATGGAATTTCATTACATAGCAAAAGAAGCATAGCATTTCATTGCATTGCGTGGCATAGTATAGTATAGTATAGTAAAGTAGAGTAAAGTAGAGTATAGTAAATTTCAATCAGACAAAATTTGAAACGTCAAAAATATTCGTATATGAGCGCATGCGTTACATTTCCAATCATTACACATGTGCGCCAAGCTAAGAATCAGATCAGCCTGTGCATCCACACAGTTTGATCAATGTCTTCACTCTGCGCTCTGTAGATAGATACTGACCCAAAGCTTCTTTAAACAATCAGCGAATGTTCTAATTGTCCCGAATGGATGTCCAGGGCGCCCAATGTGTGCGACTCACGCACATGCGAAATGGATGGAAATGTCACGCATAGGCTCATATAATAGTGTACAGAGTGGTTCCATTTAAGGTAGCCCAAGATGACGTCATTTTCATTTTGTAAATAGCATCATACTAACAATTAACGTAATCAGGATAGCAAAGAAGATAGAAAATTTTATTATTGTATCGAATTCATTTATTAAGAAATGGTAGTTATTTAAATTCAGATGGCGGTACAACACCGCGTATTTTCTTCTCGCTCCAGGGAAATATCAAAATATTCCTCCGTAGTTCAAAGCAAATACAAGGTGTTGTATTGCTATAAGAACTCAATATTTCCTTTACATTCACGTCCTAACAGACGTAAACATGATGACCATAATAGCCTCGCTAGCGTACTGCTATTAGAGCTAAACCTTCATAATACATGTAGTTTGTCAAATATAATGTAGCTGAATAATATATCGTATCCTACCTACCTCTCTCGTTTTATCAAGAAATTAAATTGAACATTCTGGTACATCCAGAAAATAAGTCCATTAATTGGATGTTTTGTGTAAGTTTTGTGCAGTGAGCCATGAATGCATATTAATGTTTATAGATCTTCATACCCTTTTCCTAACAAGGGTAATTCATGCATGAAACTGTAATCTACACATGCTTAAAAAGTGGCTTTTTGTTATAAAACTGTGTGCTCACAGATAGGTTCGATTCTAAGCGTAAATATCTTATATGATGCATACAGATGTTTTTGTAATAGTCGATATTTTTATCTACTGAACCAACTTTAAAGACAAGAGGACCACAATGGTCCTAGATCACTCAGATGAGTTATCAGCTAGTTAAGTTACATTGTGGTATAAAAAAGACGCAATTGGAGCCAAATAATTGTTACAGTAAAATTTGAACGAAAAAAAAAAATCTAGGTTTCTTTGTGTAGGAATCATCTTGTTATGCTATACAAATTTGAATGCCTTAGACCTTATAAATTGGGGTTAGGGTTTTCAACTTGCTCTAACAGAGAACTTTTTTTCAACGTTGGCCCCCTATGCAGGACGTTTTTGACTCAGTGGTCGTTTTTTTAGAAACAATGTACAAAACTATCTTTTAGTGCATAATGCATAACGAATATTAATGTCCTAGACCTTATAATTTAGGAGGAAAGACTTTTGAACTTGGTCTAATTGAGCATGTTTCTCAACTTTGGACCTCAGGAAACGGGCGTCTTTTAATCATGGGATATAACTTTAAAGAAACTAAAAGAAAACCGCATGAATACCTTATACCAAATATGAATGCCCTGGACCACATACGATTGGAGGGGATGATTCTCTAATTGATCGTTTTTTCCAAACTTCGGACACCTAGGGAAGGCCCATTTAAAAGCAATTTCTTCATGGTACACAATGCTTTCTACCTAGAAATTTGTTAAAAAAAACGTAAACTTTAAATTGTCGTCTGCAATTCCTCTCAATTTTCAACAGTAAAATTTTGCCGTCTGGTAATGAGTAAACCAAGCCTTTTCCGTCCGTACTGAAAATTTTCAATTTAAGCTTATAGCAGACAACGTAACAAAATTTGCCATGGTTACCTGCGTGATGTTTGGAACAAATTCTTCCAAACTATTCGAATGAACGCCATCGATATTTGCTTCCAGTCATCAAGGCAAGTGGTAACAAGTGGTTGTTTAAGGAGATGAAGAGAATATTTTGTGTTTTCATGGAGGTATGAACCGAAAAAACTAATCACACTGTATGTATACGAGAAGCGTATTCATACATGAGTGTGAAGAGGTTTTTCGATTGAACTGAAAAAACTAATAACACTGTATGAATACGAGAAGCGTATTCATACACGAGTGTGGTTTGGTTTTTCGATTCACACCTCCATGAAAACAAAAAATATTCTCTTCATTTCTTATAATTATTTACTGCGTGCTCAAAATTTTGTTCATGGGGGTATGAGTTTTTTTTCGACGAATCAAAAATTACATGTAATTTGGTATAAGCGTGTGAAGTGGTGTATATCACATCCCTGTAATAATGACTAGTAACATACCCTCAGGTTTATTTCACAATAAGACATGACAATCTATAATATGCAATAATTAATATACTGTACATTTCATATCGGTGTTTTGCAAAATGTAAGCGTTTAAGTACCTGTAAAATGGCGGTTTGTAACATAAATAATGAAGAATGAAAGAAAGGTGGAGAAAAGCGAGATAATTTACCTTTCATTCAACCACAAAGAATATGTTCCTGATAAGATGTACATTGCTGAATACTGGTTATTTCCCCCAAATGGTGGTTAAGAAGTCATGTCACGCAGGTTTGACCGAAACGAGAAATGACTTTGAAAATAATTTTGAATTTAGCCAAAGTGACTCCAGAGCTTTAAACAGATAAAATTAAATGTTTCGCTCGGTAGTCGATTTAAATGAAATATAAAATCGTAGTATGTGCGTTTTTTTTTTTTGTTTGTTTGTTTTTTTTTTTCCCGTTAAATGATTTTTCTTAACACCTGCTATGCTGAACCCGAAATATTCCTATTTTGGCAGGAGTTATAGACAAAGATCAGCCTGCATATAAGTGCAGTCTGATCTTAGTCCACACCACCTGTTTGTGCCTTTTAAGTAGTTTTTTTTTAAATAGATATTGGCCCACAAGTAGTACTTTCAGTGCTTTAAACCCTTTCATTGTCATGCAATTTTTGAGAACTTTTTTTATTTAGCATGACGGGTTAATTTTTTTTCGGCTGAAACTTGTGCAACAAATATATCTACATTGTATTCTATGGTGCGCCGTTTTTGTCAAAAATCCACAATAAGTCGTGTGAGCATAAATATCTCGTGCATGCATAAATACAGGTAAGCCCATTCAATCTAAGCGTGTGCGCTTATATTTTGGAAGTGCCTACTTTACTTTACGTGTTCATTTTCAGAAAATGAGCGTTCGCGCGGAAAAAGTAAGATAAAGTAATAAAATGCGCGCTCATGTTATTTCTTGCGTGCGTGACATTTAACACTTTTATGTTTTGCAAAATTTTAGACCTTTCAATATTCAAAGGTTTGGCAGACGAAAATTAAAACTGGATTTAAAATAAAAATGGCAATTTAGTAGGGTAGAAAATATTGTAGAATAAGAAGAAATTGCTTTTTACAAGCAACGTCTTTTTCTACAATGTTGTCTACTGAACAAAATCACAGGGATGTAAAACCCAGGGATTGAATAGGAAAGGGTTAATGCACTTGAACGCGCAACATTTAAGCGCACAAGCCTTAAGTTTGTAAGGACATCTGTATTAATTACGCGTGTACGCGTTCATTATAGCATGTGCGACCTAAAGTAGACATTTGACCTATTTAGTGCGCCATATTAATCAATATTTGGTCAGAATTCAGCATACTCGGGCACTTATTTTTCTTGTGTCGCATTTCGAAGCATTTTGATTCCGATGAAACAACCCTTGCTTATTTTCCTCAGCCATGAAGGCTTGAAGATTACATGCATGACAAGAGAACCACCAAGTCGTACATATTCAATCTACACCACATACGGAAATAAGCTCTACACTTAAAAGCTATATTTTTCATCTGATCATTTTCTGATCATCTAAACCTGATAAAGGGTTTCTAACCGATCGTTCCAATGAAATGTCGTTTGAATTTCAGCAAACACGTTCTTACAAGATTTTAATAAAACGTATATGGTAGGGCGAACGGACGATGGACCCAAAGCCATGAAAATTACCCGTTTGCCTTTGGCTAGTGGAGCTAAAAATGAAATCAGACAACAGGATAAAAGATTACACCCAAACTTGACCACTTGTTCTCTGCTGATACTTTGACCAACGTTCAATTAGCATAAAAATATGCTGAGTGGTTGCTCTCACCATTTTAAAGCAAAATTGTAGAAGGAGTTCGCGAAACAACTTAACTCAAATTTTTGTTCACAGACAGACGCGTCCTAGTTCTAGGGGGAGTTGAGATATCAAAATGGCGTCTTGCAACACTTCAACATGTGATCAATGTATGTACATATATAAAGTTTATTACTTTTGAAGCAAACTTGTAGGAGGAGTTATCGACGAAAATAACTTGAACTTTGAACAAAGACGGACGGATGGAATGACTCACACAGACGGACGGACGGCAAAAAAGCAAATATCTGTATAAAGCCGAAAACATTCGTGTTACGGGGGGAAAAGAAGGGGAATTGCTTTTTTACGGGGGTATATGAAGGGAATTTGCTTGTTTCAAACAATTCCTGCTTTTCTCGCCATGTCTTCTACCCTGTATGGCACTTTGTGTACAGGTGAGCTTTGTGATCTACCCGTGTCCGGCGTCCAACGGCATCTTGTGTGCACTCTACAGGCCACAATTTTGCCTAAGAATGTTTGTCTCCATGAATCCTCGGACAAGTTCGATATGGGGGTCAAGTGGGGTAAAAACTAGGTCAAATCGGAGAAAAACCTTGTGTGCTGACTAAAGGTCACATTTTTTATTCCAATGTCTTGATATTTGGTTATAAAGTTTGTCTACATAATACCTCGAACAAGTTCGATATTTGGGAAAATGGAGTCATAAAATAGGTCACTAGGTAAAATCTTATTGTGTGCATTGTACATGGCACATTTTTGCCTCAAATTTCCTGATATTTGGTAAAAATAATTCATAATGCCTCTATCAATTTCGATATTGGATCACCTGAGGTACAAAATCAGGTCACTAGATAAAATCTTAAAAAGAACCTGTGTGCACTATGGAGGGCACATTTTTGCCTCAAATAAATTGATATTTGGTCAAAATGTTTGTCTTTATCATTAATATCTTGGTCGAGATTGACATTGCGTAACATGGGTTAAAAAGTAGGTCACTAGTTGAAATCTCGGAATACTTTGTATGCATTCCCGAAGTTTTTTAAGCTCATCGAAATGCTTGTCTCCGATATTTAGAACAAGCTCGAATTTGGTAATTCCCAATCGAAAAGTAAGTCAATAGGTCAAACCTTTGTATAAAGCGAGCAGGCTACATTTATGTCTTAAATATCTTAAAACTTGTTATAAGGGTTACTTCTGCCTGATACGTGAATCAGATGAGCACTTTAGGGCCAATGGCCTATTTGTTCAATGTAATTTCACCCATTACCACACGCCAAGATTTTAGGCTGGTCCAAATTGAAAGAACTTGCAGACGTCAATTTCAAGTTGACAAAATTTAGAAAATCTTTGCATTTAAGGATAGAAAACATTGTTGACATTGAAGAAATTGCTTGTAACAAGCAATTTCTTCATTGTCCACCATTTTTTCTAGTTTTTTTTTCTTTGGGGGGGGACAAAAAGCATCAATGTGTGGGAATGGGTTAAGCTGTAGATACAATATGTAAGTCACCTATCGACAAAAAGGAAACTTACAGATATCTGAGGTCAACATTTTACTTCCTATTTAAATGATTGTTTGATTGGTCAATTGTTTTTTTGAGAGAGAGCAGAGGTCAACCAATTCAGAGCAATTAAACCATATTTCTTGATGATAACAATTCTTTATTATCAAACATTATAAGTAACAAAAGGGTTGTGATATAAAATGCAATATTCCATACTTTTGTGACGAATTCCAGCTTAACTCTTGTCTTGCTCATTAACCCAATCCCACACAATTATGCTTTTTGACGCCCCTCAAGAAAACAGCTTGAGAAAACATTGTGGAAAATGAAGAAATTGCTTGTTACATTTTGCACAATGTTTTCTATAAGGTAAGTTGGAAAAATCTGAAATTTCATAAACTTTAAACTGTTGTTTGCAACCTCTTACAATTTGGAATAGTCTAAATCTTTCTTATTTGGGTAATGGGTTAAAACCTTTTATAAAAAACTGAATTTCAATTGCACTGAAAGCATGGGAATGCCAGATTTCAAGCCAATATTTTTTTCTTAATTTCATAAAACAAATCTTGTTTTTAACCTATTCCTAAAATGACAAAATTTTAGACTGATCCCAATTGAAAGAAGTTGCAGTCGACAAAACAAGTTTGAATAAAATTGAAAAATAAGGGTTATAAGAAGTAAAAAACATGTTTAGGAATGAAGAAATTGCTTGTTAAAAGCAATTTCTTCTTATCTCATCATGTTTTCCATATCTATGTTTCAATTATGCGTAAAAATGCAGAAATGTGTGGTAATTGGTTAGAGACAAACAGGTTGATGGACTAAGAGCAGACTGCACATATGTGCAGGCTGACCTTTGTCTATACATCCTACCAAAACAGGAATATTCTAGGTTCAGCATGACAAGGGTTAAATAGAATAAACTTTGACAAATGCAAGAATGTGATCAAATTTAATACAATAAAGACCCTTGTTTATCCATAAAATATAATTTAAGTGATTTATACCAAATTTGCCGTTAACCACTAAATACTTAATTGATAAATGAAGATGAAAAAAAAAAGAATTAAAAGAGAAAATTGAAAAAGAAGATAACTTCAGTAATAAAAAACATACTTAATACTGTAAATAAAAGTGCACCATTTGACCAAAAGTTTATTTGCCATCAGTTTAATCCTTTCCAACCCAACTAAATTTTAGACTGTTCCAAATCAAAAGCTGTAGACAACAATTTCAAGTTGATGGATTTCTAATTTTTACATCTTTTGGGATAGAAAACATGGTGGAAAATGAAGAAATTTCTCCATTTTCCATCATGTTTTCCAAAGCCTTTTCTTGAGAGGCATAAAAAGGAGGGAATGTGTGGGAATGGGTTAAAGGTTACCAATATCTTGATTTTATGTAGTTTATTAAACCATTTATATGACACCTGCATTTTCTTATACTGAAGAAAAAGACATACAAAATAAATTGTTGACAACACTGAAAATGTGTGTAGCAAACAATTTCTCCTTTCTCACAATATTTTCTGTCAAAAAGGCATTTAAGTATTCAATTTACACCCCTTGAATTGTTTTCAGCAAGGTTTGTTAACCATTACCTGTCATCAAAATTTTAGATTTCTCTAAATTAAAGCTGATAAAAATTTCAAAATCTTGGTCTTATAGGGTAGAAAACATTGAAGAAGATAAATAAATTGCTCATTTCCCACAATGTTTTCTAAATTTGTTTTTCTTAAGGGTTGTAAAAAGGAAGGACTTTGTGAGAATGGATTAGTCAAACATAGTCATCTAATAATGGGTTATGAGCTGAATCAAATCTAAAACAAGAGCAACACCTACAGATGCCTACAGATGCTTACAGATGCCTATGCTTAGCTGTTGTTTCTGGTGTTTTAAATGAGTGTCCTGCAACGTTTCTGAATATTTTTGATATTCTAAGCCATTCACACAAAAATCCAACTTTTCTAATCTTTCAAGAAAAAACTTTGTGAAAAAATGTGGAAAATGAATACTGCTTGTTACAGGCGATTTCTTCGGAGAATAAAAGTGTCATTGTGTTGGAATACAGTAGTTGAAAACTTTGAGAGAAAAGGATAAATGTCTTGTAACAAGCAATTTTTCCTTTTCTCAAAAGGTTTTCTACTCAATTTGGCACCTATTTTCCAACTTTAGCACAATTTGAAATTTTGTCAGCAATTTCTCTCATTTTGGTTGATTGATTGAATCGGGTTTAATGCCAATTTCAACAGTATTTCAGTCACATAACAATGGATTCCTGGTATTTCTCACACTAGTACTACATCCTTTCCTAGCCTCCAGCTGCTATGTCACTTAGGTTTTTGATTATCCACCCATTGGTGAGAGATAAGTGTCGGAAAGAATATGTGCCGCCGCAAGGGATTGAACTCATGACATCTCTCAATTTGGACCAGTCTATAATTTTGTTGTCTAATAATGGGTAAAAGGTGAAAAGAACAAAAAAAGTTGTAATAACGTTGACATCACAATGGTATAAACTAATGAAGCAAGGAAACATGAGCACCGCCTACGGGTGCCTTTGCTCAACTGTTGGGTGCTGGATAGTGGAAAAATGCATCTAGAGTTATCCCCCTTGCTAGTATAAGTTGCTCTTTTGATAGTGAACAAGTGTGCCTAGTTTCAAGTGAATGCCTTTAGTAGAACCAGAGATATCACAAAATGTCAAAGTTTTCTCACCCGATGATGACAACAACGACCACAACGATGACACCAAGGCTATAGCTTAAAACATAAATGAGTAAGGACATTGTCCCATCTTATAATAGATTTGTCATTATAATGGTATATTTAACCCTTTCCTGTTTTTACATCCCTGTGATTTTGTAATTGAGAAAACATTGTAGAAAAGAAGAAATTGCTAGTAAAAAGCAATTTCTTCTTTTTCAGCAATATTTTCTACCCTGCTGTATGGTTAATTTTCAAATTAAACCCACTTCAAATTTTTGTCTGCAAAACCTTTGAATTTAGACAGTTCTAAAATTTTGCAAACAAAGAAAGGGTTAAATCAATCATGTGAATGTGCTTTGACTTCACTACTATAACAATAAGTGAAACAATAGATATATCTGATTGCCTAAAAGAGCCATGACTTTGACCTTGGAAAACATTGTGGGAAATGAAGAAATTGCTTGTTACGAGCAATTTCTTCATTTTCCACAATGTTTTCTATCCAAAAAGACGACAGAATGAAAAATTCCATCATCCTAGAATTGTGGTCTGCAGATTCTTCCAATTTGGACCAGTCTAAAGTTTTGTTTGGGAATGGGTTAACCCAAACTATAACTAAAAATTACAAATGAATACATGTATGAATGTGTTGTACTCTAGACATTATCACAATTTTACTCAAAACAACAACAAACATTATGTGAATTTCTTTTCAAAATATTATCACAAATTATATTTGGACACTATAGAAATTCTATAAGCTACGATTGATGGATATAACCCTTTCAAGTTAACACTTATAATCTTTAACCCATTAACTGACAATTTTTTAGACATTTCGAACTTCAAAGAAGTTGCAGACAACAATTTCAAGTTAATCTTTAAATTCTTTGTCTGTTAAGCCTTTCCTGTTTTTCAAGTTTTAGATCTGTCCAATTTCAAAGAGTTTGCAGACCACAATTTAAAGTTTATTCTATTCTAAGAATAGTCATTTAGTAGGGTAGAAAATATTGTGGAAAAAGAAGAAATTGCCTGTTACAAACATTTTTTTTCTTTTTCCATAATACTTTCTCAAGTATAAAACCACAGGGATGTAAAAAGCAGGGATTGAATAGGAAAGGGTTAAGGTAGAAAACATTGTGAACAATGAAGCAATTGCTAATAACTAATAACAAGCAATTTCTTCATTGTGCACAATGTTTTCAAAAGCTTTTTCCTTCAGGTGGCGTTAAATGCTGTATTGTGTAGGAATGGATTAAGCATGATGAAAGCTTGAAATCAAAATTAATGTCCGTAAAAATAATGTATTCTTTTAGATAATAATAACTATTATGCAATTCCAAGTAATGTTTATAAGGCTTGCATGATTTCTGTAAATTCCTTTTCTTCTAAACATTACCTACTGCCTATCAATAACACCCAAATTCCTTTTTATACACAAAAGAAGTGTAACATGGAAAACATTATGGGAAAAGGAGAAATAACTTGTGACTTATCTTTCAATTCAAATGTAATTTGAATTGTACTCTGGAACTGCTTTGTGTTTGGACAAGTTGGATTTCTTTCTTCAACCATTCCTACACAATGACCCTTTTTGATACCCCTCATGAAAAACGATTTGAAAAATACATTTATTATGGAAAATGAAGAAGTTGCTTGCAACAAGCAATTTCTCTTTTTCCACAATGTTTTCTTTCCCAAAAGTTGAAAAAATCTGAAACTTGTTAAAACTTTTGTCTCCAACTCCTTACAATTTGAATTTGTCTAACATTTTGCCATCTGATAATGGATTTGTGCTTTTTGATTCATTATTATGATTTCTCATTGGATTATCCCTTGTAAAATTTCACCAGAAATCCATTGACATTTTCAATATGTAAACTAAATGATTTGGTACATTTGGTACACAAGCAATTTTTTCAGTTGTTTGATTGATGGGTTTTAATGCCACTTTTAACAGTATTTCAGTCATATTGCAGAGGCTGAAGCACCTAAATGGATTCCTGGTACATGTATTTCGCACACCAGTACTACCACTACATCC
Source organism: Fragum fragum (assembly GCA_946902895.1). NCBI lineage: Eukaryota > Metazoa > Mollusca > Bivalvia > Cardiida > Cardiidae > Fragum > Fragum fragum. Next base: position 6,381,548 of record OX336375.1, on the reverse strand, counting down.
TTTCCTAGCCTTCAGCTGCTATCCCACTTAGGTTTACAATTATACACCAAATGGTGAGAGACAAATGTCAGAAAAAATATGTACCGTTTGCCGGGGATCGAACCCATGACATCCCATGATTGAAGATTAGGAGTCTGACACGCTATGACAGTGGTTCAATTTTTTACTTTTTAGTATCTAGATTGTATTCTTCCCTAAAAGACAAAGATTTTTAAAATCCTTCCAAGTTTACAATGCAATCAGCAACTTCTTTGAATTTAGACCATTCTAATACTTTGCCATCCAGTATCCTAATGGATAAAAGAAATAGAAATGGTTTTCGTTTATAATTCAAGTAAGATCATATCACAAATGTCCCCAGTTTTTTAAGACCATGGGGACATCGTGTCCCCTTAGTTCTAAAGCTCTGGTAGCTAGATTGTTAGTCAGATCCATGAAATTTTCAACCCTTTCCTTTTCAATCCCTGGTTCTTACATCCCAGTGTTTTTATAATTGAGGAAACAAGGTGTAAAAAGAAGAAATTGCATGTAACAAGCAATTTCTTCTTTTACCCCAATATTTTCTACCCTATGGAATGATTTTTTTCCTATAAAATCCACTATAAATTGTTGTCTGCAAAACCTTTGAATTTGGACAGGTCTTAAATTTTGTAAAACGGGAAAGGGTTAAAATCTCCTTACATTTTTTACGTCATGGTGAAATTGTTCCCTTGCTTTCAACAAAGATCATTATTATAGGTATAATTTTCTCACAAGGATTCCATAGGATGCCAATAACACAGAGCTTGATAAATTTATGAATGAAGTCTTGCATTCTAAACCAAAATCTCTTGTCCTATATAGAGATTTGGAAATGTTGTTGCAAAGTAAAACAATGTCCTTCAGCTTCCATTATTAAACTAGAAAATTGTAGACTAGTCTGAAATGGAATAAGTTGCAGACAACGATTTCGAGTAAAAAGGAATTTTTGATTTTTTTCGTCTTTTGGGGTAGAAAACATTGTTGATTCTGAAGGAATTGCTTGTTACAAGCAATTTCTTCATTATCCACAATGCTTTTCAAAGCTTTTTTCTTTAGGGTTGTAAAAAGGAGGGATTGTGTAGGAATGGGTTGTTTGATGCTAAATCATATAATTTTTGTACTGCCTATTTCTACATTCGGATTGGCAGAAAAATTTTGTTTCGTACCTTCATGAAAACAAGAGGACCATGATGGTCCTAAATCGCTCACCTGAGGCATCTGCAAATTACAGTACTTTTTTGTATAAAAAAAAAACAACTTGAGCAAAATAAATAAAACAAATATAAGATTTTTGGCTTTGTACAAAACAATCCAGTAAAGCTTTAAAATGAAATGAATGCCTTTGGCTTCATAGTTTAATCGATAACCAAACTATCCCAGAATTTGTCACCCTCAGGGAAAAAGGTTTAAAAAGCATTAAGAGAAAGCAAGCAATTTCTCCATTTCTATTTAAGAAGAATCCTTTCAATGCGATTTATGCAATTTTCAATCCCAGGAGCAGAGACATTTTTTATCCTAAGAGCATATTTTCCTATAATATAGTACAAAATTATTTAGTCATGCTACATACCAAATATGAATGCCCTTCATCTTATATTTCAGAAGGAGAAGACTTTTGAAGTTGATCTAATTGGGTGTTTTCCAAAATTTTGGACCTCTAGGGCAGGGCCATGTTTTATCCAAGGACTAAGATTTTAGCTAACATAGTAGAGAACCATCTGGTTATGCTATAAATCAAATATGAATGCCTTAGACTTTGTAGATTGGGAGGAGAAGACTGTTGAACATGGAATAATTGAGCATTTTTACGAGCTTTGGACACCCAGGGAAGGTTTTTTTTTTAACCTATAGGCATAATCTAATCAAAATTGATAGATGATAGCCAGGCTATGCTACACTCAAAATATAAATGCCCGCTGCCTTAAAATGAAGAATTTTTTTCAACACACTCAAATTTTGCGTTTTTCCAAATTTTTGGACCCCTGGATGAAAACTTTTTGTGATATAGTACTTAAACCATCTAGTTATGCTACAAACCAAATATGGATATCCTAGACCTTATAGTTTAAGAGGAGAAGCCTTTTAAAATTGCTCTTATTTAGAATTTTTCCAAACTTCGGACCTCAGGGGCGGGGTCATTTTTTACCCAGAGATTAAATATTTAAAAACTTAGAAGAGAACCATATGATTAAGCTCTTTACAAAATATAAAGGCCTTTGGCCTTGTAGTCTATGAAAAAAACAAAATCAAAGATTTACTAAAATTTCCAGTTTTCATAAGCCTCGGTTACAAGAGTTTTTCACGGAATGAAATTCTTTTAACAACTTTTGAAGAGCTTCATCCAAGAAACATCCCTGCAAAGTTTCAGCTTGATTGGCCTACTGGTTTAGGAGGAGAAGATTTTTAAAGATTTTTACTGAATTACTAAAGATTCCCATTTTCAAATGCCCAGCAAACACAGTTTTTGAACGGAAATAAATTCTTTTAACAGCTTTTGAAGAGCTTCACCAAATGAACATCCCTGCAAAGTTTCAGTTTGATTGGCCTACTGGTTAAGGAGGAGAAGATTTTTAAAGATATTAAAAGAATTACTAAAGATTCCCATTTTCAAATGCCGCGGTTACAAGAGTTTTTGACGGAATTAAATTTTCTTAACAACTTTTGAAGAGCTCCACCCAATGAACATCCCTACAAAGTTTCAGCTTGACTGGCCTTCTGGTTTAGGGGAAGAAGATTTTTAAAGATATTTAAAGAATTACTAAAGATTCCCATTTTCATATGCCGCGGCAACCAGAGTTTTTGACGAAATTAAATTCTTTTAACAACTTTTGAAGAGCTCCACCCAATAAACATCCCTGCAAAGTTTCAGCTTGATTAGCCTACTGGTTTAGGAGGAGAAGATTTTTGAAGATATTTAAAGAATTAATAAAGATTCCCATTTTCAAATGCCGCGGCAACCACAGTTTTTGACAGAAATAAATTCTTTTAACAACTTTTGAAGAACTTCACCCAAGGAACATCACTGCAAAGTTACAGCTTGATTGGTCTACTGGTTTAGGAGTAGAAGATTTTTAAAGAAATTGCGGACGGACGGACAGACAGACGGATGGACGACGGACAACGACCAATCACAATAGCTCACCTCGCACTTTGTGCTCAGGTGAGCTAAAAAATACAAGTTTTGAAATATTTTATATGCTTTGGCAAAAACAAGTTCCATAAGAAGACTGTCACAACTTGATAATTCTTTTGCTTTTTATGTTATTTTTTCATATTAGATTACAAGCTTTAAAGAGGATGTTCCTTATTTTCATTGAATTAGAATAAAAGGATAAAATTTTAGATTTGTTCAATTTTAAAGAAGCTGCAGACTACAATTTTTATTTGCAGAAACTTTTAAAAATATCTATATTTAGTTGTGGAAAACATTGTAGGATATGCAAAAATGCTTATTATCCTGAGGTGGCGTAAAAAGCATGATTGTGTGGGAACAGGTGAAATCAATGTGAAGAGTAATCTTTTCATTGTTTTCAATATAAACAAATAAATAAAATAGAGACCTATCTCAAAGAAATAAATACCACCTTTCAAAATTATTAGAAAACCCACAATAAAAAAATATAATGCTTGAAATCTTTCACCATGTTCATAGTAGAATCAAAAGAAACATTTTAAATGAAATGTCTAACAAAAATGAAGTACGATTTTTTTGTCACTTATTTCCAGAAAATCTAGCTCGTCCATTTTGAAGAAACTTTAACCCATTTCCAGACAACAAAATCTTAAACTGATCCAAATCGAAGGATGTTGCAGACAACATCTAGTTGATGAAACTCTCAAACTCTTATTTTTTGGGGGTAAAAACATTGTGGATAATGAAGAAATTACTTCTGAATAGCAATTTCTTCATTTTCAACAGTGTTTCAAAAGCTGTTCTCATGAGGGGCATGAAATAGCTTAATAGTATGGGAATGAGTCATTTTCAACAATTTTTCCAAAGCTGTTTTCTTGAAGGGCTTAAAAAACCAGACATGTTGGAATTGGTAAAACTGGAAGAACAAAATTAAGAACATAGTTGGGAAAGAATTGCTTGTAAAAAGCAAATTTCTCCTGTTCTCATGACTTTTATTACGCTAAATGTTTATTTTTTATTTATTTTGGTTATAACCACTTTGATAGGTTATCTGCAATGTCTTTGAATTGGGACCAGTCTTGATTTTGTTATCTGGTAATGCAAGTAGAAGAAATGAGGTGAGAATTAACTACTATGATTGGCTCTGTGTCTGTACTGCTCAGCTACCATCAACTCGTCCTGCAACAATTTCAGCGTTGAAATCAGTGATTCTTTCTCCATCTTGATTGTCACCATTTCATCTTCAAGACTAACAATCCTTTCCATTAATTTTGAATTCTCTAATTCTATGTCATATCTCTCACTTGTGTCATTGTTTGTTTTAATAGATGAATCATGATCAATTCCCATGGCTTTTAGTTGATCTCGTAATTTCTTGTTCTCTTTTTCAAAACTGTCACATCTCTGCTGTATATCTTTCAATTCTTCCAATCTACTTTCCTGTACCTGGGAGTAATTATCCAATTTGTCCAAGAGTGTTCGCAACTGTTGGTTTTGATTTTCTAAAAAATTTATTCGATTACTATCGTTTGACCCTGTAGAGTTAGAAACAGTATTTTGTTCTGGAGTTTTGTGAGTATAGTCATTTGAGTTATTTGTATTCTGCATATATGAGTTTTGGCTAGTTTTAACATTTTGTATATTTTGGCCATTGTCTAGAATATGTTGTCTTTCTTTTTGGGCAATTTTGTTGAATTCTGGTTTTATATGGAAAATTCCATCTCTGTGACGTGATATAAAGAGATCTTCAAGCTGTATCACAACCGGAGTTGCGGTAGCACCCTGTGGCAGATCATCCTGAAATATCGATTGTTGTTACCAGTTAACCCATTCCAACATGACATAATTTTAGACTAGTCAAAACTGAAAGAAGCTGCAGAAGACAATATGAAGTTGATGGAATCTTAATTTTTTTTCATCTTTTGGGATAGAAAACATTATGGATAATGAAGAAATTGCTTGTCACAAGCAATTTCTTCATTTTCCACAATGTTTTCTAAAACTGTTTTATTGAGGGGCGTAAAAAGGAGGGATTGAGTTGGAATGGGTTAATTTGTAACATTATTATGAGGCAAAATTTTAGACAAAGCTACACGTAGAAATGTTAGACAACAAAGGAAATAGTTGGAACTAGAATTGACCAATCGCTGGCCCCATCCACTTACTCCTTCAGCCACGCCCATTGACTTCGACAGGAAGTCCCGCTTAGATTTTTAACGGCGTTATCTAGCAAATTGTGTGGCAAGTAGTATGTTACAAATAAGAAGAATGGTTGGTTGGCGACCTTAATGTCGTAACTACAGCTTAAATAAGCTGTAGTTATGGTGTTTAAGTCGGCAAACCAACAATAAAGGTAAACAAAATGGTGGCCAATGTGGGAGATAAGTCGGTTGATTCCTTGACTGATGGCTGGGATTGGTCAGTTATCACAAAGCAGACTTTTACCCCCACCAGCATTTTGCCACCAAAGTAGCATAAATGATCTTTGGCCTACATGGCCTAAAAACAATATGGTACTTCCATAGATCACTGGTAACAATTGTATGAAGTTTCTTCCTTGTAGGTCAATTGGTCATAAGTTTTTAAAGATTTCCTTCTTTAGTCCTATGTAAAATCAAGGATCACACAATAAAGGGCTAATTTTAAGAGTAGAATAATTCTTTGAAGAACTTTTGTAGAGGATTATTAGATGTGAAAATATACAAAATATGAAAGCTCTTAGCCTTACAGTTCAGGAGGAAAAGATTTTCAAAGCTTTCCTTCTACATTCATATGTAAAACTCGGGATCGCACAACAAAGGGCAAATTTTCAGTGTAGACTAATTTATTAAAGTTTTTTGGTAGAAAGTCATAAGCCAATGATTAATACCAAATATCAAAGCTATATGCCTTGTTGTTTGGTTGGAGAAGATTTTCTTAAGTGCTTTCACTTGGTTTCCATGGAAACCAGAGTTCCTCATGGATATCAATTCTTTGGAATATTTTGAAAAAGCTTGACCTAAGGATCATTTCTGTGAAGTTTGGTTGAAACCCCATGGTAGGTTTGAGAGGAGATTATTCTGTTATTGTGGATGTCCGTCTGGACAGACGGCTGGCCAAACAATGACTGATCACAATAGTTTGAATTGAGCATATTGTGCTCAGGTGAGCTAAAAAGCCAAAGAGCCAGAAAACGCTGTAATAAAAGAAAAATTACTTGATATATGCAATTTCTCTTTTCTCATGGTGCTTATAAATACTTACTTTTTTCATAGTGTCAAAATGCACCATTGTAGGGTAATTGTTACGTTGAAAGACTTAACAAAAGAAAAACTTACCAACTTGTATACAAAAGTCAACAATGATATTGAATGCAAAATGCATAACCCATTACCACACAAGAAAATTTAAGACTAGTCTAAATCAAAGATGATGTGGATAACAGTTTCAAGTTAGTGAAATATAAAAAAAACGCTTTACCTTCTAGGGTACAAAACATTGTGGATATTGATGAAATTGCTTGTTATAATATGCTTTCCACAACATTGTCTTGAGGGGCATCAAAAAGCAGCAATATGTGTGACAGAGTTAACTCTTTCCAGTTACACAACTTGTAAAAAACCTAAAACATACCATTAATACAAAGGAAACGCCATTCACCGAAACATGCATTGGAAGTGGTGTCCCCACTATCTCATCTTCTATAAAGTCTCCTAGATGCATGATACTTGGTTTTGATATCTTGAACACAAAATCCTTTATGCTCACTGCCATCATTCCAAGCTCCTTGCCCTCTGGGATCACACTTTCTGCTTTCGGACCTTTTCTGTACATGAACTTTAAAGGATACTTTGTTTGTTCATGGAATTCTGCTGGGTTTCTCATGACTCCTGTTGGAATATAAAGGAAAAAAAACTCTATATACTTAACCCATTACAAGATGGCAAAACTTAAGACTGGTCAAAAATTTAAATTCTATGAATTTTTTTATTTTTTCATTGTTCTGGATAGAAAACAATGTGTGAAATAAAGAAATTGCTTGTTATAAGCAATTTCTTCATTTTACACAATGTTTTTCAAATTGATTTTTTTGGAGGGCGTCCAACAGCGTCACTATGTGGAAATGGTTTAATGAGCCATCTGTTTTTAAGTACCACCTGCCAAAGTGGGCCACTTTGAGCCATTCCAATGGCACAGGATATGTCCTACTTGTGAACTTGTTTAACCCATTACCAGACGACAACATTTCAGACTTGTCCAAATTCAAAGATGTTGCAGGCAACAATTTTCACTTGATGAAATTTTAAAAATCTTTGCTTTTTTGGTAGAAAACAATGTGGATAATGAAGAAATTGTTTTTAAATGTTTTCCAAAGCCTTATTTCTAGGAGGCGTCTAAAAGCAAGAAATGTGTAGGGATTGGTTAAAAGTTCATCTCCCTGACCAAGTAAACAGCCACTACTCTAGGGCCCAATAAGAGCATCGCCTAAAGGTGCCTACGCTCGGCTATTGGGTGCTGGATAGTGGACAAAATGCATCAAGAATTATCCCCCTTGATAGAATAGGTTGCTCTTTTGTTAGTGAACAAGTGTGCCAAATTTCAAGTGAATGCATTCAGTAGAACCAGAGATATCACAAAATGTCAAAGTTTTCGCATGACAACAACAACGACGACACCAAGGCTATCTCAATAACCCGGGTTTTCTCCGAAAACAGCCGAGCTAAAAATGAACTGAAACTTGAATAAAAGAGTCACTTGCTGGTAAGGTTATATTTTATTGTATAATGAGTTGATTTGTTTGTTTGTTTGAATGGGGTTTAACGCCGCTTTTAACAATCTTTCAGTTATATCGCGGCGGCTGGAGCACCTAACAATGGATTCCTGGTATTTCTCGCACCAGTACTACCACTACACCCTTTCCTAGCCCCCAGCTGCTATCCCACATAGGTTTACGATTATCTACCCATTGGTGGGAGACAGATGTCGGAAAGAGTATTGCCGCCGTCGGGAATCGAACCCGGGACCCTTTGAATGATAGTCCGACACGCTACCGACTGCGCTATGACGGCGGCTATAATGAGTTGATATAAATCTAAAATAATCACATGTATGAGTTGACAATTACCATTCATTTTAATCTGTCATGTCTCATGGTTAGTCATTTTCAAGATTCTGATCCATTAGACAAAAATACCTTAACCCTTGTCATGCTGAACCCGGAATATTCCGGTTTTGGCAGGATGTATTGATAAAGATCAGCCTACATGTAAGTGCAGCCTGATCTTAGTCTACACCTCTTGCCTGTCCTTTTGAAACCAAAAATGTTTATGAAATTAATTTTCAAAAGAAGTATCGACAAATGAAAAACAAATACTGCCAGTGCTTTCAGCCCTTTGATTTTATTGCAATTCTGAAAATGATTGTATTCAGCATGACAAGGATTAATGAGCAATCACTCGTGTAAGAGAGATACTTTGACAAAGCCTCTGGGTAGCTTTCATACACAGGTTGGCTTGTAATTTCAAGGTGACAATAATATACTTGGATTAATTTGTAACAACTCATTTTGAAAAAAAAAAATAATCAATTTTCTTTTAGGGATGCAGCTTTCGTAATCCATTCCCACACAGTAGTGCTTTTTGATGCCCCTCAAGAAAAACAATTGGGAAAACATTGTGTAAATGGAGAAATTGCTTGTAACAAGTAATTTTTTAATTTTCACAATGTTTCCACACAGAAAGTTAATAAAAATCTAAAATTTCATAAACTTTCAATTGTAGTCTGTAACTCCTTTCAATTTGGACCAGTCTAAAGATTTGCCATCTGGTAATGGGTTAACCCATTTTCACTCAGTGATGATTTTAGATGCCCCAGGATTCTACCTCCAACTGCAATATCATATAGACCATTTTGAAGTGATATTTGTAAAGAGCAGAATTTATAGCTTAGAATTATTAGACAAGATTTCGTCCTGGTATTCAAAGCCACCTTAACCAGGGAGTTAGCCATGTTTCATCTGATCAAAATTCTTTGAAGGAATCTGATAAACAGTCACCAAAGGTGAAATTTGGTTGAATTCAGTACTTTCTGAAGAGAAGATTTTTACAGTAAGGTAAGGCCAGTGAAGCTAAAAATCTTTGGACAAATAGACTGGAAGTGAACTTTAAACTCGAATATTTATGTTAAGCATTAACGTTTGTTTGCCAACAAACTTTTTTTTCCTTTTTTCATGCTACTGACAATTAATTTTGCAAAATAGAATTGTTGAATATCTAAGTCCGCTTTTCTATTAGAGGTTGGTGGAGAGGGCAAGGATATAAACAAGGCATTTATCAAAATAAGACGTACTTGTGAAACACCATGCCAAATTAATGCCCTTTCATTTAGAAATATGACCTTAATAAGTGACCATGACCTAATGGATAACCTTGACCTTACAACCAACTGATTCCTATCATTATAAGGTATCTCTATCCCAAATATGTATCTGCTATGGTGTTTGAATAAGAACAGCATATTAAGTTTTTGTGATAACTTTACAAAAATTGTGACCTTCATGAGTGACCTTGGTAACTAACCTTGACCTCCATGGAGGACCTTGACCTCACAACCAACTGATACCTATCATTGAAAGGAACCTATATCCCAAATATGGGCTATATGTATGTATCTGCAAAAGTCTTTAACCCATTCCAACTCAAGAAAATTTTAGACTGGTCCAAATTGAAAGAATTTGCAGACAACAATTTCAAGTTGATGAAATTTTAGAAATCTTTGTCTTTAGTGACAAAAATCATTGTGACTAATGAAGAAATTGCTTGTCACAAGCAATTTTTCATTATTCACAATTTTTTCAAAAGCTTTTTTCTTTAGGGGCGTAAAAAGGAGGGATTGTGTGGGAATGGGTTAAATAAGAGCAAAATACTAAGTTTAAGCTTTAAGTTTACTAAACTCATGACCTTGATCAGAGACCTTGACAATGATGGATGATATTTATTTTTACAATCAACTGATGCCTATTAATTTCAAAGAATGTATATCCCAAATACAAGCCATGTGTCCAAACCAGTCTTTGAATAACAGCAAAATATTAAGTATTTATGGTAAGTTTTCAAAACTTATGACCTTCGCTATGTGACCTTGATGAATGACTCTAATCTTACCCTGATACTTATCAATGTAAGGAACCTATATCTCAAATATGTGCCATGTTTCAACAAGGTCACTGTTTGAATTAGAGAAAAAAGTTAAGTTTTTGTGTTAAGTTTACCACTTGCAGAGAGGCAGACAGATAAACAATATGCCCCGATCAATGTTGGATATAAAAAGATGTCCAGAAAGAGACACTTTGAGACAGTCGTTTTACTGACTACTTTGTGTGTAAGCATACGAAACAGCTGAGTACTTTTTTTTATGTATGAAATCTTTCAGCTAATCAGAATTAATGAATACTGATAAACTCTACTAATATCAAATAATTTTACAGAAATGAATTTTTTCATACCATTTTGTGATGACAATTTTGCATAGAAATCTTCGTAGATTACATTTCCTGTTTCTTCCGATTCCACACAGCGAGCATGTAACCGTAATGATATATCTTCGTTGTTTTTCTGTATCAACACCTCAGACCCAGATAGTCGGAAGACAGTCACTGATACCTGAAGCAGGATGTGAATTGAGGCATCACTGACTACGCACACATTTACCCATTCCCACACAGTGACGCTTTAGGACAACCCCCAAGAAAAACAATTGGTAAAACATTGAGGAAAATGAAGAAATTGCTTGTAACAAGCAATTTCTTCATTTTCCACTATGTTTTCTATCCAGAGGGATGAAAAATCTAAAATTTTTATCAACTTCAAATTGTCATCTGAAACTTCTATCATTTTGAAATAGTCTAAAATTTTGTCATTTGGTAATGGATTAACAAACAATCCTGCATTTTGACATACTGAACAAAAACAAGGAATAAGCAATTTCTCCTGTTTTTCTACTCTATTGAATAGTTACCATTCAATTTCTACACACTTTAAATTGTCGTCTGCAACCTCTTTCAATCTGAAACAGTCTTTTGCCACTTTAGTTCTTTATTGAAACTAGAGGCGCTTGAGCTCCTGTATCACTCCACAGGCTGAAATGTACTGATTAAGCAAATGGTGTTTTCAGGAACTCAATATTATTGAATCATATTCCATATGTCTGACAAATAATCTTGCCACTGAATTCTTTTAAATACATGTAGTTCACAAGAAACAATTTAACCTTTATAAAAGTCAAGTAATGTTAATCTCATTTACTAATTCAGATGAAAAGGCATTAATAAAATTTTCACTGTATACCTGTAGACATAAGCCACAACCATAAAAGCCATGTTTTTCAACCGATCAAAATCATATAATGAAAACAGACAAAGAGTCACCTGAGGATCACTCCTGTTACATTTGGTTGAAACCCGTAAACATGTTTCTGAGAAGATTTTCAAAGTTTTCAGTAAACACCATATATCGATGGTTCAGCGCAAAACAGTTGTAACATTTAGGCAGTTATAACTGTTTCGCACTGAACCATCAATATGGACATTAGCCAAACCAAGAAAAGCCATGTTTTTCATCCAATCAAATCCATTAAAGAAATCTGATAATGGGTCTTCAAAGAATAACTCCCATGAAATTTGGCTGAATCTAGTGGGTTCTGAGAAAAAAAGATTTTTAAAGTTTTCACCATATACCAAATATGGAAATAAGCCTGAACTATTTAAGTCATATTTTTCATCCAATTAAAAAATAACCTGATAAAAAGTTACCAAAGGATCATTCCTATGAAATCTGATTAAAATCAATTTTTGTTTTTTGAGAAAAAGATTTTCAAAGCTTTCACCATATATGGAAATGAGCCCAACTCATTTTAGCCGTGTTTTTCATCAAATCAAAATTCTTGAAGGTATCTGATAAAGGGTCAAACCAGGATCATTCCTGTAAAATTTTTTACATAATCCATTATCTCATCAGCCCCACCTATTCAAACTATGTTTTTCTTCCAATCAAAATTCTTTGAAGGAATCTGTGAAATTTTGTTAAATTCTGTTCAGTGCTTTCTGAGGAAAAAGATTTTTAAAGTAAAAGTTTACGGACGGAGGGACAAACAGATGCATGCATGGATGCATGCAAGACGCATGCATGGATGCATGCAAGACAGACACTATGCCATGACAATACCTTGCTGGCTTTCGGCCAGTGGAGCTAAAAAGCAGCATGAAACTGATATTTAATTTCAAAGTTTACTTGTGAAGAGTCAAGCTGTACATTAAATTGTATATATTTATCAAATTTGCATTAAGGCCCCTTTTCCCATTTTGTTTGAATGATACCCCCCATCTTCAATAGAGCTCATCCTTATGAATTAAAAATTCATCCGGACCAACTTGATTCAAGACTGAGTTAAATTGTGGCTCCCAGAGTGTATACAAAGAATTTGTTGAAGTTGGACCAACTACGGCAGATATTCAAGGATGGTTGGCAAGTCTAACATAGTAACTACAGCTTAACCCATTCCAACACAGTGAAATTTTAGACCTGACCAAATTGAAAGGATGTGCAGACGACAATTTCAAGTTGACGGAATTTTAAATTTTTTGTCTTTTTGGATAGAAAACATTGTGGATAATGAAGAAATTGCTTGATCCAAGCAATTTCTTCATTTTCCACAATGTTTTCAAAGGCTTTTTTGTTGAGGGGCGTAAAAAGGAGGGACTGAGTGGGAATGGGTTAAATAAGTTTTAGACACATGTTTTAGTTGCCAAAAAGACAAAAATGCCTCTGATAAATGTTGACCTATGTCAGAGTTTATTAACGCTTCCAGTCTAAATGAATGATTTAATTGGTCAGTTGGCGCTTTAATCGAAAGACGCAATCCTTGGTAGGCTAAACCTATATAGAAGACAAAATTTTAGTCTGGTCAAACTTCAAAGAAGTTGCAGATGACAAGTTTTAGTTAATGAAATGTTAAAAATCTTTGTCTTTTGAGATAAAAAACTTTATGGAAAATGGACTTTTTTTTAACAATCATTTTTTCTTCATCTTAACCCTTGTCATGCTGAATAAAATCTTCTACAAAATTGTGTGAAAATCAAACGACTGATAGCACATAAAGCACTAAGTTAAGGTTTGTATTCTTTTAGGAAAATTAATGGTACAATTTATAAGCAATACCAGGACAAGCAGGAGGTCTAGACAAAGATCAGACTGCACATATGTGCAGCCTGATCTTTGTCTAGACCTCCTTCCAAGAACTTTTTTTAAGCTTGTAAAACAGTAGGATTTAGTGAGAATGGGTTCAAAGACCAAAAAGCTTATTTTTTACCGTTTCTTTAGCTTTGGAAGCACTTGTACTTTCGGCAAACACACTGGATAGATCATCCGTGTCGGTGGAGGATGCCGTGTCAGACCTATTGGCATGACTAAACGCTGGGGCCTCATTCTCATCCACGGACAAAAACTCAAAATCATCATCAGATATATCTGTTTTTAACGAAATACTGAAAAAGAGCAGAATTAAATCAAATACATGAATTTCATGTCCAAGATTTAACCCATTCCCATACAACAAATTTTACACTGGTCAAAATTGAAAGAAGCTTGAGACAACAATTTCAAGTTAATGGAATTTTACTATTGTTCTTCTTTCTGGATAGAAAACATTGTGTACAATGAAGAGATTGCTCGTGACAAGCAATTTCTTCATTGTCCACAATGTTTTCAAATGGTATTTTCTTGAGGTACATAAAAAAGTGTGATTGAGTGGGAATGGGTTACAGGGCAGTACTGCAATATCACAGTGAAATTTGTGAATAAGAATATAACCACTACTTGGGTAAGGCAAAAATATCCAAGGAATTTTCACAATTTAAATGGTCTTTTATAATTTAATCCTTTCCCGTACAATCTCTAATTATACAATACATGGCTGTGACATCATACTTGAAAAAAAAATGTGGAAAAAATAGAAATTGCTAGTAACAAGCAACTCCTTTTAATTTGGACCAGTCTAAATTTTTGTTTGGGAATTGTAGTAGTTAATTTAGGTGAAATAATGAGAGTTACCAAATCACCTTTTTTTTGAGGGAAACTGATAAACAGTCATCAAAGGATTATAGCTGTGAAATTTGACTGAAATTCTTACTTTGGTTTTCAGAGGAGCTAAAAATGAAGAAAATGCTTGAAAAAGCAATTTCTTTATCTTCTTCCCTGAAATTCTTCAAATTCAAAAAGCGGATTGCTTTCAATTTGTGCCTAATAGTAGTCAAACAAATTTCAGAAAATTATTCTTACTTGTCATCCTCAAAATCATCAGGACCAAGGGTGTTCTTGATTTTTCCAACAATGTTTGACATTCCTGCAGAAAATGTCTTCTTAACAGTTGTTGGGGTCAATTTACTGCCTGCTCTTGACCTTTGACCTGTAAAACTTGACCCCAGGGAAGACAAGCCTGAATCACTTCCTGTGAGATGAGGATTATGGCCAAGGATCTCCAAATTGGTAGACTGGGATACCTCCCCACAAACATCATCCGTAGAATGAGAGTCTTTTCTAATGACTATCGCTACAGAATAAAAAATAATAGTAGATTAACCCATCCCCACTCAATCACACTCTTGGACGCCCCTCAAGATAAATGCCTTGAAAAACAATTTGGAAAATGAAGAAATTGCTTGTTACAAGCAATTTCTTCCTTATCCAAAATGCTTTCAACTTCAAAAACACTGAGATTTTAAAAATTTCCTCAACCAAATATTTTCGTCTGCAACTTGTTTCAATTTGGACCAATCTAAACCAGGGATCAAACACTAGATTTGGAGTCCAACATACTACCACTTGTGCTATGGCAGCAGCTGAACATACAGAAGGACATACAGGAAATACAACATTGCAATTCCTGTTCTGGTCCTTGGTCTGTAGAGCTAACAGAGCACCAAAGAGTTGTACACCTAAAAGGTCTTATCAGTAAAAAAAATCACAATATTTTTTTTTTACAAAACTGTTATGGGGGTGCTAAAAAGTCTCATTCACAACTCATTCCAATTGAGAGTGAACACATAAAGCACTGTAATTTTAAGCTATTTTGCCTAGTCAAGGGCAGATTAATTACAAAACTACTTGAGGGATGAATTTAATTTATTGTGAAAAGTTGACAATGTGAATGATGTCTTGGTATATCATGGGTGCACTTACATACTTGAATTTCCCTTTGTATTAACCCCAATACAACATGACTAAATTTTAGAATAGCCTGAATAGAAAAATGTTGAGGACAACAATTTCAAGCCAGTCATTTTTCCCCCTTTAACCAATTATCACACAACAAAACTTTTGACCAAATTCAAAGAGTGGGTAGACAAAATTTTTTAGCTGATCAAATCTTAAAAATCTTTGTCGTTTGGGAAAGAAAACATTGTGGACTATGAAGAAATGACCAAGCAATTTCATCATTGTCATCAATGTTTTTCTTTTCTTTTTTTCTTAGAGGCATCAAAAAGCATCTTTGTATGAGAATGGTATAAGGTTAGAAAACATCATGGACATTGAAGAAATTGCTTGTGACAAGCAATTTCTTCATTTTCCCCAATGTTTTCAAAAGCATTTTTCTTGAAGGGCATTAAAAGAGAGATTTGTGGAAATGGATTAAAGAATTCAAAAAGAGGTCAAAAATATGCCATTTATATTGTCCGTATATATAGACTTACATATTTGAAAATTCTCCCTGTATTAAAGGACGACTATAAAAGGTTGTTATACGACACAAAATGGCAGAGTTTTTACAAAATATTCCATTAAAATATTTTCTATATATGAAGACTTACATGTTGGAATTTCTCCCTGTATTAAAGGACCACCATCAGAGGGTGTTATATGACACATTATCGTAGAATCACTGTGAGAGTGGACCATGTGAATGCTGTCTGGAGGTATACTGTCTGATATGGCTATTGATGACCCTGAGAAATAATAAATTATGTTGAACAACTTCCCACACATCAAAGCAGATGAAAATTTAAAGTTGATGAAATTCTCATTTTTTTTCTTCTTCTTGGCAAGAAAATTGTGGAAAATGGAGAAATTACTTGATGACAAACTCTTATTTCCATCATGGTCCAAACTCATTAAAGATGCTACAATGGGTACGAGAGAGAGAGAAAGAGAGAGAGAGAGAAATAGAGTGAGAGAGAGAGAGAGAGAGAGAGAGGGGCATGGATTCTATGGATGAGCTTGGGCTCTGTTCGTGAAGTGTCCTGCCCACAAACACTAACTGCCTCCAGATAGAATCAAACCCACAACCATCTGATTACAGGTTGAACACGCTAACCACTTGGCCAACAGGCCAGACTGTCTATTGATACAAATGAAGACCATGAAAAATATTTACAAGATCACAAATTTTTAGACAAATCCAAACTAAAATAAGTTTCAGAAGACCATTAATCTGCTGGTTTTGAAAGCTAGGGGACAATGTCCAAGAAGTCTGAAAAAAGTGGTGACATTTTGTAAAATTAACAGATTACACCTAAAAAGCTACTAGGGATTTCTAACTAAGGGGACTGTGCTCACATGGTCTTAAAAAACTGGGGACATTTATGATTTTTTGGAGATAATGGTGAATAAAAGCAGCAATGGCAGATCACTGGAAGACATTTCAAATAGTTTTTTGAATAAAAAATAAGTGACAAATACAGTAGAAACATCGAGAGGAAAAGAAAAATTGATTGTAAAAAGCAGTTTCTCCTTTCCATTAAATGTTTTTCCAAATTGTTTCCTTTGGTGAGTAAAATTTAGGGTTGAGAGGTAGCATGTTACTATTTGTTTTACAATTCTTTACAATTTCTTCTTTCCCACAATAATAGGAAATAATATTTCAATAGCTATTTCTCTTAGCACATAAAAATGCCAAATTTTGAAGTATTGAGTTAACATACCTTCATCATCCTGTGTAATGGTCAGAATTTGATCATTCAAGCCTGTTAGGTCAGCCTGGTTCCCTGATATTTCCTCCTGTGTATCCATATCTGTTTCCCCGTACACTTCCCGTCCTGCTGAACTGTTTGTACCTGGAGAGTTGTATGTGTCCAAAGGGTGACTAAATGGTAACAGCTGAGCTATATAGGGACAAACAATTGCAAATTCAAACTCAGAAATCACAAGGGGTATTGAGAAATTTTGAGAAGACGTAGAAGGGTTTTGTAAATCATCTGTATCTGCATCCAACTGAGTAAGAAATTCAGAAAAAGAATCTGAAAGCCTTAAAAGTGAAATATACTGAAAATGGTTCAATTGAGCACGTAATTTTCCACCAATTTTTGCCACTATGTTGTAATCCGCTAATTTCAAAGCTGAATATTGCACATTGCCCTGTTGGCCATTATCACAGTTGTCATGGTTACTAGATGAGGTTACAGGTTCAATTCTCAAAGTTGGTTCTTTACTGAAAGATTTTTCTGGATCTAAATGATCGGGGCTCTCGCCATCTTCTGAATAGAACTGTTTCAAAAGCTGCCGCTTTTTACGTCTTTTTTCTACATCACTACCCTCTACACTTTTATCGTAACTTGAGAATGACTCACTGATACTGGGACTCTCTGAAATGACACCTTCAGGAAACAGAGATGGCTGACACAACCAAAAGGTAATTGGCACAGATTCCACAAATGGAACAGGACGGGACCGACTAGACGGGTGAGCTAAAAACTCGACCCATACTTGATCTATACACACTGCCCACATATCACAACTAGCATCACGTTTTAACGTGTTTGTCCGCATTAAAATTTTAATGGCTTCTTCACTATCTACATTTACACCTTCAGGCAAGTGTCCTCTGACTAAATCTTTTGCATATGGGCATAAATATGGATTGATATGTCCATTTGCAATGTCTGAAAATAATTTTGGAATTGCTTGAAGATCATTATCATTTGAAGATTTTTGGCTAAACATATCACAGTTTTGGTATTGTTGTAAAATATGTTGCAAGTCTTGAGCCGTAAATCGAGGTTCAATATGCGTGTTTGTTGCCGTAAGTTTCGAGATTTGGATCTGGAGGGATTCAGGTCTATCTGACTGCTTTTCTGACCTCTCTTCCATTGGCATAACAATCTGTGGGTGGAAACAAAAACATTTTCATAGATTGCTGCTGATAAATAAGAAACAAAAAAGATGAAAGGATCAATCTGACACTGAAAGTGAACACAAAATCAAACCCATTATTGAAATAGAGGCACTTGAGCCCCTGTATCGCTCCACAGGTCTGAATGTACTGATTACTGATTACATATGGTGTATTCAAAATTCAATATAAACTGAATAATCTTTGCCATATCTGGCAAATAAATCTGGTCACTTTAATCTTTGGAATTGTTTTAGAGAAGCATTTCAAGGTTTTCACTATATTATAACAATCAAGTCAAGTTATGTAAAATTCATTTACTAAATCAGATGGAAATGTATTTACAGATGTTCAAAGTTTTTACTGTATACTACATGTATATCTGGACATAATCCATGACAATTAAAGCCATGTTTTTCAAACAATCAAAATTATATGAAGGAATCTGACAAAGAGTCCCCTGAGGATGATTCCTGTGAAAATTGGTTGAAATCCATCACCGAGTGATTACTATAGTATCACTATATACCATATATGGAAATAAGCCCTTCCTATTTAACCCTTTCCCGTTTTTGGAAATTTTAGACTAGTCCAAATTGAAAGAGGTTGTAGACGTCAATGAAAACTGGATGCCATTTGAAAAGAAACCATCCAATGTGGTAGAAAATATTGTGGAAAAAGGAGAAATTGCTTGTTAGAAGGAATTTCTTCTTTTTCCACAATGTTTTCTTGCTTATAAAATCACAGGAACGTAAAATCCTGTATTTGAACGGGAAAGGGTTAAGCCATGCTTTTCATCTGATCTAATTCCTTTTAAATGATCTGATAAATAGTCATCCGTGAAATTTGATTGAAATCTACTGGTTTGAAAGAAAACATATTTTCAAACCTTTCACCATATCTGGAAATCAGCCCTATCCATTAAAGCCATGTTTTTCATCCAATCAAAATTCTTCTATAAATCTGATCAAAAGTCAACAAAGGATCATCCCTGTGAAATTTTGATTGAAATCAATCGACTGGTTTCTGAGAATAAGATTTTCAAACCTTCCATAATATATTGAATTTAGCAACGCCCATTAAAGACATGTTTTTCATAAGATCAAAAGCCCTTGAAGGAATCTGATAAAGGTTCACCCAAGGATCATCAGTCAAACTGCCTTGTCTAAGTTGAGTGGACATTGCTGCCAATTTATCAAATAACAAATCCCTGGCCTGCCCATAGACTTCAATGGCCACACCCACAGAGATCCAAAATGGTGAACTAAACATCATAACTACATAAATAAGCTTTAGTTATGACATTTTTGGGCATGGTTATTTATCGACTTATTCAAGCTTTAGTTGACACTATGTCATCAAACCTACAAAAATACTTCACTTATATGTCAGCTCATGTCAGAGTTCAAAGGCCACTTGCAGTCTAAATGAACAATTTGATTGGTTGATTGATTCTTTGATTGATACCCCTGGTCTGTCCGTTGTCTCAATATGATTCTGATGAGACCAGCAGTATCAGGTTTACCTTTTCCTGTTTTTCAAACTTTTAGACTTGTCTAAATTCAAAGGTTTTGCAAACGAAAATTAAAAGTGGATTTGATTTGAAAAATAACTGATCAGTAGCGTAGAAAATATTGTAGAAAAAGAAGTCATTACTTGTTACAAGCAATGTCTTCTTTTTCTACAATGTCTTCTCAATCATAAAATAGCAGGGATGTCAAAATTAGGGATTGAAGAGGAAAGGGTTAAGTGTGGAATAATATTCTTTTGGGTATTTTTTTCATTTTCTTGTTAAAATCTTCTCACTCTCCAAACAGCTCTTTAATCCCTTAACAGACAACACAATTTCGGACTGGTCCAAATTCAAAGAACTTGTAGACAACTTTTTTAAGTTGATGAAATTTTAGAAAATCATTTGTATTTTGGGTAGAAAACATTAAAGAAGCTGCAGACAACAATATGTAGTGGAGGATATTTTAGATTTTTTTTTTTATCTGTTATATCTTTTAGGTTAGAATTGATAGTGGATAATGAAGAAATTATTTCATTACTGGGACTAAAAATTTCTTCATTCTCCATCATATTTCACAATGCTATTTTCTAAAGGGGTGTAAAAAGCAGACCTGTTTTGGAATGGTTCAATGAAAAGAATTTTGCTTACCCTTGGCATCAAGAATTCTATTTTTGTATCTACATGTTCTTCCTTGCTGTCCATTTCTGTTTTACCTTTCTCCTGAAATAGTTAAAACAAAATGGTCATGAAATACCAGTGGAAGTAGCTAAATGTTCTGATTAAACTCACCAAAAATTTCCTTTTTGTTCAATTTAACCTTCATGATTAACCCATTGCCAGATAAGAAAAATTTGGACTAGTCCAATCTGAGAGAAGTTGCAGTCGACAATTTTAAAAATCTTTGTCTTTTGAGATAGAAAACATTGTCGATAATGAAGAAATTGCTTGTAATAAACAATTCCTTCAATTTCCACAATGTTCTCTATAGCCATTTTCTTGAGGGGCGTAATTAGGAGGGATTGTGTGGGAATGGGTTCGATTTTCAAGAGAGCCTTAAACATGGAATGAGGACAAAAGTAATATCTTAACCCATTTCCAAACAATCCTTTTTTTTCCCATGAGGAAAAAGGTTGGGAAAACATTGTGGAAAATGAAAATATTGCCTGATGCAAGCACATTCTTTGTTATCCACAATGTACTCAATGGAGAAAGAGAAATATATTCAAAAAAGTAATAAAAATATTTTGCAATTCATGGTTGTCTGCAACCTCATCAAATATCACCATTCTAAAATTTTGTTGTCTGGTAATGAGTCAAAGTTGACACAAAAGTCTGGCATACAGATGCCAGATGCTTGGCTGACAGATCTTGGATTGTAAATAAGAGCACTTAGAAGTGGGTTAACCCTTTACTTTTTCTGCAAAATCTTAGACTTGTCCTAAATCAAAGGGGTAGCAGACGATATTATAGAGTATAATTAAACAAGAGGACCATGATGGTCCTAAATTGCTCACCTGATTAGTCTGTTAATACAGGTACATGTACCAAGTATGAACGCTTAAGGTCTTACATTATAGAAGACTTTTCAACTTGCTATAATTGAGCATTATTCCAAACTTTGGACCTCAAGTGTGTGGCCCTTTTTGACCCCCAGGAGCATAGATCTTAATAGCATACTACAAATCCTTCTACTAATCTTACATACCAGATATGAATACTATATTCTATATAGTATAGAAGAATTTTGAACTTGCTCTAATTGAGCTTTTTGGACCTCCATGGCAAGGCCATTTTTGACCCCTGGGATATAATTCTTCAAAATTGGGTAGAAAACCGTGTGGTTATACTATAAATGAATTATGAATGTATTACACCTTATACATTGGGAGGTGCAGATATCTTAAAATGTTCTCATTGAGTGTTTTTTTGACCCCAGGGCATTATCTCAACAAACATGGTAGATAACTACTGGGTTATCCTACAATCCAAATATGTAGTTTGAAGGCCTTATAGTTAAGAAGAAGATTTGTTTAATTGCTCATTCAGAGCAAAATTCCCAACTTTGGACCTCTGCTGCAGGGCCATCTTTGATCCCAGTTCAGGGGAGTTAAAAAGTAACCACCTTATTAATGGTTCAGCATAAAACAGTTATAGCGTCTCTAAACATATAGGCAGGTACAAATGTTTCACGCTGAACCACCCATATATGATAGACAATGTTATTTGAAAAAAAAAGAAATTGCTTGTTTCAAGCTAATTCTTCCTTTTCCACAAAGTTTTTTTGAGTATATCACAGGAACGGAGAATCAGAGATTGTATGGGAAAGGGTTAACGATCCCAAGAGGAATTGCATACAGATGTCAGATGATTGGCTGTTGGATCCAGCATAGTGAACAAAGTCTGGCGTGGAATCCACATGCTGACCATGGTCAAAACTTTTCTCTTACCGTAGTTTATCTGAACCTAGAACGGTTATCCTACCTTAGTATAAGTGTATATTCAAGTTCTTATTTTGACATACCTCTAATGAATAATACAATTTTTTCAAATAATCTAATTTCCAAGTTCCAAAATGGACATCTTTTGCCTGACTTTTTCAAATCACATCAAGAGATTTTTGTCATCAACTAGTCACTAAACCCATTCCCACGCAATCCCCCGTTTTTATACTATTTAAGAAAAGAGCTTCGGAAAACATTGTGGAAAATGAAGAAATTGCTTGTTACAAGTGATTACTTCAATATCCTTAATGTTATGAACCCAAAATAAAAAAAATCATAAAAGTTATCATTTAAAATTTGTCATCTACAACTTCTTTGAATTTGGACCAGTCTAAACATTTGTCATCTGGTAATGGGTAAATCACATAATATTCAGTGTATTCAAATCATCCTACCTGCATCTGAGAAAAGTTGAGTGTAAAGTAGTTTGCCCACAACATGGTTATATAGTCCAGAGTCAAGCGGACAGGGTTGACTAAAATGTACAGGTTGGAATGGGGAACTGAAAAGAAACAATCAATGAAAAACAAACTGATGGGCACTTTAACCCATTCCCACTCAGCGATGCTTTTAGAAGCCCCTCAGAAAAATACTTTGGAAAACATTGTAGAAAATGAAGAAATTGCTTGTTACAAGCAATTTCTTCATTTTCTAGAATGTTTACTATACAGAAAGTAGAAAAAATTCCAAATTTCATAAACTTTAAATTGTTGTATGCAACTTCTTTCAATTAGGGCCAGTCTAAAATTTTGCCGTCTGGTAATTGGTTAACCAATTCCCACACAATGATGCTTTATGAAGCAATTTCTTCATTTTCCATAATATTTTCTACGTGGCACTTTAACCCATTCCCACACAATGATGCTTTTTGAAGCAATTTCTTCATTTTCCATATTTTCTACCTAGAAATTTTGGATTGGTCCAAATTGAAAGGAGTTGCAGATGACAATTTCAAGTTTATGAAATTTGATTTTTTTTTAACTTTCTAGGAAGAAAACATTGAGTAAAATCAAGAAATTGCTTGTTACAAGCAATTTCTTCATTCAACACTACGTTTTCCCTAGTGATTACCTTGTGGGGTGTTAAAAAGCGTCATTGTGTGGGAAGGGGTTTAATTAACATTAGTATTTTGAAAAGAAACTTTAAATCATGTAGTAAGGCCATTCTAGATTCAGTCGCACACTAACAAAAACATTTGAACAAGAGGACAATGATCGTCCTAAATCGCTCCCCTGAGTATGATGGTTCATGGCTTTAAACAAAATAGCATAGCACTCTGTCTAATTATTTTGGAGAAGATATTTAAGGATTTCTCTTTAAATCCTAGGTATATTAATGATCCATACATATAGCACTAATTTTCTGAACATGGTAATACTTTGAAGTATAGATATCAATACATACCAAGTATAAAAGCTCTAGGCCTAATTGTTTAGGAGAAGAAAGTTTTCAAAGATATCATTATTTATTCCTTACTAAAATTAGGGATGGCACAAAAAAGGGCTAATTTTTCAGAATATGGTAATTCTTTAAAGTAAATGGGTAGAGGGTCAATAGTTGATGATATGTACCAAATATCAAAGCTCTAGGCCTAATTGATTGGGATGAGAAGACTTTAAAAGATTTCCTTCTTTAGTCCTTTGTAAAATCAAGGATCGCACAGAAAAGGGCTAATTTTCAGAATATATATATTCTTTGAAGTATTTTGGTAGAGGGTCAATGGCTGATAATATGTACCAAATATCAAAGCTCTCGGCCTTATGGTTTGGGAGAAGAAGATTTTCAAAGATATCTTATTTATTCCTTTGTAAAATCAGGGATCGCACAGAAAGGGCTAATTTTCAGAATACCGTAATTCTTTGAAGTACTTTGGTAGAGGGTCAATAGGTGTTGATACATACCAAATATAAAAGCTCTAGGCCTTATAGTTTAGAAGAAAACTTTCAAAGATTTCCTTCTTTATTCCTTTTTAAAATCAGGGATTGCACAGAAAGGGGTTAATTATCAGAATACAGTTATTCTTTGAAGTATTTTGGTTGAGGGTCAATTGGTGATGATACATACCAAATATAAAAGCTCTAGCCCTTATGGTTTGGGAGAAGAAGACTTTCAAAGATTTCCTTCTTTATTCCTTTGTAAAATCAGAGATTGCACAGAAAAGGGCTAATTTTCAGGATACAGTAATTCTTTGAAGTATTTTGGTAGAGGGTCAATAGGTGATGATACATACCAAATATAAAAGCTCTAGTCCTAATGGTTTGGGAAAAGAAGGCTTTCAAAGATTTCCTTCTTTATTCCTTTGTAAAATCAGAGATTAAGCAGAAAAAGGCTAATTTTCAGGATACAGTAATTCTTTGAAGTATTTTGGTATAGGGTCAATTGGTGATGATACATACCAAATATAAAAGCTCTAGCCCTTATTGTTTGGGAAAAGAAGGCTTTCAAAGATTTCCTTCTTTATTCCTTTGTAAAATCAGAGATTGTACAGAAAAGGGCTAATTTTCAGGATACAGTAATTCTTTGAAGTATTTTGGTAGAGGATCAATTGGTGATGATACATAACAAATATCAAAGCTCTAGTCCTTATGGTTTGGGAAAAGAAGACTTTCAAAGATTTCCTTCTTTATTCCTTTGTGAAATCAGGGATCGCACAGAAAAGGGCTAATTTTTCAGAGTACAACCATTCTTTGAAGTATTTTGGTAATGGGTCAATAGGTGATGATACATACCAAATATCAAAGCTCTAGGTCTTATGGTTTAGGAGGTGAAGATTTTTTAAGATTTCCTTTGTAAAATCTGGGATCGCACAGAAAAGGATTAATTTTAAGAGTACAGTAATTCTTTTAAGTATTTTGGTAGAGGGTCAATTGGTGATATGTACCAAATATCAAAGCTCTAGGCCTTATGGTTTAGGAGGAGAAATTTTTTTAATAATTGTTTACGGATGGACAGACGGACGCTGAAAAATTACCAATCACAATAGCTCACCTTGAGCACTTTGTGCTCAGGTGAGCTAAAAATGACAGAGTTCAACGTGTCGTTTCCAGTCCAAATGAAAAATATGATTGTTCAATCAATTTTTATTGACAGTGGTGGTTCACCAATTGAGTTAACCCTTTCACTAAATTTAACGTTCATGTGATATTATACTAGAGAAAATACTTTGGAATAAGAAGAAATGGCTTGTAACAAAATATTTCTTTTTTTACCACAATAGTTTCTATCATGTATGATTGTTTCTTTTTGAAATGTACATACATGTACTTGAAAATGTCATCTGCTACCGCTTTGAACAGGACAGGTCTAAAATTTTGAAAAAAAGTAAAGGGTTAAAAAGACCTATCTTAACCTGGATAATCTATTCCCTCGGTAAAGAAATACTCCGTATATTCCATGTGTATGACAGACATATCTGATGGTAAGTGGAGAGCTTTCTTGTCAGAGCTGAAAAATTTCTGTGGGGTGCTACGCTTGTTGTCTGAAGTAGATACCCTGTAAATGATGAACTCTTCAATACGGAGAACGAGACAGCTCTCTAGTAGTTTTGTAACTCGAGGTTTTTTGGTACGGTGGTCTGTGCCTGTAAAAGAAAATAAAAGGCAGTTGATTTTTAGTTAACCTATTACCAGATGGCAAAATTTTAGACTGGTCCAAATTGAAAGAAGGTACAGATGACAATTTAAAGTTTATGGAATTTTGGATTTTTACAGCTTTCTTGGTCGAAAACATTGACGAAAATGAAGGAAGGTCTTGTTGCAAGTAATATCTTCATTTTACACAATGTTTTCCCAAATGTTTTTTTTGGGGGGATTGGGTTATATTTGAATTGAGGTTTGTTGGCCCTGCCAACATACATATGACAGGATATTTGACTTGGATATTCTAACAGCATTATTTTGAAAATTTTTGGCCTCTTACATTTCACAAAAATCCTTGTTTTGTAATCTAAATGAAATAATTACTGCATGATGTAAACTGTATATTGGCAGTGTCCACATTCAGCGTTTCTATTTATTTCGACTTATTTGCAGTGGTTCGTTTTTCCCGAAATTAATCGTCATCTTTAGAACTGGGACTTAACTAGAGGCACTTGAGCACCTGTATCACTCCACAGGCATGAATATACTGATCAAGCAAATTTTTTATAATTTACAATAAACTGGATATAATGAAAATAAATATAAATCAATGAAATCTTTGAAATAGTTCTAGAGAACCATTTCAAACTTTTCATTGTTTTTACAAAAGTCAAGTCAAGTTATGTAAAATTCATTATGTAAAATTTTCCCTGTATGGACATAACCCACCACCATGATAGTCATGTTTTTCAACCTATCAAAATTAAATTAAGGAATCTGACAAACAGTCATCTGATTATCATTCCCATGAAATTTGGTTGAAATCCATCAACAGGTTTCTGAGAAATTTACAAAGTTTTCAGTATATACCATATATTGAAATAAGCCAGGCCCATAAAAACCATATTTTTCATTCAATCAAAATTCTTTTTCATAATCTGATAATAGGTCACCCAAGGATCGATCCCGTCAAATTTAGTTGAAATCCATCCACTGGTTTCTGAGAAGAATAATTTCAAAGATTTTACCACATATGTAAATTAGCCCTGCCCATTTAAGCCATGTTTTTTATCCGATCAAAATTCTTAGAAGGAATCTGATAAAGGTTCACCATAGGATCATTTCTGTGATATTTGGTTGAAATCCATCTACCGGTTTCTGAGAAGATTTTCAAAGCTTTCACTATATATGGGATTGAGCCCCGCCCATTTAAGCCATATTTTTCATCCAATCAAAATTCTTTGAAGGAATCTGAAAGAGGGTCACCCAAGGATCATTTCTGTGAAATTTGGTTGAAATCAATCCACCAGTCTCTGAGAAGAAGATTTTCAAAGCTTTCACCATATAAGGAAATTAGCCCCGCCCATTAAAGCCTTTTTCCATCCGATCAAAATTCTTTGAAGGAATCTGAAAGAGGGTCACCCAAGGATCATTTCTGTGAAATTTGTTTGAGATCTGTTCAGTACTTTCTGAGGAGAAGATTTTCAAAGTAAAAGATTACAGATGGACGGACTGACGACTGGACAGACGGACCACACCCTTCGGACAAAACGCCATGACAATAGCTCTCTGGCTTTTAGCAATGGAGTTAAAAATTATAAACCCATTTCAAACTATGTAGCTTTCTGACACCCAAAGAAAGGAAGCTTTGGAAACATTATATCACACCTAATTCTTTAGTGTTTGCAGTTATCACCCTCTATTCCCACACAATGATGCTTTTTGACGCTCCTCAAGAAAAACAATTGGGAAACATTGTGTAAAATGAAGAAATTGCTTGCAACAAGCAATTTCTTCATTTCACACAATGTTTCCTAACTAGAAATTTGAAAAATCTAAAATTTCCTAAACATCAAATTGTCACCTGCATCTCCTTTAAATTTAGACCATACTAAAATTTTGCCGTCTGGAAATGGGTTTATTAGCCTACTTTATACATGTAGATCTGCAAACATTCATTTACAGTTCATCTTTCTTACTCTTTTGTGATCAGGCTCATAATGTTTGCCTTTACTAAAGACTTTTCACTTATTAGTTCAGGTAAAATATTTGATAAGAATGTTGAAATATAATCTTAACCCTTGTCATGCTGAACCCAGAATATTCCTGTTTGAGGAGGTAGAGACAAAGATCAGCCTACACATATGTTCAGTCTGATCTTAGTCTACACCACCTGATTGTCCATTTGAATCCAGAATTTTCCATAAAATCAGTTTCTTAATCAAACATTGACCTGTAACTAGAGCTTTCAGTGATTTCAGTCCTTTGATTTTGGAGCAGAACAGATTGAATTTCTATTCATCATGATAAGGGTTAAAACAATAATCTGTCATCATATTGGCCATGCTTTATCACAAACATAAGTTTCCCAATATTGAAAAGTACATGTAATTTTATGTAGCAAGCAGTTTAACCATTTCCTGTACAAATCCGGGATTTTTTGAGACTGTGAGTAAATACTTAGGAAAACATTGTGGAAAAACAAGAAATTGCTTGCTACAAGCAATTTCTTCCTTTCCCACAATATTTCTATCATATAGGATGGTTTCTTTTCATATTGCATTCAATTTTCATTATTGTCAGCATTCTCTTTCAATTTGGACTAGCCTAAAATTTCAAAGAACGGGTAAGGATAAAACAAGAATTATTGGCATAGGAATAGCCCTTATCATGCTTAATTGAAGTCCCAAACAGAATTGCTTTAAAGTCAAAGGAACATCACTGGAAGATCTTAATGAGGGTCAATATTTGTTTGAAATTGATTATCTAAATAACTCTGGATAAAATGGGACAAGCAGGAGTTGTAGACCAAGATCAGACTGCACTTATGTGCAGGCTGATCTTTGTCTATACCACCTGCTAAAATAGGAATATTCCAGATTCAGCATGACAAGGGTTAAATTTGGCACAACTAACCTCAGTATGTCTGCAACATTTTTTTTTTCAATTTAGAAAAATTTGTAATTTTGTCATTTAGCAATTGTTTAAACCCATTCCCACAATGACGCTTTTAGATGCCCCCCAGGAAAAACAATTTGGAAAATATAGTGGAAAGTGAAGAAATCGCTTGGAACAAGCAATATCTTCATATTCAAAATGTTTCTACCAAGAAAGCTGAAGAAATCTAAAATTTCATAGACTTTAAATTGTTGTCTGCTACTGCTTAACTCATTCCTGCTTTTTGAAAATTTTAACTGGTCTAAATTGAAAGAGGTTTCAGACAACATTGGAAGTTGCAAGAAATTTGCATTGAAACCAGCCTATGTGTTAGAAAATATTGTTGGAAAAGAAGAAATTGCTTGCCACAAGCAATTTCTTCTTTTTCCACAATTAATTCTCAAGTATAAAATTACATAATCGTAAAATCACGGGTTTGAACAGGAAAGGGTTTAAACTTAGTGGCTGGAAATGGGTTACAAAATCTGGAATTTCATGCCCATTCATTCAGTATCCTCTTTACCTTTGGTTGAATTGATTGGTTCTGTTTTTGACCCTGGTTTGTGAGCAGGAGACTGGCTAGGGGATGCAACTTTACAAGTCTCTCTAGCTTTAGCCACTTCTTCACGAAATTCCTTAAATAAATCCTGAACCCAAGAATTTCTGGATCCCTGGTTATCTGTGTAGCGATACCAGTTCTTCCTTTCTCCACCTGAAAAAAAAAGTTTAAGTAATTTTTTTTTCTTTCAGTTTCTGCAGACGATAATTACACGGTGGTTGTTTCAGTTTAGAAATGATGTACCTTGCATTTTCATGAGCAATTGGGGAATAATTAAAAGTATAGATTCTCGAAATATATTGAACCAGAGGTGCAATGTTCATTTAGCTATTGCTAAAGAGGACCACATTAGGGACAATTCTGCCAAATTTGGTTGAAATTGGTCCTGTTGTTTGGAAGGATCTATTGTTCAAAAATTCTTTTTTGTTTCTAGACAGGTCCTACCCACCCCTAAGGCTCCAGCCTTTGGGACCTGATGGTAATGATTTTTAAATTTAGAAAGAGGTCAATTTACTGATGTTTCATGCCCCCGGGGTGGCTCTGTCTCCTAGGACTTAAGGGTGATTTTGGCTATTTGGAAAAAGGTCAGTATACTGATGTTTGGAGCAAAATATCAAAGCTATAGGCCTTCTGGGTCAGGAGAAGATTTTTTATTTCAAATTTCACTTTTGTTGCCATGGCAACCAGAGTTTTCTACGAGTTTAAATTCTTTTACTTATTTTGAGGAGGCAACCTATGAAACACTTCTGCCAAATTTGGTTAAAATTGGCCTGGTGGTTAGGGAAGAGATGTTGTTTAAAGAAATTGTTGACAGACAATAGATGGACGGTGGATGAAGGGTGATCACAATAGCTCACTTGAGCACTTTGTAGTGAGCTAAAACAACTCTGGCTTAAATGGAACAAACAGGTATTGTAGGCTTATTCAGCTTTCTGGTTTAGGAGTTTAATATTTTTTTTAAAGAAATTAGGGATAGACTGACAGAAAGATAGACAGACAACAGGCAATGACCAATCACAATAGCTTACCCTCACTTTGTGCTCAGGTGAGATAAAAATAAGCATTTCCATTTCTAAAAGTATAGTTACTTTTTTAACTTAGATTCCCAATCAAAGGAAGTTTGACACTGATTGACTACACATCAATTCAAAATCAGTCTAAAGATTTATCAGTGAACTTAACCCTTTTCTAATCAGTGCCTGGTTTTTACGTCCCTGTAATTTCATACATGAAAAAATATAGTTTGAAACAAGCAATTTCTTCTTTCCCACAATATTTACCCTAGAGGTTGGTTACTTTTCAAATTGCACTCACTTTTATTTGTCGTCTTCGACTTTTAACAAATTTGACAAGTCTAAAACTTCAAAGAAACAGAAAAGGGTATAGAATAAAATCAACAGTTTGACTGGAGCAAACATTCATGTATGAATTCTCAAATATATGGGTCACCTTTGAACCATTTTGAGCAGATATGTTATTTGAAAAAAAAAAATATGTAATTCTGAACTTGAACTTCACATATTTTTTTTTTCAAATAACATATCTGCTCAAAATGGTTCAAAGGTGACCCATATATTTGAGAATTCATACATGAATGTTTGCTCCAGTCAAACTGTAATTGAGTGTATTTCCAAACTTTGAACCTCAAGGGTGTGGCCTTTTTTTACCCAAGGGGCATGACTTTTAATAATTTAATACCAAACTATCTAGTTATCTTACATACCAAATATGAATGCCCTATTCTATATGGTTTAGGAGGAAAAGACTTTTGAACTTGCTCTAATGGAGTGTTTTCCCAAACTTTGGACCTCCATGGTCTTCCCATTTTTGACCCCATGAGTATAATCATTTAAAACTTGATACAGAACCATGTGGTTATGCTATACATAAAATACAAATGCCCTTGGCCTTGCAGTTTCTGAAAAAAAGTTTTATATAGATTAATAGAAATTTCCTATTCTCAAATGCCGTGAATGAAATTCTTTTAACAACCTTTGTAGAGCTTCATCAAAGTTTGATTGGCCAACTGGTTTTCGAGGAGAAGATTTTTAAAGATTATGGACCAACAGGCAGAGGAAAGATGGAAATAACTGATTATAATACTTTGAGCTCAGGTGAGCTAAAAAGAATACCTATCAAATCATTCATCTAAAACAGACGTAAAATTTGAACATTTTGATTGTTTGGCAACTTAAAGGTCTTAACTAAAGCTTATTCAAACAACAATTACTTTGCTTACTCTACTAACCAACAGTATGTCATTTATTTCCTCCCTCTGACCACATATCTTACAAAATAATGTTCAACCATTTCCCACACGATGACACTGTTTGACACCCTTTTGAAAAACCAGTTGGGGAAAACATTGCATGAAATGAAGAAATTGCTTGTGACAAGCATTTTCTTTATTTTACAATTCTTTTTCTACCAAGAAAGTTGAAAAAATCTAAAATTCCACCAACTTTCAATTGTTGTCTGCAATTTCTTTCAATTTGGACCAGTCTAAAATTTCATTGTGTGGTAATGTGATAAAGCATCAGTTGAATTGCTATTTTGAAGGTTGCCTAGCATAGCCAGTGATCAGTCAATTGTAGTATAACCTCTACATATAAGTGCCTCATACTATATAATCATCCATGTACTTTACATATAGTATTCTGTGCAAAGTTAAGCATAACTTGTGCTGTACCAATGTGTGCTGTCTACCTGAAGCATGCTTTCCTTGAACCTGTACCGTTAACCAATTTCAGTCTGTCTGTCTTCATGTTGGTCTTTGGTTTGTTAATTTTTAGAAATTCCTTGTTTAGGGTAGAAATTATTGTGGACAATGAAAAAATTGCTTACTTTCCCAAGCCTCTTTAATCAGGGATATAAAACAGCAGGATTGTGTTGGAGAGGCTAGTAGAAACAGAGATATGACACTTGCATGTAAAACTTTAACCAAAACATTACAAAACATTACAATGACACTGACACCTGGGTGAAGAGTACTTTGATAAGTCAAGCTAAAAATGTACAAAATTTCTTTTAACTATATCAATAAAGTTAACCCTTGTCATGCTGATAAAATCCTTTCAGAATTGTATAAAAATCAAAGGGCTGAAAGCACTGGTAGAACTTGTTCAGTTTCAGTACTTCTTTTGAAAATTAATTTCATAAACACAGAAGTGCAGTCTGATCTTTGTCTATACCTCCTGCTAAAACCAGAAAATTCCGCGTTCAGCATGACAAGTGTTAATATTTATTCAATGAACATACTATGTCAAGACTTATGATATAGGCAATCAGGGATGAAAATGCGATCAGGCTATATTAAAAGAAAGAGATAAAGAATGTTAATATGATGACAACAAGTCTTCTCCTAAGCTGTCAGCTTCTTGCAACTCAAAAATCAAGGCGTGCGATTGACTTAACCCATTCCCATATAATGACGCCTTTGCACGCCCTTGTAGACAAACAGTTGGGAAAACAAGCAATTTCTTCATTATCCACAATGTTTTCTAACCAAAAATACAAAGATCTTTAAAATTCTATCGACTTGAAACTGTCATCGGCAACTTCTTTCAATTTGTTCAAGTCTAAAATTTTGTCATGTGCTAATGGGTTAAGCAAGACTATTTTGTGTGGTCGCCATTCTAGTGAATTACTGATTGAAATTTCTTTCTCCTATGGCTTACAAACACTCAGAAGCTTTCTTTATGAGGTTTGAGTTGATGGCTTCAGTAGTGCCTGCTGAAGCTTAGTTTGCACGACTAAAAGGCAAAATGCTGATGTCTGAGGCATCCTGCAGTCTATTGACTTTGCTTCACAGTCCATTCTCTCTAAAGTTACTACTGCAGGTACTTGTAGATGGCCCTTACCTTGTTTTGACAATTGTCTCAAAATTAGACAATGTTGTCCATAAAAAGAAATCAGGTCCAAAAATTACAGTTGTAGAAGAGAAGATTGCATTCATGTATAAGCTTGACATAAACATACCGTATTTTATGACCTACAGGTTTTTCAATGCAAACTCACACTCTTCTACACCAAAACTGAACCCCTGCTACCCTGTCAAGGCTTCAAAACAAATTTGGATGAGTAACACTTTTTTGATTGATTGATTGAATGGAGTTTTACGCCACTTTTAACAGTATTTCAGTCATATCACAGCGGCTGACAAATGATGCCTGGTATTTCTCACACCAGTACTACCACTACATC
This sequence comes from Fragum fragum, assembly GCA_946902895.1. Classification (NCBI taxonomy): domain Eukaryota; kingdom Metazoa; phylum Mollusca; class Bivalvia; order Cardiida; family Cardiidae; genus Fragum; species Fragum fragum. The sequence continues at coordinate 6,347,965 of OX336375.1, read as the reverse complement.
TTTTCCTAGCCTCCAGCCTCAGGATACTATCCCACTTAGATTTACCCATTGGCGAGAGACAAATGTTGGAAAGGATATGTGCTGCCGCCGGACATCAAACCCATGACATCCTATGATTGAAGATTGGGAGTCTAACATGCCACCGACTGCGCTATGACGGCGGGTAACACATTTTGAGATCTCAATACCCGTGCAAATCTGTCAATGAAGTTCATGGAGAAGCTGGATTTGTCAGTGAACCAATACAGGATAACGTCATTCTGACTCATCTGATATGGAAGTGCACTCATTTGAGGCACGTGCAGATGTGATTAACAAGAAGGAATTTCTGTATTTTGGCCACATATCAGTCACAGAATTTATCTGACTGGTTTAGTTGAAAATTGTTAAAACGTTAAATTTTGCAAGTCATATATCAAGGTAAAGGTTAAACGTGAGCCCTGGTGGTAGTAACTTTAGAGAGGATGGGCTCTCTAGCAAAGTCCATAGACCTTGACCCATTCCCTAACAACAAAAGTTTAGACTAGTCCAAATAGAAAGAGGCTGGTGATGACAAATTCAAGTTGATGGAATTTTATTCTTTTTTTTTTTTTTGTCTTAAAAAATATGGATAATGAAGAAATTGCCTGCAACAAGCATTTTCCTCATTTCTACAATGTTTTCCGAAGCTGTTTTCTTGAAAAGCATTAAAAGGAGGCAATAAGTGGGAATGGGTTAAGTCCATTGAACTTGTCTGCAACATGCTGCAGACTGCATGATGTGCCTGTTCTGTCTAGCTGCCCATAGTTTGTATGCTGCATAAGGCAGTTATGGATCAGTCAGCTTAAGTCCCAAAATAAGATCATATGAAGGCTTGTTAGCCATCAAAGAAATTGTAATTTTTGAAAGGAAATTTAAGGGTAAACAAATAACACTCACTAGATGAATATTACAGACAGGTATTAACATACCTAGTATGGCCTTTGTATTAATCAAATTGAAAGTATTAAGTTTTTGGGTTAAATTTTGCAGACAGACTGACACACAGACAAACAGAATGATGTACAGACAACAGAAAACAATATGAGACTGATCTTTCAATGTGGGGAATAAAGACCAAAAAAGCAAATCTCTGACAAGCAACCTAAGCATAGTAAATACAGATGATTTGGCCTCTACTGATATTGCCTTACATAAGTAATGGAATAACCATTGAAGCTCCAAACAGAATCAAAATTATGACTGGTCAATTGATTATTAGCCTGACATTGTGTAAGCAGTCTGATGCTAAAGTTAAAACAGTAGAATCCCAACCCTAACTGAGTTTAATGATAACATACAACCCTTTCCTGTTTTTTTGAAATTTTAGACTAGTCCAAATTGAAGGAAGTTGCAGACAACAATAAAAGGTGGATGCAATACGAAATGAAACCATCCTATGTGGAAGAAAATATTGTGGGAAAAGGAGGAATTGCTTGTTACAAGCAATTTCTTCTTTTTCCACAATGTTTTCTCAAGTATAAATCTGCAGCAAAGTAAAATCCTGGGTTTATACAGGAATGGGTTAAAAGAATCTTCTGCTGCATGAAAAAAGATAGGATTGCACTACAGGTGCAAATTATGATGTTAAACTGGTACTTGACAACCCCCCCCCCCTCTCTCTCTTGCTCCCTCTATTTGCCTGGAGACTATAAAGAGTATATTTACATATCAACAATAGGTCTGTGTAGAAGAATACTTGCATTGCACGCAAGAGCCTCCTAGTCCAAACCTTGCTACAGGCTTCATTTCCTTCTCTTTCTCTCTAACTCCACTAGCTAAAAGCCAATGGGCTGTTTTCATGATTGTGTCCATCGGTCCATAAACTTTTACATTAAAAATCTCAGAAAGTACAGAATTCAACCCAAATCAACAGGAGTGATCCTTTGGTAGCCCTTATCACATTCCTTCAAAGAATTTTAATCAGATGAAAAATATGTAACAATATATACAGCTATATTTATATTGTTACAATACCTGCAAAGCGGGTAGAGAATCCACTTTTGTGGGCAAGTTATGTTCGTTAGCACACGAACCAGCAGATCTGTGCATAATGGACGGCAGATCTTGGCAGAAATTGACCCTTCCAATAAACCAAACATCAACCTTTTCTGCACAGGTTATATATCCCATGTATATACATCTCAGCCTTTCAGCGCTTTGATTTTTATTGATAGTGATGACTTATCAATTCATAGCTCTAATTCTAAACAACTTGTCCCAAACTACCAACTAGGTTGGAAATAATTCTGCTGCAGCCATTCACCAAAATCTTGCCTTATAAACTTTTATCAACTCATTTTTTTTCTCATTTAACCCATTAGCAATATCAAGATGACAGAGAGGTCCACACTGAAAAGGGCTCTGAATGCAGACAATAATACTCAGATAGAGTAATCTGAAATAAGTGCCATATAGCATAAATCATAAGGAGCAAAGGAGAAATCACTTGTTAAAAGCAATTTCCCCTTTTTCCTAAATATTTTTCTATGGGGCATTGAAATGAAGATTTATGTGGTACTAGGTTAAAGGCAAGGGAAAGTTATTATGTCAGAGGGGTTATACATCTAAATCACAGGGGCATGCAAGAAAATCATGCAAACAAACAGTATATTGGCCAAGACACAAATGACGTAAACAGCAATTTGCGATACAGATATAGCACTTCAGTATTCATCTTTTTGCAAACCTCAAAACATTCTGCTCTTTTAATTCAATGCTGGACATGTTTATTGTGAAGATAAATGCAACTCTCATCTAACTGACCAATCATGGGCCCCACCCACTTACTCCTTTAGCCACACCCACTGACTCTGGCAGGAAGTCCTGCATTTATTTCAAATGGCATTATTTTGCAAAGTGTATGATCAGAAGCACGTAACAAAAAAGTAGAATGGCTGGTTGGCAATCTAAACACGCTGTTGTTACGTTATTTAAGTCACCAAACTAAAAAAAATGTTTTACAAAAATGGCAGCCAATGTCGGAGAGATTTAAATTGTCATTTTTAATTCCTTTCAATTTGGACCAAACGAAAATGTTGTCATCTGGTAATGAATTAATAATGAAGCAGAACTTCCTGTCAGAGTCAGTGGGCGGGGCTTGCAGAGTCAGTGGGTGTCACTAGCAATCCATCAATTGTGCAGTCCTGAAAGAAACTTGATGGTTTATATTGAAACAAGATGCAACATCACTGGGGCATGGATATATTAATCCTTGTCATGATGAACCCGAAATATTCCAGTTTTGGCAGGAGGTGTAGACCAAGATCAGCCTGCACATAAGTGCAGTCTGATCTTGGTCTACACCTCCTGCTTGTACTTTTTCTTCAAGAGTTTTTTATGAAATTGATTTCTAAAAGAAATATTGATTTTTGAACAACAAGTTCTATCAGTGCTTTCAGCCCTTTGGTTTTACGGCAATTCAGTAAGGTTATCTTTACAGCATTACAAGGGTTAAGATGTCGGAACAAATACACTGAACTAACAAACATTTGTGACCCTTCATGCAAAATAAACTCTCCTGGACAGCATAAAAGTATTTAACCTGATCAAACTATGTGGAAAGGCTTATAAAGATTAACACATTTCCAGACAACAAAATTTTAAACTGGTCCAAATTCAAACAAGTTGTAGACAAAAAAACTTCAGATGGTAAAATTTCAAAAACCTTTGTCTATGTGGGAAGAAAACATTGTGGATAATGAAGAAATTGCTTGATACAAACAATTTCTTTATTTTCTCACAATACATTTATTTTCAAAACATCTTTTCTAGAGGGGTGTAAAGAAGTGGGAATGGGTTAAACAGTACATCTTTTTTTCACGATGTTCTAAATCTAGAATATCCATCCCATCTTTAACAGATTACCAGATGGCCAAATTTTAAAGTGGTCCAAATTCAAAGGAGTTGCAGACGACATTTTTAAGTTTATGAAATTTTGGATTATTTTAACTTTCTAGGTAGAAAACATTGTGTAAAATAAAGAAATTGCTTGTTACAAGCAATTTCTTCATTTTTCACAATGTTTTCAGTATCGTTTTTTCCTGAGGGGTGTCATTGTGTGTGAATTGGTTAGAATACAATTACTATCAAAATGAAACCTATGGTTGACTTCTGCTTGATGGATTCTCTTTTTTAAGTTTTTTTTATGAAAAATCCAGGAGGACTCCCTTTGCCAGATGGGTCACAACAATGAAACTACCCCAACCTCATGATGTTATATGGTGTACAAAAACTACTCAATACAGAACTTACCACTTGACATTATCAAATCCATGTCTATCAGTTAAGGAACAAAATATATTGCATGAATTCCACATGTTTTGGATTTATTTTGGAGTCAACTTTTTAAGAGTAAAGTCTAAAGGTTCAAGTAACTATTATTTCTTCTCTTCCATCACAGTTTTGTAAACTTTACCCAAGCATCATCTATCCCATGCCAACATAATCATGCTTTTTGATGCCCCTCAAGAATAAAGCTTTGGAAAACAGTGTGGGAAATGAAGAAATTGCTTGTAACAAGCAATTTCTTCATTAGCCACAGTGTTATCTACCACCCCCAAAAAATCATCAAATAAAATTGTGCTCTGCCACTTCTTTTGACCAGTCTAAATTTTAAAATCTAGTAATGGGTTAACTTGTCAATTATTTTTTTAATTCACACAAGTCTAAAATTTTGCAAATTTTGTATATATAAAAGGAGTTACCTAAATAATCTAAAGAAATAAATTGTTGATATTAACCATGACAAATCATTAATCAGAATTTTTACTCAAATTTCCCTCTTGGTGGAGAAAAGAGAAAGTTAATTTGATGGACTTAAATTAGAAAATACTACATATTTCGAACTAGCTTACAGGGTCTCTGTTAAACAAGAGCCTTAAGAGACGGATTATGCTCCCCTGCCACAAAAAGTCTAAAATAAACAGGGAAAAGGGTTCAGACAGACCAAAAGAATCTTTGACCTTAGAGCTATCTAATTTATTTTTTCAAACTGCACATATACACATGACTGAAAACAATTATGACAAGTTATTTGAAATCCATCTATATTGAAGGAGATATGCACTGGACTTGCTTAATTTTAAAGTTTGACCTTGAGCTGTGACCTTGACCTTAGAACCATCTGAAGATTTGTTTCAAATTGTATATCTACTCATGCTAGAGAACAATTGTATTAAATTATTCCGAATTCCATCCATAATTTTAGAAGCTATGCTCCTGACATGCTAAATTTCAAATGTTGACCATGAGCTGTGACCTTGACCTTGAAGATTTGTTTCAAGTTGTACATCTACTCATGCTAGAGAATAATTGTGTAAAGTAATTTTAAAATCCATCCATAATTGAAGGAGCTATACTCTGGAAACACTAAATTTCAACATTTGACCTTGACCTGTGAGCTTGACCTTATAGCTATCTGATTTTTTTTTAAAGGTACATCTACTCATGATAGAGAAAACATTTACCAAGTTATTTTGAAATCCATCCATAATTGAAAGAGCTATGCTGTGTACATGGTCAATTTTAACTTTTGACCTTGGAGCTATCTAAAAACCTTGAAAAAAGTGTCCGCGCAATATTGTTAGGAATTCAAATGTGAAGTTTCATCCAATTTGGCCAAAGGAATGTGAAGATATCAGGGCCCACAGATGGATAGCAAGGAGAAGGACAGACACACAGAGACAAAGGGGCAACTATATGCTTGTCCTTCTGGAAGCTTAAAAAAATCCATTCATGGTAAACAGTATCCCCAATGAATAATAAATGCAAGCAACTCACCAGCAATGTGGAAGGGATAATAATCCAGGGACAGTTTGCAAAATGTGATTTGCATGGCTCCTCCATTTATCAGTTTATTGTGGTTTGGACTGGATTCTGAAATAGATAAATAAATGAAATATAACCTTGATGTATGATATTGACCTGAATAAACCAGCAATGTGGAATGGACTGTAATCCAAGGATAGTTTAAGTAATGTAATTTGCATAGTTTTTCTAACTAGATGTATAGCTAGATGTCTAAATTCATTGTGGCTTGGATTGGGTTCTGAAATATAAACTGTTTGTGAAATACCAAATCCCAATAACAGTCTTTTTTTCTCAGAAATATGAACTCGATCAGTAACCTTGACCTTCATGGATTAACTTAACCTCTCAAACAACTGTGTCTATCAAGGAACATATATCCAAATAAGAGCCATAATAAGAGCAAATTGTCAAGTTTTTGCATGCCCTTGATAAATGACCTTGACCTTGATAGACAATTCTGATCTTACAAGCAACTAATGCCTATCAATGCAAGGAACCTATGTCCCAAATATGAGCCATGTATTCTGTAACAGTGTTTGAATAAGAGCAAATTGTTAAGATTATGAGTTAAGTTCACAACTTACAGACAGATGGACATCTGTAAAACAATAGGCCACTGATTTTATTGATGCAGGGGAATAAAAAATATATAACTTTCAAAAACAACCTTAACATCAACAAACCAGCAGATCAGAAGGGATAATTATGAGATAGTTTTCATAAAGTGTTTTGCATGGTATTTTCTGTTAGTCTACTGAGGTTGGGACAGGGATGTAAAATAAATCAATACAACATGATCTGAACACATAAGTACTGTGAAACGGATCAAAGGCTGATTTTACACAATGCAATATGAATGGCTCTTGCAACTATTGATTTAGTGTGCAATGGCCAGATTATGAAAATAACTAATGAAATATACCTCATTTACTGGTTTGTTTCTGAGTAAAATAGGCTGCATCTGGTTGGATCCCATATGGAACCTGATGGATATTAATTCAACAACTTCTGTAAAGGGTCACCATATGATATTACATAAACTAGATGAGCTTGAGCACCTAATGCACTCCACAGGCATGTTTGTACTGATTTCACTGTTTTGCAAAAGTCAATTCATTTACTTAGTCAGATGAAATAGGTATTGACAAATCAACAGAGGATCATTCCTGTGAAATTTGGTTGAAATCTATCAACTGTTTTCTGAGAAGAAGATTTCTAAAGCTATCAGCATATATGGAAATTAGCCCTGCCCATTAAAGCCATATTTTTCATTCAGTCAAAAGTCTTTGAAGGAATCTAATAAAGGGTCACCCAAGAATCATTTCTGTAAAATTTTGTTGAGTTAAGTCCATGAGTTCTGTTCAGTACATTCTGAAAAGATTTTTTAAGGTAGAATTTATGGACCGGCAGACGCACACTTGCATGCATACAAGACAGACACAATGTAATGACAATAGCTTGCTGGTGGAGCTGAAAAAATTGAAAGCTTAAGAACTTATGGTTTGTTTCTTTTTAGATAGGTAGTCAGGAAAAGCCCTGGAAGAACTTCACTCAGGGATCATCTCGTCTGAATTTCGTATGAACGGCCCAGATGTACTGGAGAATTTTTTAAAAGAAATTCTGTACATACCTACTGATATTCAGAGGGACAGTTTTATACCAAATATTTTGTGGCCTTCCTAGCTAAAGATGGGGCAAAATTCTAATAAAATGTATCTAAAGTTATCTAACTTGAGAGTACAGCTTGTTCAAATATTCCTTTCAAGTAATTAAGTTAGTGCAAAAATTTCCAAATTCAACATCAAATACACCATGGTTTGTTTACACGCATTCATTTGTTTAGTTCAATGCAAGCTTTACTTAGAATCGCTATGTTTTCACATTCCCGAAAGAGAGGCGGTTGTTTAAACCAACTGCTATCCCATGGCTAGGTGGACTGAGAGTGGCTATTAAGTGTCTTGTGCATGAATCCATCCCGGTGATGTAGGGCTAGAAACCATGACCTTCAAATCTCGAGTCAAGTATATACCACTAGGCCATCAAGGCAGACACCAAGATTGAAGCTATATCTTTTCTTCTTAAAAACAGTCGGGAAGAATCAAAAGGGATTACTTGAAGTTTGAAGAACTTGATGCCCGTCCATGTAGAATAATTAGGTTAAAGTTAAGTAAGCAAAGCTATGATATAGCAGGTCATTTCAAATGGTAATACAGAGGTTTCTGCATTACTAAATGGTTAGGGCCTTAAAAATTGTCGAGGGTTGTGAGTTCAAATCCGAGACATGCCACTGGTCATGTGGGTATATGCTTGGGCAAAACATTTCAGGGCCCTGGCCTAGTGCAGGTGAAACCAAGGAAGAAATTGAATAAGGATAACTAAAAGAATTTCAAAGCTGTGTTAAATCCCATTGAAACAAAAGAACAGCATAGTGCACTAAGTCTGTGGCAAGTATAAATTGACTTCAATACCTTTATTCATTGGGGTGTCATCACAAAGATGGAGATCAATACGACTTGTGATAATGTGATAGGATGTTGTTGCAACATCAAATCTCTGGAAATGACGAGCTTCGTTGGTCTGACTGCGAGGTTTTTGAAGCTGTTGTTGTTGTAGATATAGCTGATCTGATCCTGATCCTCCAGACTGTCCTTGTTTCTGAATTATAAGGTAAACACATTGACTTACAATCTAGAATCTTTTTCCCAACCTCAAGATAAAAATTATGGAAAATGAAAAAAAATGTTGCAAATAAAAGAAAGTTGCAATCAGCCTTTTCACACACAATGACAAGGTTTGACACCCTTCAAAAAAGCCTTTGGGAAAACCTTGTGGAAATGAAGAAACAGCTTGTGACAAGCAATTTCTTCATTTTCCAATATGTTTTCTACATGTAGCCGGGTAGTGTATAAGGGGTGCTTATACTGCCTTGCTGTACAAGCTAGCTTTTATAGCGACGTGGTAGAGCGCTTGCTTCGGGACGGAGAGGTCCCTGGTTCGAATCTAGACGGAGTCGAATATTTCTTTGCGGGTTACATTTGGCGCCCACCGTAAATAACCCACATGTGATGGTGGTTATGTGATTAGGGAGTTGATGATGATGAATACAGAAGATTCATGGAAGAATCTTAATTGTCGAGGGGGTGTATGTAGCCGGGTAGTGTATAAGGGGTGCTTATACTGCCTTGCCGTACAAGCTAGCTTTTATAGCGACGTGGTAGAGCGCTTGCTTCGGGACGGAGAGGTCCCTGGTTCGAATCTAGACGGAGTCGAATATTTCTTTGCGGGTTACATACACAGAAAGTTGAAAAATCTTAAATTAAAAATGTCTATTTGTGATTCAAAACTCTAATATCAGTGTATAAGTCAGTTGCATAAGGTTTTAAACATTATTTGGCATTTATTGTCTTATTTTAGATATTAGAAAATTTTAAATATCATCTACAACTTCTTTCAATTTGGACCAGTCTAAAATTTTGTCGTCTAGTAACAGGTTAATACCTAGTGTACTTCATAATTGTCTTAAGCTTGATAATCTTCATTGTATTAAGGTGACAAAGAAAGAACTTGGGAACAGCAATTTTAAATTGCTTTCTAAAATGTGAAAGAAAGCAAGAAAGACAAAAGTGAAAGCAATTTGGGTTTTATGCCCAATCCCTATCTGAAATTTAAACCATCTAGGCTTGTTAACAACAGTAACTACATTAACCCTTTCCCGTTTTTCAAAATTTCAGACCTGTCCAAATTGAAAGAGGTTGCAGACAATAATGGAAATCAGGTGCAATTTGAAATGAGATCATCCTGTGTTGTAAAAGATTATGTGGAAAAAGGAGAAAAGCAATATCTCCTTTTTCCACAAAGTTTTCTAAAGTATTAAATCACAGCAATGTAAAATCCCGGGTTTGTACGGGAAAGGGTTAACAATTATTTTGAAAACAATCTTAGGATTGGATGAAATTTTAAACAATAAGATGGGTTAATTGAGAAGGCACAAATTGTTTTATGAATGTCAAAACAAACCTGCAATTTTTCTGCTGCTAATTTTTTACTCTGTTCTGTAGATTTGTTTATCATGGTTTCAAGAGAGTTGATATACAAGATGGCAGACTTGAGCTGTGTGTCTGTCAGTACCCACAGAATATCGTCCAGTAGAAAGATGATACGGGATGCTATTATGCTGCAATCTGAAAATAAATAAGTCAATCAACTTTGCTGCCATTGCAGTGAAAATTTCAAGTAGAAAAAGGGACCTAGTTCCTAACGAATACTTTAAGAGTTATCTTTAACCCTTTCCTGTTCAATCCCTGGATTTTACTTCCCTGTGATTTTATAATTGAGAAAACATTGTAGAAAAAGAAGAACTGCTTGTAAATGCAAATTCTTCTTTTTCTAGAATATTTTCTACCCTACTGAATGGTTATTTTTAAAAGTAAATCCACAGTAAATTTTTGTCTGCAAAATTTAAATTTGGACTGGTCTAAAATTTTGTAAAACAGGAAAATGAGAAATGGATTTCTCATAAGGTAGACTGGAATATTGTTTGTTAAAAAAAACACCCCATGCAAAAGCAATAAAAGTACATTTACAAAATGTATTAGATTTTGCAGGCTGACATTTTTAACCCATTCCAACACAGCAAAATTTTAGACTAGTCCAAATTGAAAGAAGATACAGACAACAATTTCAAGTTGATGGAATTTTGAATTTTTACATCCTTTGGATAGAAAACGTTGTGGATAATGAAGAAATTGCTTGATACAAGCAATTTCTTCATTTTCCACAATGTTTTCCAAAACTTTTTTCTTTAGAGGTGTAAAAAGGAGGGATTGAGTGGGAATGGGTTCAAGGCTACAGTGATACTTTGTGGTTTCTCTTAAAACAGCATTGCTAAAATTAAATACCCTCAAACAAATAAATGCCAACTAGACTATCACTGAGAGTGGTACCCCCCCCCACCCCCACCCCCAAAAAAAACACACACACATAAAAAAAAACAGCTCCATGTCACAGAAAAACACACTTTGTTGCTGGAATGAGCCTTCTAAAATATGCTTGATGTTAAGTGCACATGTGAAATTTGAAACAAATCTATTCAACATTTGAAGGGAAATGAACGGACTAGATCTTCAAAGAGACATAACTCAAAACAACAAGAGTACGATGGCTCAAGGCTTTATGATATATACAAAATATAAAAGCTATACTCCTAATTGTTTTGGAGAAGAAGATTTTTAAAGATTCTTTAATCCAAATTATTGATTTGATCCAAGAATATAGCGCTAAATTCCACAGTGTGGTGATTCTTTGAAGTATTTTGGTAGAGGGTCAATAGGCATTGATAAATGCCAAATATAAACACACTAAGCTTAGGAGAAGATTTTCAAAGATATTCTTCTTTATACCTATGTAAAATCAAAGATTGCACAGAAAAGGTCTAATTTTCAGAGTCTGGTTATTCCTTGAAGTATTTGGGTAGAGGGTCAATAGATGTTGATTTTTGCCAATTATCAATGCTCTAGGCCTGATTGATCAGGAAAAGAAAACTAAAAAAGATTTCCTTATCTATTCAATTGAAATAACAGGGGTTGTTCAGAAAAGGGCTAATTTTCAGTAAAATAATTCTTTGAAATATTTTGGTAGATGATGATTTATACCAAATATCAAAGCTCTAGGCCAAATGGAGAAGATTTCCAAGATTTCCTTCTTTTTCTATGTAACTTCAGGGATAGTACAGAAAAGGGGCTTATTTTCAGAGTACATTAATTCTTTGAAGTATTTTGGTAGAGGATCAATAGATGATGATTTATACCAAATATCAAAGCTCTAAGCCTTATAGTTTGGGAGGAGAAGATTTTTTAAGTTTTTCACTTGGTTGCCATGGCAACAAAAGTTCTTCATGGATTTCAATTCTTTGAAGAATGTTGAAAGAGCATGACCTAAGGATCAATTCTGTGAAGTTTGGATGAAATTCCAGGGTTAGTTAAGAAGAAGATTTTTTTGTAAATTGTGAATGGATGGACAGACAGATGGAAGGACTGACGGACGCCAGATGATGACCGATCACATTTGCTCACCCAGAGCACTTTGTGGTCAGGTTAACTAACTAGAAGTGCTTGAGCGCCTGTGTTGCTCCACAGGCATGAATGTACTGATTAAGCAAATTTTAAAATAAACTGAATATAATGAAACTAAATCTAAACCATTGAAATCTTTGAAACTAGTTCTAGAGAACCATTTCAAACTTTACATTGTTTTTTTAAAAGTCAATTCAAGTTATGTAAAATTCATTATGTAAAATTTTCACTGTATACCAAATATCGACATAACCCACCACCATAACAGCCATGTTTTTCAACCAATCAAAATTATATGAAGGAATCTGACAAACAGTTATCTGGTTATAATTCCTGTGAAATTTGGTTGAAATCCATCGACGGGTTTCTGAGAAATTTACAAAGTTTTCAGTATATACCATATATTGAAAATAGCCCTGCCCATTAAAGCCATATTTTTCATCCGTTCAAAATTCTTTTTCAAAATCTGATAAAAGATCTTCCAAGGGACAATCTGGTCAAATTTGGTTGAAATCCATCCACTTGTTTCTGAGAAGAAGATTTTCAAAGATTTTACCATATATGGAAATAGCCCCGCCCATTTGAGCCATGTTTTTCATCTGATCAAATTTCTTTGAAGAAATCTGATAAAAGTTCACCCAAGGATCATTTCTGTGAAATGGTTGAAATCTGTTCTTTACTTTCTGAGGAGAAGGTTTTCAAAGTAAAAGTTTACAGATAGACAGACGACCAGTTGGACGCACGATGGACACAATGCCATGACAATAGCTCTTTGGCTTTCAGCCAGTGGAGCAAAAAATGAAGCAATGTGACCAAAATACTGAATGTGTGTGTATGAAATTTAAAATATTATCCATCTAGTAGTTTAGGAGAAAAGAGGAAAAACTTAACCCTTTCCCACTCAATGACGCTTTTAAATGCCCCTAGAAGAAAGAAAGCTTCTGAAAACATTGTGGATAAAGAAGAAATTGCTTGCTAAAGGCATTTTTTTTCATTATCCAGAATGTTTTCTACCTCAAATGTAACAAAAAATTCACAAGCTTTAAATTAACGTCTGCAAATCCTTTCAATTTGAACCAGTCTAAATTGTTGCCATCAGGTAATAGGTTAATTGAGGGATTGACCAGCCAACTTACTGATAAACAAGCTCATTCCTATATACCACCCACAACAGAGTTTTTGGAGTTATCTTCAAAACATTGCCTTTTTGAAATCTTACTTTTTCACATTATTTTGAATATCCTTCATTTTGATGAACACATTATCAGATGACAATCCATAAGTCTGATTCAAAATGACAGGTTGCAACTGTTAATCAAAGAATCAATTGACCAATAAAATCATTTGTTTAGACCATGAGTGAACTTTTAACTCCAAGATTGGCTTTTTATTTATGTTAAGCACTAGTGTTGGTTTAGCGACTTAAATATTGTAAGTAAAGATTGTATAAGATGTAGTTATGATATTTAGGTTGCCAATCAACCAATTTACTTTTTTGTTACATGCCATAATTTTTGCAAAAGTAATACTGTTTTATATCGAAGCAGAACTTCATGTCGGAGTCAGTAGGGGTGGCCAACCAAGTGGATGGACTGAGCCAGTGATCCTCCTATTGCAGGAACAAATAAAACATTATTTGGAAAAGTGTGTAGTGTGAAATATGGCTACTATAATTATGGTAGACCCATATTGTAAAAAGAGATATTGTTACAGGCATGTTCTTTTTACCAAATCAATTTCTAATGATACTATTCAAGAGGGTGTCCAACATGGGATAGTGCTGAAATGGATAAATGGCATATAACCCATTATAATAAAATAAAATTTAGACAGGTCAAAATTCAAAGAAACTTCAAATTATAATTTAAGTTTATGAAATCTGGTTTTTTTACTTTCTAGGTTGAACGTGTTGCGGATAATGAAGAAATGGCTTGTTACAAGCAATTTCTACATTGCCCATAATATTTTCTAAAGCCTTTTCTCTTGGGAGGCATCAAAAAGCCTTAACCGACATAGTGATGCTTTTAAACGCCTCCTCAATATAAAACTTAGGAAAACAGTGTCTAATGAAGAAATTGCTTATAACAAGCAATTTCTTCACACAATGTTTTCTATCCAGAAAGTTGAAAAAATCTAAAATTTCATAAATTTTAAATTGTCGTCTGCAACTCCTTTCAATTTTGACAGGTCTAAAATTTTGTCATCTGGTAATGGGTTATTGTATGGGAATGGATAAGGATATAGTCCCTGTCCTTACCACTGAGTCTCTTTTTAAGAACAATTCTCAGTTTAGACTGGTTTGCTATCAATCGTAGGGGAGTTGTTGGCATATCTTCATCACAGGCTGTAGCTTCAATCCTCGTTGTTTGCCAGTCTACTTCCTGCAGAACACAATTTGTAAGAGAAACATTAGGCCTTTTCATAATACAAGAGCACAATAGCCGATGCCAACACTTGACTGTCCAGGTGCTTGATAGTGGGTAAAATTAGTCAGTCAAAAAAGGGGCATAATTCATTTAAAAATGCATTTTGACTTATCCCCCTTGTTGGTATAGATTGCTTTTTTGATAGTGAACATATATTCCTAGTTTTAAGTGAATGTGTATAACTACAAGAGCTGTTACAAAATGTCAAAGTTATCTGACAACAATGTAGACAACAATCTTGCCAATACCAATACATAAGGTTTTCTCCAAGCTAATAACCTACAGCACAGGAGTGAAAAAAATCTCTTCCCACCCATGATACTTTTTGATGCCCCTTCAGGAAAATTGCTTTAGAAAACGTGGGAAAATGAAGAAATTGCTTGAAACAAAGATTTCTCATCTAAAAATTGTCATCTCTAACTTCTTTCACTTTGGACCATTGTAGAATTTTGTCATCTTGAAAAGGGTTAGATATCTCAGTTTTGCATAAATGTAATTATTATGCAAGGGTTTTGTTTTTCAATAACTAGAGGCACACCTGTATCGCTCCACAGGCCTGCTTGCACTGGTTAAGCAAATGTTGTTTTCAGGAATTCAATATAAACCAAATCAAAATCACCTTGTATGGCAAATAAACTTTGTCAATGAAATCTTTTAAAATATTCCAAACATTTCATTGTTTACAAAAGTTAATTATTTACAAAATCAGATGAAAGAGGAATCAACAATTTTTGAAAAAAAAATCACTGTTTACCATAAATGGACATAAGCAATGACCGTAAAAGCTATCTTTTCACAAAATCAAGCCACGGTCATAACGCAGTCGGTAGCACATCAGACTCCCAATTTTCAATCAAGGGATGCCATTGGTTTAATCCCCTGCAGCAGCACATATCCTTTACTACATTTGTCTCCACCAATGATCGGATAATTGTAAACCTAAGTGGGATAGCAGCTGGAGGTTAGGAAAGGATGTAGTGGTAGTAATGGTGTTAGAAATACCAGGGAGCATTGTAAGTTGCTCCAGCTACCACAATATCACTGGAATACTGTTTAAAGTGGCTTAAACCCCATTTAATCAATCAAATCACACAATCAAAATTAATTGACTAAATCTGAAAAAGGGTCACCAGAGGATCATTCCAATGAAACTTGGCTGTAATCTGTCAACTGGTCTCTGAGATAAAGATTTTCAATGCTTTCACCATATATTCTTAAGTATCTAAGCCAATTTAAACCATGCAATTTGTCCGATCAAAATTCTTCTAAGAAATCTGATAAAAGAGTCATCTGAGGAAAATTCCCATGAAATCTGGTGAAATCCATTTACTGGTTTCTGAGTAGAAGAATTTCAAAGCTTTCACCATATATTGAAATTAGCTACACCCATTAAAGCCATGTTTATCAACCAATAAAAATTCTTTGAAGGAACCTGAAAAAGGGTCAAACATGGATAATTTCTGTGAAATTTGGTTAAAATCCACCCAACAATTTCTGACAAAAATATTTTTAAAGGTTTCATCATTTAAGGAAATTGGCCCCACTGTGAAAGCCAGCGGAGCTAAATACGACATCCTAAAGCATTTAAAAACAAATTTGACAAAAAAAATCATGTTTTGTTTATCATCAGAAATTAATAAATTAAAAAAAACAAAAAAAAAACAAGAGGACCATGATGGTCCTATATCGCTCCCCTGAGTATGATTGCTCAAGGCTTTATGACATAATATTCAAAATATCAAAGCCCTAGACCTAATCATTTTGGCAAAGATGATTCTTTAAAGATTTTCTCCTTTAGTCCTAGGTATGGTGAAAACCAAACCATGTTTAGCTAATTTAAAGAGTTCTGTAATTCTTTGAAGTAGAGGGTCAATAGGCATTTATACATACCAAATATCAAAGCTCTAGGCCTAATGGTTTAGAAAGAGAAAATTTTCTATGATATCCTTCTTTATTCCTTTCTGGAAATGCACAGAAAGGGTCTTATTTTCAGAATACAGTAATTCTATGATGTATTTTATTAAAGGGTCAACAGGTATTGTTACACACCAAATATCAAAGTTCTCAGCTTTATGGTTTGGGAGAAGAAGATTTTTAAATATTTCCTTCTTTAACTCTTTGTAAAATCAGGAATCGCACAGAAAAGGGCTAATTTTCTGAATACAGTAATTCTTTGAAGTATTTTGGTACAGGGTCAATAGATAATGATTTATACAAAATATCAAAGCTCTAGGCCTCATGGTTTGGGAGAAGAAGATTTTTAAAGTTTTCCTTCTTTATTTCTATGTAAAATTAGGGATCGCAAACAAAAGGGCTAATTTTCTGAATACAGTAATTCTTTGAAGTATTTTGGTAGAGGGTCAATAGATGATGATTTGTACCAAATTTCAAAGCTCTTGGCCTTATGGTTTGGGAGAAGAAGATTTTTAGAGTTTTCCTTCTTTATTTCTATGTAAAATCAAGGATCGCAAAGAAAAGGGCTAATTACCAGAATACGGTTATTCTTTGTAGTCTTTTGGTAGAGAGTCAATAGATGATGATTTATACAAAATATCAAAACCCTAGGCCTTATGGTTTGGGAGAAGAAGAATTATTAAGTTTGCCTTCTTTATTTCTATGTAAAATCAGGGATCAAACAGAAAAGGGCCAATTTTCAGTGTACAGTTATTCTTTGAAGTATTTTGGCACAGGGTCTAAAGATGATGATTTATAAAAATATCAAAGCTCTAGGCCTTATGGTTTGGGAGAAGAAGACTTTTAAAGTTTTCCTTCTTTATTTCTATGTAAAATCAGGAATCACACAGAAAAGGGCTAATTTACAGAAAGCGATAATTCTTTGAAGTATTTTGGTAGAGGGTCAAGAGTTGATGATTTATACCAAATCCAAAGCCCTAGGCCTTATGGTTTAGGAGAAGAAGATTTATAAAGTTTTCCTTCTTTATTTCTATGTAAAATCAGGGATCACACAGAAAAGAGCTAATTTTCAGTATTTGGTAATTCTTTGAAGTATTTTGGTAGGGGGTCAATAGATGATGATGTATAACAAATATCAAAGCTCTAGGCCTTATCGCTTGGGAGGGGGAGATTTTTTAAGATTTTCACTCTGTTGCTATGGCAATCATAGTTCTTCATGGATTTCAATTCTTTGAAGTATTTTGAAAGAGCATGACCTAAGGATTATTTCTGTGAAGTTTGGTAAAAATTCCATGGTGAGCTTAGGAGAAGATTTTTTTGTAATTGTGAACGGACGGACAGACGAACGGACGATGGCCGATAATCGATCACAATAGCTCCCCCAGAGCACTTTGTGCTCAGGTGAGCTAAAAAAATCACACTGGACAAAAACTGGACAAAAACTATTCACACTGATTTATTGAGGGGGGGGGGGGGGAGGATAAAAAGAGACATTATTCTTAAAAGATGTATTTAGAATTACCTCCCTTGATAGTTAAGGTTGACACCTTTTGATAAGAAATATTATCCTGGGTTTCAAGTGACATTAAGACAAAAGTTTTAGCATGTTTACAACAAGGCCATTGGCTGATCACTGGCCACGCCCACCGAGCTCAGATGGGAAATTCTACTTAAATATTTAACTACTTTATTTTGCAAAATATATAGACAATATCATGTAACTACGAGGCCCATAAGGCCTTTTTGGTCATTAGAGTCCAAAGAGCAGAAAAACAGAGAAATACCTATAAAGCATACATTTTATTCCCAACAAGTACATTGAAGGAAGGGCATAAGAAGAATAATGGAAAACAGACAAAATGCGATCATAACAGATCATAATTAGCAAAGTTCAGGAGAACTGAAAATTCATCAGTCTGAAAGACAAGAAACTGAGCCATGGCAAAAGTTCATATGGTTTGCTTATTTTAACCCTTGTCATGCTGTATAAATTACCTTACTGAATTAATGTAAAATCAAAGGGCTGAAAGCACTGAAAGAACTTATGGTTAAAAAAATATTATTTCTTTTAAAAATCAATTTCATTAACAAATCTTGTAGAAAAAGTACAAGCAGAAGGTGTAGACCAAGATCAGACTGCACTTATGTGCAGTCTGATCTTGGTGTACACCTCCTGCTAAAACCGGAATATTCCGAGTTCAGCATGACAAGGGTTAATCTCCTCAATATTTTTCTAGAAGAATCAACTACCCAAAAAAGAGTTCCATCAGACGAGATGAAGCACTGCTTGAGAGGAACACCATTGTAGACCTTAAAAGTTCCAAAATCATATGTCTATACACAAGCTTGAGTTTTTTAAAGTAATGTTGTAATGTACTGATTTTCTTGTATTTTTGACTCACCCCTTGAGCAAGGAGCTGGATACCAAAAATTCTATGTCTGAAGGAATTATTGCACATTTCTTAGAAAATTCAAATGCATATGCCTTCAACTTTCAAATGAATATGTCTTTACAAAAGATTGGCATTTTTTTAAAGAAATACACACTTTACTGTGTAATTTGGTTGAATTATGTTGAATACTTTCTTAGGAGAAGATTTTAAAGTAAACGTTTATGGATGGATAGAAGCATTATGGACCAAATGCCATGACAATAGCTCGCTAGCTTTCAGCCAGTGGAGCTACAAAAGTTAACTCACCTTAAATAGCAGAATCTCATCATTTGGCTCATTTCTAATCCTGGACTGTCGTAGATCAGTTGGAGTGCACCAGGTCGGTGTTAAACTCTGCACCTTCACTCTTGATAACTGTTATCAAAGTACATAAAGACTTCATCATCATACAAAATACCACCGTTTTTTTTTGGGCGGGGGTTAAAGAAGTTCAACCCATAACCAGACTTATCCGAATTCAAAGAAGTTGACATTGATTATTTTAGCTAATTAGATTTTGAAAATCAATGTTTTTAGGAGTAAAATATCTATTTCATTTCCCACAATGCTTTTTTGAAGCTTTTTTTCTTGGCTGGCATCTTTAAGTGTGATTGCATGGGAAAGGGTTAAACAGTTAAGAAAGAATCTCATCTTTAATCCTTTCCCTCATTTTTAAGTTCCTGTGATTTTAAAATTGGGAAAACATGGTAGAAAAAGAAATTGCTTAAAACAAGCAATATTTTCTTTTTCTACAATATTTTCTACCCTACCAAAAGGTTTTTTTTCAAATTAAATCCAACATAAATTTTCGTCTAAAAAACCTCTGAATTTAGACCAGTCTTAAATTTTGCAAAACAGGAAAGGGTTAATAGAAAATAGGGCCAAATTTCCACACCTCCAAACACCATAAAGAAGGCTTTCTAACAATCTTCAACATTCTTTATCCAAAAAAATATGGAATTTGTAAGTTTTCTTTTATGCAAAACTTTTAACCCTTTCTGTTCAAACACGGGATTTTACGTTCCTGTGATTTTATACTGGAGAAAACATTGTGAAAAGAGAAGAAATTGCTTGTAACAAGCAATTTCTCCTTTTTCCACAATATTTTCTACCACATAGGATGGTTTCATTTCAAATGGCATCCAGTTTTCATTGTGGTCTGCAAACTCTTTCAATTTGGACTAGTTTAAAATTTCTAAAACAGAAGAAAGCTATCAAGGTAATGCAACAGCATTATAAAATGATCCTACCTGAAGGCTGGCATGGAATTTCTGAGACATGAACTGTACAGAAACTGAGTTTATATGAACAAAGATACCATCAATAACTTTATCAACAAAACCGTATCTTCCACCAGACCTGAAATATACATACTATCTATATCACACTGTGAAGCTTAGTAAACAATTATCACTTTAACCTATTACCAGATGGCAAACTTTTAGACAAGTCCAAATTCAAAGAAGTTGCAGACGACAATTTAAAGTTTATGATGTTTAAGATTTCTTCAACTTTCTGGGTAGAAAACATTGTGGAATATGAAGAAATTGTTTGTCGCAAGCAATTTCTTCATTTTTCACAATGTTTTCCCAAAGATTTTTAGAGGGGTGTCAGATGGCACAATTGTGTGGGATTTGGTTAACCCATTACAACATGGCAAAATGTTGACAGGTTCAACTTAATAGAAGTTGCAGACAACAATTCAAAGTTAATGAAATTTTACATTATTTCAACTTTCAATGTAGAAATTATTGTGAGGAATGAAGAAATTGCTTGTTATAAAGTATTTTCTGTAGGTGGGGAATTGTGTGGGAATTGTTAAAGTGTCAAGATTCTACGTCAAGAAGATAT
Source organism: Fragum fragum (assembly GCA_946902895.1). NCBI lineage: Eukaryota > Metazoa > Mollusca > Bivalvia > Cardiida > Cardiidae > Fragum > Fragum fragum. The sequence continues at coordinate 6,327,442 of OX336375.1, read as the reverse complement.
TAATTTTTCAAAGCTTAACTGTGTCCTTGATCTTTGGTCAGTTTGATTGAAAAATATTGGGCCATGGTAAGTCACAAATTCAATTTTACATCTGACAATAGAGTTTTGAGTCAGCCTACACAACCCGCTGTCCAAAATGGTACCATTTAGCCTTATAAGTCATTAACGTAATTATAAGGGAAAGATCTACCAAAGATATTGGTGATAAAACCATATTGACCATAAATAATTAAATTACATTGTGCTTCTTACCTATAGCTGGACTCATGGGAAGGGTTATTGGGTGGTCTTGGTTCAGAGCAGGTTTCTATTTCCAATACTACTTCATCCAGATACTGTAAATAGATGGTAGATAGTCATAGGGGGAATAATTTTACTTTACCATCATAAACCTTTTCTCAAATATTCCTGCTTTTTATGCCCCTTTACCCATTCCCACATGAGAAAATTTTAGATTAGTCCAAATTGAAAGGAGTTTCATACAACAATTTAACATTTATCAAATTTTAGATTGTTTTTAACTTTCTGGGTAGAAAATATTGTGGAAAATGAAGAAATTGCTTGTTACAAGCAATTTCTTCATTTTTCACAATGTTTTCCCAATCTTTTCTTCCTAAAGGCGTTCAAAAGCGGCATTATGTGGGAATGGGTTAAGCAAAAATAATGTTGAAAATGAAGGAATTGCTTTCAGTAAGCAGTTTCTTCATTTCAAACAATGTTTTGTAGCCTAGAAAGACAAAGATTTACTAAATTCCATCTACTAGAATTTTTCTATATTTTTCTATCTAGTAATGGGTTAAAGAAGGCATCCGTATTTCTTTAACCCATTACCTCATAATTCATCTGTTGATCACTTTGACAAGTAAAAGATTAATTATTATAACATTACAGGAAAAGGAGAAATTGCATATACCAAGCAATTTCCCTATTTACTATTATTTTGTCTACCTTATTTGATATATAATGGCTCAATAATTGCTAGCCAAAGCTAGTGATGTAATTGATATGTTATGGAAACCACAAATAAGGCAGTTTCAATGCAGTGGATAGATAATGTATTTGACCAATGAACCTCTGTTCATTGACTTATTTGGAAATATTTTGGTTGCAAAACAGTTCAATCACCACCTTTCAAATGTATGAAAGCATATAAGTAAGAAAGTTGAAAACCGAGAGCCAAAACTTTTCTGTCATAATCTGTGCAAGAGCTGCTTTCAAAATAGCTATTCAGACTGTAAAATTTTAAATTGCTTCAAATTGAAAGAAGTTGCAGATGAGAATTCAAATTGCACTTATATTGGAAAATAAGTGCCAAATAGGGTAGAAAACGTTGTGAGAAAAAGAGAAATTATTTGTTACATGCAATTTCTCCTTTTCCCACAAAGTTTCAATAATCAATTTCTTCAGGGTATAAAAAATTGTCATTCTGTAGTAACAGGCTACAGGAAAGAAAAACAAAGAACTTCAGTTGGATAAATAGGATTCAAACAGGCTCCTATGAGATTTTGTAACAATAAATACTTGTCTAAATCTGAGAATAACAAAATAAATGTCTCAAAAATGTCTTACCAAGCATATCGGTTGTGATTTTAATTTTGTCCATTGAATCTGAAATAAAGAGCATACTCTCATATAGAGGTTTTATAATCTGTCAAACGAAAAACCATCGGTGTGTGAGAAAAATGTTCTAACTACAGCTTTATTAAAGCTGTAGCTACGAAATTTTGCTTGCACACTGACAAAATGATTTCCAGTTAGTTATTTGCAGACATTGCATTTCATTGATTGGGCCAACCAAACACTTTTTTGTATTAAGGATGACAAAACTCTTACTATCATTCACTCGTTGTGGTTAAGCACCTGTTTCAATCCAACAGCCTGATTCAATTTATTAACCAATTCCTACATGACAAGAGTTTAGATCCTTCCAAATTCAGAGATTTTATAGGAGAAAATTTCAAGTTGTTAGAATTTTAGAATTCTTTAGGGGTTTTTTTTTTTTTGGTACAATTGATTCATTGAATGGGGTTTAACACCTCTTTTAATAGTATTTCAGTCATATCGTGGTAGAAAATAGTAGAAATATTTCTGAACTGCATGAGAAATCATCCACAAAAATCCTATAAAGTTTTTCTAAAATCTGGATCTTAACCTATTACCAGACAACGAATTTTCTGACTGGTGAAATTGCTGATAAAAAAAATTTTCACCAGATGAAATTTAAAAACTATTTGTTAGTTTGGGAAGAAAACATGCCGGATAACAAAGAAATTGCTTGAAACAAGTAATTTCTTCATTTTCCACAATGTTTTCCAAACTTTTTTTTTCTTGGAGGCCTTCAATAAGCAAGATTGTGACATGTGGGAATTGGTTAAGAACCGACCTCTGTATCTTCCAAAGTCTTTCTTAAATTGAGACTTTGCTACAGATAGCAACTGAAGCTTTTTTAGCAAGCAAAGTGTCAGCTTTGATTGCTCAAGTTAACAGACAAAGTTTTGAGGTCAACGAGTGTAAACTGTCACTGGAGACTTAACCTCTAAATCCATTAAATGCCTATGCCATAAAAAGTAATTCATATGTATTTAAGGAATATTGCAAATTCAAATTGCTGAGAACTCTTTCAAAAGCATGCTATCAAACCCATTCCCACTCAATTCTGCTATTTAAGCACCTCGAGCAAAAAACTTTGGAAAACATTGTGGAAAATGAAGAAATTGCTTGTTATTAGCAATTTCTTCATTGTCCACAATGTTTTCTACCAAACAAGGAAAAGACAACTTGAAATTGTCGTCTGCAACTTCTTTAAATTTGAACCAGTGTAAGATTTTGTCATGTTGTAATGGGTTAACTCCTGGGTTACTCTAACATTGTTAGTTTATCATGATAACCTTTAGCAAAGACGATTACTTAATAAAACTATGCTTTGGTTGCTTACAGTACCTTCAGTACTTTGATTCTTGGAGGCGGTAATAGAGTTAGATTATTTGGGAATGGTATAAGAACCAACCTCTGGATCTTCTCAGTACTTACTTTAATGGAGACTCTATTACAGACAGCCTTGTTGAGTTTCATCCATGTCGGAAGGTCGAGGAGGTCCATTAGTATGACCTCATCTAGTTCAAGGTTAGATAACTCTCCCTCTCCTTTCAGTGTACTGATGTTGATCTTCTCTGGGGTCAAGTTCTTCGAAAACCTGAATTGGAAATAATTTTTTTCAAACTACATGAGAAAATTTTAGACTGATCCAAATTTAATGTGACTGCATACAAAAACTTAACCTTTCCTGTTTTGCAACAGTTTAGACCCTTCCAATTGTTTGGCAGACAAAATTTAAAGTTGATTTTATTTGAAAAATAACCATTCATTAGGGTGGAAAATATTGTGGAAAAAGAAGAAATTGCTTATTACAAGCAATTTCTTCTTTTGCCACAATGTTTTCTCAAATATAAAATCACAGGGATGTAAAAGCCAGGGATTCAACAGGAAAGGGTTAAAAAGTGGCATATAAACAAAATAATCAACAACAGCCTGTATCGATCCCCTGACACTTCCACCGACAAAATTAAGGCTTGATTGCTCCGAAAGTAAAGAGCTAGGATAATAAGGAGATCAAGGGCCAAGGCTGAGATTAAATGTCAACCACAATGCTAGATAAACTAGAGGCTCTTGAATGCCTGTATCACTCGACAGGCCAGAATGTACTTAGATTACACAAATTGTGTTTTAAGGAACTCAATACACACTGAATCATCCTTGCTAAATCTTGCAAATAAATCTAGTCACTTAAACCTTTGAAATAATTTAAACCTTTTCACTGTTCCACAAAAGTCAAGTCATGTAAAATTCATTTACAGTCTTGTTAAATTTGTTTACATACAGGCCCACAGGGAAAACTGGGTTCATCCAACTGTGTTTGCCTCTTTAAAAAAGACATTATTACTAAGTCAGCTAAAAAAACATTACAAAATTTTCCATGTATGGACATAAGCTACAACATTAAAAACCATGTTTTTTAACCCTTTCCCGTTCAAATACGGGATTTTACGTTCCTGTGATTTTAAATTCGAGAAAACATTGTGGAAAAAGAAGAAATTGCTTGTAACAAGCAATTTCTCCTTTTTTTCACAATATTTTCTACCATATAGGATAGTTTCATTTCAAATAGCATCTAGTTTTCATTGTCGTCTGCAACCTCTTTCAATTTGGACTAGTCTAAAATTTCCAAAAACGGGAAAGGGTTAACTGATCAAAATGCTGAGATGCAATCTGACAAAAAGTCATCTGAGGAATATTTTTTTGAAATTTGGTTGAAATACATCAACAGGATTCTGAGATTTCATAGTTCTCAGAATATATTCAATATATGGAAATCAACCACCTCCCTCATCCAAATGTGATTGGATTTCAGCCTATCAAATTCAATGAATAAATCTGATATTAGGTCTCTACAGGATAATTCCTGGAAAATTTGGTTTCTGAAAAAAAAGTTTCATTTTTTTTTTCTTAAATTTTCGCTACATACCATATGAAGAAATAAGTCTATTTAAGCCATGTTTTTCATTCAATCAAATTCACAGCAGAATCATTCCTGTGAAATTTGATTGAAATAAATCAACTGGTTTCTAAGAAAATGATTTTCAAATCTTTCACAAAATGAGGAAATTAGCCCTGACTATTAAAATCATACTTTTCATTTGATCAAAATGAATCTGATAAAGGGTCAAATCATTATCATTCCTGTGAAATTTGGTTTAATTCTATTATGGACTTTCTGAGGGGAAGATTTTTAAAGTAAAAGTTTATGGAGGGACAGACAAATTACGGACACCATGTCATGACAATAGCGCCAGGCCCCTGTTGTATATTGGTGAAGGAAACAATAATTTCTATACATTTTGCCTATACAACATGAAAAGGAACCAAAGTGATAGATAAAAAATAGAAAATACATTTGTACTTTCGATCAATAAATAATTCAACATTTGAATGAGTTTGGAAATGAAATATTCCGATGACAGGCGTGTTGAATTCCTTTTTTGTTCACAAAATAAAAGAAATTACTGGATTGAAAGATATTAATTTTATAAGAAGGACATCTATAATATTCATCTATTATAGCATCATGATTTTGTTACCTCAATCAAAACAATACAACAAAAAGTACTGTTTCAAAGTGGCTTGGGTAAGACGATAAACGGAAATCCGCGGAAAGGTACCCAAATTGTTTCCTGTTGAAAGATAAGGTTAAAGGTAGGTATCGATGTTTTTTCATGTCAAAGATTTTGATTATTCTAATTCCCTCTCGTATACTATTTAATACAATATTCTGAAAAGTCGTTTTGCTTAATTCAGAGGTCGTTTATCTGAATAATCAAGGGTATTTCCCCAATAGCCTACGTGGGCTGTTAATCTTTTTTCAGATTTAGCCGAGACAGTTGCAAAGAATATTGGGTCATTCACCCGATGCAAATAACCGTTTGTATCCCGTATTCAATTTGAATTTGCTCAAACAACGTCATCAATACATCACCAGGAGTTACGTTTGCTAGCCGGTCTTTAATTATGTAGAGATTAGTCCAAAACTGTTGTAAACTTTACGAATACGAATATAGACATTTACCATAGTTTTACGCTAACCGTTTGATGGGACATAATTTTGACATTGATTGTTTTGCTTGTCAATCTGTTACCTTCCGTTGACTTTGGGTCATATGCAAATGAAGTAATGCGGTGTCAACAACCGAATTCTGTGATATCTAAAAATAACCAGGAGTTCTGCTGAACCTTTCCTATATAATCAAAGAAAAGGCCTCTTTAAGACTATCAAATTACCGCAAAGACAATAACTGACTCAAATTTAAGTATTAAGCGTCCGTTTTAGGGCATTTTTTGGCGGTTGATAATTTTTCTTTTTCTGGGTTTCAGAAACATCGATACCTCCTTTTAAGGTCTAAAATAAAAATAACAAACTCAGAGGGCCATATTTTTTTGAATTTCAAAATTAGGCTTTTGAAAATCAATCAACTATTGGTATCATTCACTTTAGACATACGACAATCATTTACTTGTGTTTATATGAAAACACATTTAAATTCTATAGCCTTGTGTACTGTTAAAACAACAAGAAACATCATTTAAAACAATATTCATGGAAAACAATTGAAAATAATGTAAAGCCGATATATCCGTTCTCACTGAAAATAGCATATACCAGTCAATGGTAGATAACTGACACAAACTTACAATACCACATGTTATTCTCCAACATATGTTGAAAAGAAAAGCATTAACAAGAAAAAGATGGGCCTGTGGTGCACTAATGATCTTAAGCTCAATTTACAGAGGCCTAATTAAGAGGGGGTAACAGCATTCTAAAATCCATATTCCTAAATGAAACCCTATGTTGTGGGTACTCATTTGAATCGTCTCATGGAGACAATTCAAATGAGTACCAGCACCATAGGGTTTATGGCACAATTGGTGAAATATTTAAATTTAAATACAAATTAAGTCCTCTATCTGTTACTCTGAATTCATTGGCTCCCAGTGCTTTTCTTCAGCAACAAGCTGTGTGAATAAAATGAACAACTTAAGATAATTTAACATAATTTACCAGTATTAAATTTATAAAGATTTCTTTTGTATACAAAATTGATACCTTATTTTAATAGTACTTAATTAAAAAAACAATTGGATAATCAACTATTGGAAGTTGTTTGGCTACATAACCTAGAAATAGAACTAAAGTCAATTAGAATAGCATTCTATAGTTAAATTTGATCATATACAGGAAACTCTTAAATCATTAACAGAGGACACAATTTTAGACTTGTCCAATTGAAAAAGATGCAGACAACATTTCAAATTCCACTAAAATTTGAAAACAAGTGCCAAATAGAAAACAAGCAATTTCGTCTTCTCCCACACTCAGGGCATCAGAAGGGTGTCAATTTTAGAAAGTGAACAGCTTTCCAACACAATGATACTTTTTGATGCCCCTCAAGAAAAGCTATTTGGAATACATTGTGGAAAATGCAGAAAATGCTTACAACAAGCAATTGCTTCATTTTCCACAATGTTTTCTACCCATAAATTAGAAATAGTCTAAAATTTCATAACTTTGAATTGCTGCATGCCACTACTTTCAATTAGGTCCAATCTAGAATATTGCCATCTGATAATGGGTTACAAGAATGTACATGATTCTTTGTCTGAAATGTAGGTATGGTTACTGCACCTAGATCTATCCAACAACCTGTTAGAGGGAATTAGGACATTTTGAGAAATACATGTACGTGAAATCACCAGAATTTGTGTCGGTAAACATTCCATTCCACTTATCATGAACTTTTGAGTTCCTAAACATACTTTCATGCGGATAACAAGAGCCCTATTTTCACAATACAGCCCTTCATACTATCATAATTTCTATCCAAGGGTGTGGAATCCCATGCCTGATTTGTCTCACATGGGTTTTTCTACTTGCAGACAGGTATAATTCATTTTTTCATTCTCTGTATTATTTTTTTATTCAGAAAGACAGAGATATTCAAAAGTCTGTAAACTTCAAATTGACGTCAGCAACTTCTTTGAATTTGGACAAGTCTGAAATTCTTTTGTCTGGTTTTGGTTTAATCCACCCTTTTGCCTAACAGCGTTCAATCTAGCTTTGTATCATAGGGGGCCCAATGGGCCCATGGCTCTTGGTCAAGGGGTCATGCAATACAAATACATAGACAAACTTTTGAATTACAAAGTTTTAAATGTAACAAACCATAACAATTTGATAAAAAATATATTGTTTTGAACAAATTAAATATACTAGAAAAAGTTAAGACATTATTTCCATGACTTCATTCAGAGAAGTCTTATTGAATGTGTGATTGAAGTGTGCCTTTTGGGCCCAGTCTTCATTTTGAAAGGGGTCATTTTGGATTTTAGAGGGCCATTTTAGCCATGGCCCCCTCTAGATTGAACGCTGCCTAATACAAAATAATATCTGTAATGACTAACTCCTTTAGGTTTTTAGTATTATTCTATTGTAAGACTCATTACAAACTCCCTTGGTGTCTATTTCATGTTCTACTGATGAGTCGGGAGGTAAAAAGCTGAAAATAGACATATTAACAGCCTGTTACCAGATGTGCACATAAAAATGCCTAAATACTCTAAATAGTAATCAAGATAAGTCAAAATCCTAGTCTATACGTGCCTTGTAGAAAGAAATTTCTATATTGAAAGTAAGCAACTTTCTATAACCTATGATCTTTCTAAGAATTCTAACATTCCTACTTTCGATTTCATGAATTGCCTAAAATGCCACTTTTTCTAATATTAGAAAACATGCAAAGTAGATTCAGATCAGGCTGCGCACTTCTGCAGGATGATCTGTATATGCATTGCACCATCAAGCAATTATTCCTCTAAATTTCAATCTAAACTTCTCTTTACGGAAGAAGCCTTTTAATGTTAAGCGTGACCTCATAAATCATGTAATTACAACGTAAATATCAATTAACCGAAATTGACAGTTCACACACTTATTTAAAACACCTTTATCGGCCACAATATTGCTTTACTTACACTGTGGGTGACCACATCTCTAAGTTTTAGCTAAACTTCGTGGACACGATGCCTAAATTTGACAAAATGGACGACTAAATTTTCTATTAAGTTTATTGTACGGACTGCTTTGCCCGAAAACCCCCAAAAATTGACCATGACTATTCTACGGACCTAATTTGACCAAAACTCAAATTACTGTGACAGAACAATATCCCAAAACCAATTCAATACACAAAAGGTGACATTATGGCTAATAACAATCTATGGAAATATTTAAATGTAAATCTGTGTAGAAATACATGAAAAATTGAGCTAAGAGGAAAATATTAAATGAACACTCTATACCTATAAGCTACCATATACAAGAGCCATTAGGGACTGATTATTCTGCCAAACAAACGCTTGTCACAATTTAAGTCATGCTAAGGTTAGCAATTTATCAGGTTATTTAGACAAATTAATTGGACAATTTTGGACAAAATATTATGTGATCAATTGTATGAATTGGAATAATCCCTGATTGGTGAGTCATTGAATGATTAAAGGGAATTTAACGCCACTTTTAACAGGACTTCAGTCATATCACAGAAGCTGGAGCACCTAACCATGGATTTATGGTATGGGTTAGAAAACAAACTTGGACCACCAACCACTAGCTTAACCCATTACCACATGACCGAATTGAGACTAGTCCAAACTCAAAGAAGCTGCAGACTACAATTTGGTGAAATGTTAAAAAAATCTTTGCCTTTTCTGGCAATATTGTGGATAATGAAGAAATTGCTTCTAACAAGCAGTTTCTGCATTGACCACAACTTTTTCCAAAATATTTTAGAAGCGTAATATAGATCAGTTGTGTGGGAATCAATTAAAAGATCGATACATGCTAAATGTATATGAAAGATACAATAAATGATCCCAAAAGGCAGCAAAAGAAATATTTTAAAATTTGTCACAATGATTTTCAAAACGTCACATTGATTTTGCCCACAAAATGGATGTTGTCTCTTTGTAAAAAATTTTTCCTGATCACTGCTTCACAGAGCTGTGCTTTGATCCATTTTTCTTGTCATTGACCACAATTCTTTGAAGTGAAAATTTTAGTCCTTCAAAATTTTCTGGTTTAACAGGTTTCCAGAACAACGAATTCGCACAGAAACTGAATGGATTCAATGATTCTTAATCTCATACAAATATCCTTTAATCCATGATCATTACCTGGAAAGGTGTTTTAAAATCTGGTTCTTGAGAATACCAGCCATTTCAGCTATCTAGAAGGTGGCACTTTCCGAATTTAATTAGCTGTGTCTTGTCTTTCATTCTGACATTTCATTAACTAATAGTGCTTATATCATGTAAACATAATGAATAAAATGAACGTGTCTATCAGGCATGTTTATAAAATACATGTACTAGGCTATTCAATGTATATTTATCAATGGTTTTTAAAACGCCGTTTTTGAATACTCTGAAATAATTATTGAAATATTTGCAAGGAATATGAAAACCATGAAGCTTTTTTTTTATATGCTTTAAGCGCTTGCATGTTTGTTTCGACTGCTCAAAATCCATACTCGTGTGAAAAAATCAGTGAAAAATCATTTTCTCTATTAACTCTGCAAAGTATTCTTATATGAACAACAGTATCAGCAAAAAAAACTATTGTAATTTCCTACTGTGGACTAAGAGAGACTAAGACATATATCGGCTTTTCATCTTAATTTCGAACATGACAACGTCTAAACAACTGATGACATATTAACATCAACACTTTTGAAATGTTTTGGAAGAAACAGGAGTCGTAGGTCCAGGGTAAATTGACAAAGGTAATTTGTTGAGTTAATGTCATTTTCATAAAGATCACATATTGGTCGAATTCTTGTTAACAATATTACTTTGTCATTATCTTTGCAGAGACCGAGATCTTGACACGTTCAGTAGCAAATTTTAAGTGGGTGGGGTAAGCTTACTGGCTTGCTGTCTCTCTCTGTTAATCAGTCGCCAACAGATTACCAGAATAAGGGCTACATTATCTCAGCTAAAAAGCTCCCAAATACCGATTTTTTCTGCAGAGCTTAGGATTTAAAGACCAGTTTGTGGCTTGTCCATGTGAATCAGTGTAAAAAAGGCCAGTGTAGCAACAATCAGTGATTTTGGGATATTGATTAAATGATGCAAAACCTATGTTTTTCTGGTAGAATAGGCCATACCATTTACAAAAATGTATACTTTACCTATATTGTTCTAAGTATTATAAAATTTATAGAGATGAAAAACCCGAAAAACTCCTTCTAAAATTTACTGATTTTTCACTTTATTAAAAAAGTTGACCTAACTTTATTAAAACAGTATTCTATCCCCATATTAAGTTTTTTGTTCACCAGCAGCTCTAGATAACCTATATAACCTTTATAGCACTTTAAACTTGATGATGTAGTCTTTTTTTTTACTTCATTTGTGACTCAAATCAAAGTATTATTGGGACAAATGTACCTGAAAATAGACCAACAAGCATATATTTTGATGTTTCATAACTTACAGATTGTCTACTTTTAAATTTTCAATTAAATTTTGATATGTTGTATAAATTATCAAGTATAAAGATATTCTTGGATATTTTATTTCAAAAATACAAGAATTTGATTCAGTTTTATGACAATACCCCACCCACCAAGCTTTACTTTGTAAAAAAGAAAGTTGAATAGCAATGTTTAATAAATAAAGAACTTGTCTCAAATTTTCCATCATTTTCTTGTTTAAATTGCTACAAATGAAAAAAAAAAGAGATGTGTAAACATTTCAAAAATCTGTTAAATATAAAGTTATAAAACCCTTTTTTTTAAAAAAAAGTGGTAACAATTTCCGAGCTGTTAATTGGGAGGATACCTAATTATCATATCTGAAAAGGAAACATTCTCAGAACAGTAAGGTGTGGATATTTATAATATATACATGTGTGTGTTCAAATTTAAACATTTAGATAACTAAAATAAATATCTATCTATATATACTGCCCAACTCCCCTTTCGGGTATTACTGGCAGGTGAAAAATAGAAAGAACTTTCAAAATAAATAAAATGATACTTAGAGCTTCAGATAAAGGGATTTATTCGAATTGAACCCATTACCAGACTGCAAAATTCTTAGAATGGTCCATTTCAAAGAAGCTGCAGGAGGACAAATTGTAGTTGATGAAATATTGGATTTGTTCACTCAAGGGGTAGAAAATGTTGTGGATAATGAAGAAATTGCTTGTAACAAACAATTTCTTCATTATTTTCCGTAAAGCCTTCGGCTTTCGCATGTATACAACAGCATATTGTTCTAACTATATAAGGACGACCGCAATTTAAAGAAACAATTTAGACCTACCCAATACGTCATCACCGGATGTATTGACCATGTGTATCATAATTGTTCTGGCGTTGGACGAGTAAAGACCTCGTAGTGGTCGTTTTAAGCATTTCTCGCCGGGAAAATAAAATTTTTGTTGTACGAGGACGTGGTCCCGTTTATTAGGTATTTCTTTACCTGTTTGTTGCCGTATGGACAATGGCTAGTGGACAGGACGATGTTCTGTCTTATGATTGTAGTGAGGTTAGCGGCGAGTTCTCGGGTTTTAGCCCGTTGTCGGGGGACGAAGTCCCAACAAAGAAAAAGAAGAAACTGAAGACAAAGGAAAAAACTTCTAAAACTAAAAGTAAAGAGAAACAGTCTAAGAAAACAGAGAAACCAAGCGGTACGAACGACGTTCGGCCTATTGCTGGTTTTGACTTGGCGTCATTGGGTCCCGAAAATATTGTAAAGCTTCGTAGTTTATTGGGTATCAACCCTCAGCCTATTGAGAATGATTCAGATGATTCTCTGAATATGCCTTTTGAGGATTTGCCAAGGCTTACTGTTCAAGTCGACCCAAAAGATATATCTGGAGGGGAGTCTCCTGAGAAAAGCCAGCCAAGAATGATGTCATGTGATTTGGCTAAGGCCCTCTTTGAGGATAGTGACAATATAGATAATGATTGGGATCTCCCAAGATTGAAAACACCAGAGAAAGGAGAAGCCATTATTTCTTCATTGGCGAATTTGATAAACACTTCATGTACAACTCAGTGTGAAACTGAGAGTTTGATTCAGAAATATAAAGTGCCACTTAACTGTGAAATGTTGACCCCTCCACTGGTAAATTCGGAGATTTGGAAAATTATGGACCGTAGAGTTCAGTCTCAAGATCGTGGCATAGTGGAGACTCAGAATCTTATAGCAGCATCTATGATACCTATCATTAAGCTGGCTGAAGTCCTTAGGAGCCATATTACATCAAATACAGCTGCAAAAACTATGATAACGGATGCTCTGACACTCATTGGGCAAGTGCAGTTCAATCTGTCAGTTCGCAGAAGGTATATGATAAGACCTGTGCTCAAAAAGAAGTACCATTCATTGTGTAACATTTCGATGCCCATTACCACAAAACTGTTTGGTGACGATGTTGCCAAGGATATAAAGTCATGTGATTCTCTCATTTCTCTGGGAAAGGAACAATATCAGTATAATTATCAAAGATCGTACCAAAATAGAGGACGTGGTTACTCTAGAAGAGGCTCGTACAATAATTCGTATCAGAATACTGGAAGGTACCAACCTTACCCTAACAATAGGGGACAGCAGAAACCATGGAACAAAAATTATAAGATTCCAAAAAAGTCGGCAACTGCGACGGGAAATGCTGCCCCAAACGAACAGAATCTTTAACAAAGGTAAGTTCTGTTTGTAAAATTAAATATTGTGTTGAAGAATGGAAAAAGATCACTTCAGATTCATGGGTGCTTGATACTGTAGCTGGTTATAAGATTGTTTTTGACAAAGAACCTATACAAATTAAGATTCCTAGGGAAATTCCCTTTAATAACGAACAATGGCATATAGTTAATGATGAGGTAGAGACGCTTCTTGAGAAAGGGGCTATTATTCCTTCAGTACATGAAGATGGCGAATTCGTGTCTACCTTATTTATTGTCCCCAAGCCTAATGGCAAGTTCCGACCAGTTATTAATCTCAGATATTTGAACGAGTACGTCCATTACGATCATTTCAAGCAGGAAACTTTCAAGGTAGTCCTTGAATTGATACAGGAGAAAGATTTTTTCACATCAATAGATTTATGCGATGCTTATTTCTCTGTTCCGATACACAAAGATTTTCAAAAGTACTTGAAGTTCTCTTGGAATGGAACCCTTTATTCTTTTGTTTGTGTACCATTTGGTTTAAAATCTGCGCCATTTTTGTTCACCAAGGTGCTCAAGCCTGTATTCTGTTGGTTTCGCCAACAGGGTATACGTTGTTCTTATTATATTGATGACTCCTTGAGTATGAACCAAAATAAAGTGCTATGTAGTCAGAATACGGTAGTGATTGCTGATACTATGCAGAGAATCGGGTTTACAATCAATTATAAGAAATCTGTATTAGTACCTACACAAAAAATAAGGTTCTTTGGTTTTCTTGTAGATTCAATTATTTTTAAAGTATATCTACCAGAAGATAAGGTTCAGAAAATTATCTCTAAAGGCAACTCACTGTTAGAAAAATCATTGATTATAGTAAGGGAGCTGGCTTCTTTTATAGGTCTTGTTATTAACGCATTTTTTGCTTTGAAAGAGGCCCCTTTGTTTTATAGAGATATGGAAAGAAACAAGATATCTGGTTTAGGCCAAAATATGTGTTTCGAAAATAAGATATCACTCACACAAGCTGCTAGAAGTGAAATACAGTGGTGGTTACAGAATGTTAGGCTTAAGAATGGCAAGCTTATACGTGAGAATAAAGCTACAATACACTGTGTTACAGATGCTAGCCTTGAGGGCTGGGGTGCTGTTGATCTCAGTTCTCAAGAGGTTGCTCAAGGTAGATGGTCAATGTCTGAAAACAAGCATAGTATAAATTACTTGGAATTGCTAGCAGTATCGTATGCACTTGATTCTCTGTACAGTGATTGTTCAAATGTTCATATTGAATTTCAGTGCGACAATGTGAGTGCGCTATCGTACATAAACGACATGGGAGGAATGGCATCCATTTCAATGGATAAACTGGCAAAATTTTTATGGCTGAAGTGCATTAATAAGAATATTCATATCTCTGCATTATATATTCCTAGTGTTGAAAACATTGCAGATTACTATTCAAGAGTGTTTTCTGATTCTACTGAGTGGATGCTCAAAATGGACATTTTCAATAGAATCTGTAAACATTTCTTTGTACCAGATATTGATTTGTTTGCATCTAAATTGAACGCTAGGTTAGAAACATATGTTTCTTGGATGCCTGATCCAGATGCATTTCATTTTGATGCCTTCACGCTGTGTTGGCAAAATTTAAAACCATACATTTTTCCACCTTTCAATTTAGTGGGGAAAGCCCTAAATAAGGTTGTTTCGGACAAGGTGGAAAAAGCTATTATTGTATGCCCATTTTGGCGATCACAACCCTGGTTTTCACTTCTTATCGAAAATATGTGCTCTTTTCCCGTAAGGTTACCTCGACACAAAGATCTATCGGTAATGGCGCACAACAACCAGAGTCATCCACTTATTCGGACAATGAAGATGGTCGCTGTAGAAGTATCAGGGCAGTACTCTGTGGTAGAGGACTTTCGAAAGAAATTACAGAAATCATCGCATCTTCCTGGAAAGCAGGAACTAAGAGGCAATATGGGTACGCATGGAAAAAGTGGCGTGTTTGGAATGATATCAGGTTTGGAAATCCTTTTCTTACCTCTGAAGCAGTTGTGATTCAGTTCCTGTTCTTTTTGTTCCAGTTGGGTAAATCCTATTCTGTTATAAATTTACATAAAGCTATGCTTCTTCAAACATTACCCTTTTTTGGTAACAGTTGGTGTTATAAGTGCATGCTTATACCAAGATTTATGAAGGGTGTTTTCTTCAAGATCCCAGCCAAACCTAGGTACTTTTCTACATGGGACGTATCGGTTGTGTTGCGCTATTTAAGTGGACTTTATCCGTTGAAAGATTTGTCATTGAAAATGTTGACTTTCAAAGTGACTGCATTGATTGCACTGGCGGCAGCTCCCAGGGCCCAGTCAATACAAGCCATGTCCTTGGATTTCATGCAGGTTCAGAAAGACTGTATTATATTTGTGTTTCCAAAAGGTTTGAAAACAACAAAAGTAGGTCATTACTACTCTATGAAGATTGAACATTACAAAAACGAGAGATTATGTGCTATGCATACGCTTATTCATTATTTGAACAGAACTAAATCTGTACGTTTAGATAGGAATGTTCTAGTTTCTTATGTTACTTATAAGGCCATTTCTACTAGTACTATTGCGAGATGGTTAAAATGTGTGTTAGCACAGGCAGGTATTGATACAGAGGTTTTCAAGGCTCATTCCTTTAGAGGTGCTGCTGCTTCAGCAGCTTTCAGTAAGGGCTGTTCATTGGACAGAATTCTTAAAGCGGCAGATTGGTCCTCAGACAAGAATTTCAAAAAATTCTATTTGAGACATATTACTAGTAAAAATGTTACCTTTTCAAACAGTGTTTTTGCTATGGAATAGATAATTCCTGTTAGGGTTAGACTTAGGTGAATATTTGTTATATTCATTTCAGAGGTAAATAAAGTTCGCATTGCTATGGAAGTGGTTATGTTCTTATAATGTTTTGTTGCTCTTTAAAGATGCTGTTGTATACATGCGAAAGCCGAAGGCTTTACGGAAAATAATGGCCCCTCATCCAAGCTTTAGTGTAGGATGAAGGGCATTATTGGAGTAAAGCCGGAGGCCGAGCATGTATACACCCTCCCACATGTTGCGAGTTATTCCTATATATACTCGTCATGGATTACTGATTACCCACCCAGTTGATTCGGGTAGGTGTGCAACAAAACATTGCTTTCTTTAAAGTATGATACACATGGTCAATACATCCGGTGATGACGTATTGGGTAGGTCTAAATTGTTTCTTTAAATTGCGGTCGTCCTTATATAGTTAGAACAATATGCTGTTGTATACATGCTCGGCCTCCGGCTTTACTCCAATAATGCCCTTCATCCTACACTAAAGCTTGGATGAGGGGCCATTTTCCACAATGTTTTCTAAAACTTTATTATTTGGGGGCTTCTAAAAGCATCATTGTGTGGGAATGGGTTAAGATGTAAAACTCATTATTAATTCTTTGATAAGACGGATTAGAAATAAAACATCAGATTAAGATTGTCATCTGTTCCATCTATCTGAAGCTCTGCAAAATGAACAGCTGAATTAAAGGAATTAAATTTTAGAGTAATTCAATTAACATGAACTGGATTTCATTCATAGAATGAATACTTAAACTAAATTATAATAAACTAAATAATAACCTGGAAATATTTCTTTCACACATTTAGCAGAAATGGGGCAAGCTTTTAAAGAAATATATGACAATTGTTTTAAACTGCAATGCAGTAAATTCATTGCTTGAAAGCAAGAAAACAATTCGATATTTTGTCAATTGCCAAAAAATACACTTATCTGATTACAAAATGCTGTGCAAAGACAGCTATAATTTACAGCTATTTCTTGCACAGATGCTTGACAATAATCTTGTAAGTAAAAATTACTGATGTATGATCCAACAACAACACAAGATGGTTCCTGAGTTATTGAGTCTCTATCACTATCTTTTTCGATCTTTAGCTCTATTCGTTCTGGACCCAATTCCGGTTTTGTTTCGAATATATTGAGGATAATCAATTGGTTATTCCAGATATGAATAAATATTTCATGAGAATGCATTGTCAGGTGTTGAAAAAACAAGTGTGTAGCAAGAGTTTTTTTAACACCTAACAACACATCCGAGTGAAATATTTTTTCATATCTGGAGTAGCTAGTTGATTGCTCTATTTGTCATATTCCTTGTTTATTTTATTTTTTATCAAAATATCAAAACCAATCGTTTTATAGAGAGAAGGTCTATTAAAAAAAGCGGATGAATACACAATTAAAGATTTATTACAGAGAGTGAAACTGAAAAGTGTTATCGTCCATCAAGTAACGATGACAAAATTTATAACACTGAGAAATCCCAAGATTTCACAGCAAGATATACAATAAATCTTCATCACTCATTGTACTGTAGATTCATTCTAGGTTTTTCTTTTGTTGTTTTTGTTTTTTTTAGGGGGGGGGGGGGTTAAAAGAAGAAATCAAATAAAAATCAATGACTATATGTAATGCATATTACTTTTGAGCACTAATCGATGAATGAATAACACCCATGTTACATTGATATAGAGGCATTTGGAAGAAAACATTGAGGGGAAAGGAGGAACTCATTGATTGAAACATTTTAGTTTCACCTTTCTTTCAATGTTTTCAAAGTTAGTCACTTCAATTTCAAGTTTAGCACGTCAACTCAAAATTCAAAATAATTTTCACTGTTTTCAAAAACATATAATATATACTTTCATATCCGTTGCATTAATTGCTGATTAATTAAACATTATAATTAAGATATTGAGGCAAATTGCGACGAAATTACGATACAACTTACAAGTACGTAAACATCTTGGTACGAACTACTTTCCATGATTTTTTTTCGTCTTTTTGAATTTATAATCTAAGTGCAATATTGCAATCAACTACATAGACATAAATTACTGATACAATAGTCAAAAATTGTGCAGATTGTTAATATCTTTCGCAATTTACACTGAAGAACTTTGTATATAATTCATAGAAGGGTACTTCCGGTTTGTGGTGGGGGCTGCCTTGCATAATTATGTCCCTTCGGGAGTCCATCACCAGTTCAAAACAAGACCTGAATTAAGGCATTTTACGTTGAAAAACAAATGCAAATTTGATCTTCTTTCATAGAAAAATGGTTAAACTTTCATAAAATCACTAAATGAAATGCGTATTTTACCGTTACCAGGAAAATCATAGATTTCGAAATTTTCATTTACATTTATTTAGTCCGAAAATGCTTAATTACAACCCCAAACAGTCCTGTACGCCAGGTTGAGAACAAAT
This sequence comes from Fragum fragum, assembly GCA_946902895.1. Taxonomy (NCBI): domain Eukaryota; kingdom Metazoa; phylum Mollusca; class Bivalvia; order Cardiida; family Cardiidae; genus Fragum; species Fragum fragum. The sequence continues at coordinate 6,308,846 of OX336375.1, read as the reverse complement.
CCCACCCATTTATGCAAATTTCTTGTTTGGTTCGCCTTTGATATCTTCGTAATAATGCGTATGAAATAGGCTGATTTTTCGGGTCGGATTTTTTACGCGACACCGATTGCGCAATAATTAGGTCCGAGCATGCGCGGTTGATGCTAGCCAGTGTACAAAATGCACAGTCCAAAAAGGCCCGCTTTAAAAACTGACCAGAAAGGCCCAGTCCAAAAAGGCCCACATACATACAAGCAAGTTAAATTTTGAGCAAGTCTATATGATTGGATTTTACTCAACATTTAGCAGTTTAGAAAAAATGTTTTTTGGGAAGTGCGTATGTTTATGTACTTGCTGAAATATTCCTTTCCAAGACAATAATGATACTTTACAACATAGAGAAGAATTGTTTAAAATTCAATTGACAACATCTTGCTTTTCAAAAACACTGCTTTTTTGAAATACAAGAAAATGCTTTTCAGAAGAAATGATACCCTATATAAAAAAAACTTAATTGTGTCTAACAACTATAAAAAAAACCTTAATAAACTGATTAATATAGAACTGTCAGTCTCTGATTGAATATTTGAAAAGAAGTGTTTAATTTGATACAATCAATTAACCCTATTCAAAATGAAACAACAACAAGAAATTGTAAATCATCAAAATTTAATGTCAATTGATGTGATCAGTGGGCCTTTTTGGTCAGACTTAGTAGTGGGCCTTCCTGGTCTTGGCCTTTTTGAACTGGGCCATTTTGGTCAGTTTTAATAGTGGTCCTTTTTGGTCTGGGCCTTTTTTGGACCAGGCCTTTCTTGCACTGGGCCTTTTTGACCCGATATCATTCATGTATGATAAGATCTTTTATGTTTGGATAAACATTTAAAGTAATTAAGGTCAGTAAGGAGGAAGTGTGCCCAACATGGGAACTCATGACCCCCAGTACAATCATTATACATGTTCTACAGACTGAGCTAGCCCTATGTTGTGTGTTCAGTGATCTGCCAAGGTTATGAAAAGAAGGGGACAAGTCCCTATGGTCTAAAAAGTGGGGACATATAATAAAATTGACACTGGGACTAAAGGGGTTGGACAAAAGGGACTGCGCCCCCATGGACTATAACAACTAGGGGCATCTATGATATTTTTGGGACAATGGTGCAAAAACACAACCTTGGCAGATCTCAGTGTGTTCCTGAATATTACATATAGATAAAGAAGGACCGCTTTAAAAAATCTTCTCCTTTTCCAAATGTATAAAGGTAAATCAGATTTTGTATGCAGAATTAAAATAGTATTCTATCATATTCTTACTATTTCTGGAGTTTACGCAGACAAAAAAACATTTCTTCAAAAAGTATAAGGCCTTTCAGATTTGTAAGTTTTGCATGCAGAGCCACCTTAGTACCTCTTCAATACCTATAAATTCATATAACTCAGAGATCAACATAAGCCGTATGCTTTTGGTGTCTGGACTATACAAACCAGGGTTCTGAAAATTTAAATCAGTCATGGAACAATGCCCCCCCCCCCTCCGCCGGTAAAAAGGACCCCCCCCCCCCCCCTTAGACTGGTACCATTGTCGACTTTAAAAAAGCCAACAGGTATACACCGATTTTTGAAAATACAAGAAAAGCCTGGCCTGTTAGGATTTTTCCTTACTAAAATGGAAAACGAGGCTTACACATGTGCAGCTAATTTTATTGCAGAATTAGGACACATTGACGGTTTTGCATTCGATATGATAAAAATCTTACTTTTTATAGTTTCAAAGTATGTACTCAGTTTTAATAATAAATTAATTCTTATGTCAACAAACGAAATTGTGTGCAAGAAAAACCTTGGAATGGCATCCTTTTCATGTAAAAGTATGAGGATTCCCCGTCCCGCTTCCGCCATTTTGTTTACAAATAATCAATCGGCCAATCAGATTCGATGTTTAGGTATACGTCATTAAATGCCCGTCCGCCAATCTCTTCATACGGTCGTTTGGGATCTACCTGTCAGCTTTGTTAAAGTTGACAGCGGTACCAGTCTAGACCCCCCCTTCCCTGGAAAAAAAAGACCCCCCCCCCCTGCCGGCAAAAACGAATACCCCCCAGCAAAAACAAATACCCCTGCCTTTTTTCACCTTTCCCGTACGTAAATGGGTTCATCATTCATTCAGAAGTTGCCTTCTTTTTCAAATTTTCCGAAATTGATTATAATCTCCAGCGAGTGGAAGATGGATGAAAACAACTGACAGATCCTACTTTCATTTTGTTTTTGAAAATTCAGCTGTGTATAACTTGCAATTTCAGCAATTTACAGCAACCCACAAAACTCCAATAAATTGTAAAGTTAGCTAGACAAAATAATTACATTATTAAAATTTCTGGGTTTTACAGAATATTTCCATGAATTCAACCCCCCCCCCCCTCCGAGTACGGCCGATTTGGTTATAGTAATGATGTACTTTTTCATAAGCTAGTTTTCCAAAGTTCTGTTAATTTAACACAATCATGGTGATTTTCTCTCATCATGAGCCTCTGTTGATGGAGAGCACAGCTGATGTCACAAAAATGTCAGGTCAATTCATTCTATTCCATGGGATTGCAGAGTCGTGATATATCAAAAAGACCGACTAGACTGACTTGAGTAGGTCGCCCACGTGTGCCACTATTTTCCCAGAGTAGAATTTGTGCACCAGTCTCGGTCATTTATTAATTGTAGTTGATTTGTGACGTTTTTCACCCCTGAAGTAAGATTTCGTGATACATTGTTTCTTTAATTTAATTGACGTAACTAGCGATATTATTAAGCAACCGTTTTCATTAATATTCAAATTATCTGCATTCTGCGGACTTCCACTTATGTTTCAAATAATATCGGCTACGTTTCTTACCGTGAATGAAAAACTATAAAACATATATTAACAATGTGACTTTTTTATACGAATTTCAAACCCGGTCTCACGCGCTTACTTGTGATAGATTAATTTCATAAAAGCGTTGTGATGAGCTATTTCGACATTATACATGGGGCAACATGTCCTGATTTATATTTATGCATTCAGTATTATAGTAGAAGAAATTTGTTTCACAAGTAACGGCAATTTAAATTGATGCAGTATTAGATGAGACGTCAAACCGATTCTCTATTGCAAATAGTTTACAAAACTTGATACCCGAAATTTGGTCAAGCTTGAAAATGTGGCTAATTGCAAACCAGGTCCACATGCGGATGGGCACTTGACTGGCCGGCGGGTAAACTTAATATCAATTTTTGCACTTTTGTTAATCCCCGTATCTGCTGGTAACGTGTGAAACACATATATTATTTTGGTTTCAAGTGGATTTTGATAGATGATGGGGGAGTTTATCAATATTTCCATGTGAACTTTAATGAAAATTTCTTACTGATTTTGGCGTTAGTTTTGGGATTCCAATCGGCCTGGCTATTCAAATTCGGTCCAGACCAGCAATTTATCGGATTTCTGGAGCCCTGATACAAGCATATGAATCTTCAAAAATCAACTTCTCTAAAACCAAAAGACCTCAAGCTTCCAAATATCACATGCACTGTGCCTTGAGGTACTATACTACAATACTACAAATTATTACTGTAATTTGTCTATATATTCAGGAAGTCCAAGAATTTATGCACCATTAATTGTTTCACAAACTAGTTTATTTTGTGCCTCTAACTTAGGACAAGTGGTGTCTGTAATATTGAAAATTTATGCAGATCATGTCAATTATACACCTGGCTGACTTTTTAGGTCACCTGACCGAATGGTCATGGTGACCTATTGCAATTATCTTTTGTCCGTCGTCGTGCGTCGTCCGTTAACTTTTAAACATTTTCAATCTCTTCTCAAGAACTACTGGGCGGATTTCAACAAAACTTGGTAGAAAGCATCATTGGGGGATGCCAATTCAAGTTTGTGAAAATAGGGGTTCTGGGGGTCATAGGGGCCCAAATAGGGGGCAAAAAGGGGTAATTTTTGGTGCTTCTTTAAAAATCTTCTTCTAATAAACTGTTGATGCCAGAGCTTAACCCTTTCCCGTTTCTTGAAATTTTAGACTGGTCCAAATTGAAAGAGGTTGCAGACGTCAATGAAAACTGGATGCAATTTGAAATGAAACCATTCTATGTGGTAGAAAATATTGTGGGAAAAGGAGAAATTGCTTGTTACAAGCAATTTCTCCTTTTTCAACAAAGTTTTCTCGAGTATAAAATCACAGCAACGTAAAATCCCGGGATTAACCAGGAAAGGGTTAAATATTTTGTGTGCATGACAACTAGGACAGGTATATTATAAATTGTGAAATTCATGCCCCTGGGGTCATGTATGGGGCCACACCCAGAGGTCAAAGTTCATCATGTTAAAAAATTCACATTTTCATCTTCTTCTGATGAAGTACTAAGCCAATTTCAAACTAACTTGGTGAAAAGCATCATTGGGTACTGATTATACAGTTTTGTGAAAATTAAAAGGCTGGAGGTCAGGGGGGCCCAAAATGGGGACCAAAAGGGGGTCATTTTTGGTAACTTTTAAACATTTTCATCTTCTTCTCAAGAACTACCGAGGGGATTTCAACCAAACTTGGTCGGAAGCATCATTGGGGGATGCCAATTCCAATTTGTGAAAAGAGGTTGGGGGGGCTTGGGGTAAAAGGGGCCCCAGTCGGGGGCAGAAAGGGGTAAATTTTTGTACTTCTTAAAAAATCTTTTCTAATAAACCCTAAATGCAAGAGCTTAAATATTTTATGTGCTTGACTGGTAGGACAGGTATACTAAAGTTTGTGAAATTTATGTACCTGGGGTCATGTATCGGGCTACGCCCAGGGTTCAAAGTTCATCATGTTAAGAAATTCATATTTTTAGGTCACCACCGAATGGTCATGGTGACCTATTGCAATCATCGTTTGTCCGTCGTCCGTTAACTTTTAAACATTTTTTATTGTTTTCTCAAGAACCACTGGGCAGCTTGGCTTAGAGTTTTTATATTTTGTCCGTAGCAACCATCATCTAGACTTCTAGTAAGATTTTTTAAATTATGGTACAGGGCTCAAAAGTATGCCATCATTTGAAACTAACTCTGAAGATGATGGAGCTTTGATATTTCGTATGTAGTATCATCACATGGATATTTCTCTTGTTTACACAATAAAGTCCACATTTTCAGCTACACTAACCAAAGGCCAGCAGGGCTATTGTCATGGTCCTGTGTCCGTCTTGCATCTGTGCATGCATAAACTTTTCTTTAAACAACTATATCTTGAAAAATACTGGGCCAATTTTTAACCAAACTTAACAGGGGTGTTCCTTGCACAATCCTCTCCCAAACTGCTAAAAATAATTTTGTTCCATGAACTCTGGTTGCTATGGAAACTAAATTAATTTCTTTAAAACTACCAGGTAGATTCTAATCAAATTTCACATGAATGTTCCTTTGGTGGATCTTTTTCTAATTCTTTCAAACAAAATCACTTGTCTTGATGCTCTTTTACTCAGGTGACTGTTAAGGCCCACTGGGCCTCTTGTTCCTTAAAGTTTTCAGTGTCCTTGAGTCCCAAGCTTCAATGCTATTATGTTCTAAACTATTCCATTCTAAAAGACTGGTACTACAGTTGACTATGACCCTTTCCTGTTTTTGGAAATTTTAGACTATTCTAATTTAAAAGGTGTTGGAGACAACAATGAAAAATGAGTGCAATTTGAGATGAAACAATCCTATGTGGTAGAAAATGCGTGATAAAAGAAAAAATTGCTTGTTACAAGCAATTTCTTTTTTTTTCAACAATATTTTCTTCAATATAAACTCCCATGGATATAAAAGCCAGAAACTGTATGTGAAAGGGATAATAAGAATCATGGTTCAATCTTAAATTTCGGCAGCCATTCGTCCAATGGTTATTTTGCACCATCCCCACTTTAACAAGTGAATATATATTCAATTATTATCAAATAAAGCCCACTTTTTGTGATAGAGAATATGATAGACTCATTGATATTCATTTTGTATTCTTGGAATCGCCAAATATTGAAGAATCTTTTTGTAAATTTTTGGAATGAAAAAAGATGGTATGAATGTTTCTAGTTAAAACATTGGCGGCTAAGAAAACATAAATTTGATGTGGGTTGACCAGCATACATTGTTCTCTGTCGGCTTGAATAAACAAGACAGTGAAAAGTGCAAGGCCCAAAATTGATCAAACTCAAGCTGGAAATGGTAATATGTATCGGCCAATGTTTTTCATAGTATAGGCCAAAATTGCCTAAGAAAATTTGCTTTATCAACCAAACTGCATCATTGTTGTTATAAAGAAAAACAGAACATTTTTAAAAAAGAAAATCTTTTACTAAGAATTCTTACAGTGAACAATTATCAATTTAAGGCCTATCTCACTGGTATCTTCAACTCTTCACATACTAAACTGAAGAGAATAAATAAATATACAAAAGTAGTAAAGACATCTTCCATAAGTTTCTTTCAATTATTGAAATAAATTCAAACTATTACTCATCAAAACCAACATTGGGTGTTCCCAGCCACATGACAATTTATCTATCAATTCAGACCTAAGTCACTGAATGTGCAATTTCTCCTTTTCCCACAATATTTTTATTCCATTAGATAAGCAGAAGCAGTTTTTTTACAGTTATGAATTTGTTGACAGCAAATCCTTTTCTTTTGGAAAAGTCCATAATTGCTTGAGTGGTGATGGGTTAAGCACTCTTTTGTTCTATCCCATAGGCATGCATGACACTTGGTCAGAATATTTGTCTTTATGATATCTGGGCAAATTGTGAAACTGGGTCACATTTGTCCTGAAAGTACAATGTAGGTCACTAGGTCAGATCTTTAGAAAAACCCTATATGCACTCTTTTTGCCACATTTTCTGTCTGCTGTTCATGCAAATTGGTCAGAATGTTTCTGTTAATGATATCTGGGTCAAGCTTCAATTAAGTCATTTCTATTTTGAAAGTAGGTAAATTTGTAATCCACATTTTTTGTCTAAAATAACCATTCTTGGTTAGAATGGTTTCTTTTTGATACTTCAGCCAAATTCCAATATGGGTCGTGTGTTCAGAAAGCATGTTACTATATCGGATCTTTAAAAAAAGTTCTGTGCACCACATTCTCTGTACAAATCAGTGGACTCGACATGTTCTTGGACAACCTATTTCTCATTCTGTAAACAATGCCTGATAGAACTCTTTCAGAATTCTGCAAACTATCACAGTAATTTAATCCTATCCTGTTCAATCTCTGTTTTACATGTAGCTCAACTGACTGAAAGCCAGCAAGCTATTGTCATGGCGTTGTGTCCGTCAGTGCGTGTGTGTGGCCGGTTGTCCGTCCATAAAGTTTTACTTTAAATATCTTTTCCTCAGAAAGTACTGAACAGAATTCAACCAAATTTCACATAAATAATTCTTGGATGACCCTTAATCAGATTCCTTCAAAGAATTATAATCAGATGAAAAACATGGCTTAAATGAGACAGGCTAATTTCCATCTCATGATGATAGCTTTAGAATCTTCTTCTTGGAAAACACCGATGGATTCAACCAAATTGTACAGGAATGATCTTTTGGTGACCCAGATTTCTTCAAAGAATTTCAATTGAATGAAAAACATGGCTTTAATGGTGGGGCTAATTTCCATATATGGTGAAACCTTTAAAAATCTTCTCAGAAACCAATTGATGGAATTAAACCAAATTTTACAGGAATGATCATTGGTTGATCCTTTAACCCATTCCCCCAAGGAAAATAGCTTTGGAAAACATTGTATAAAATGAAGAAAATGCTTGTTACAAGCAATTTTTCCATGTTTCTCAATGTTTTCTAACAAGAAAGTTGAAAAAATCCAAAATTTGATAGCTTTGAAATTGTCCTCTGCAACTTCTTTCAATTTGGGCCAGTCTAAATTTTATTTGTCTGATAATGGGTAATCAGACTCCTTCAAAGAATTTTGATCAGATGAAAAACATGGCTTTAAAGGCGGGGCTAATCCCCATATATGGTGATGGCTTTGAAAATCTTCTTCTCAGAAACCAATGGATGGATTTCAACCGAATTTCACAGGAACCATTATGGGTGAACCTTTATCAGATTCCTTTGAAGAATTTTTATTAGATGAAAAACATGGCTTTAAAGGTTGGGCTAATTTCCATATATGGTGATGGCTTTGAAAATCTTTTTCTCAGAAACCATTTGATTGATTTCAACCATATTTCATTGGAATGACGCTTGGTGACCCCTTATAAGATTACTGAAAAAAAGAACTGATTGGCTGTAAACATTACTTTAATGGATTGGGCAAATTTCCATACAAGGTAAACTATGAAAATCTACAATCTTCTTGATTACAAGCGATTATAAGTTTTTAACAAAATTTCACAAAATGAATCTTTGGTGACTCTTTGTTAGATTCCTTCATAAAATATGGCTCAGATAAAAATTATGGCTTATATGGGGGGAGCTTGTGTCCATATATCATATATACTGAAATTTTGAAAATCTTATTCTTACAAACTGCAGGATGGCTTTCAACCAAATTTCTCAAGAATGATAAGTAAATTCAGGCTGTTGGAGCGAATCAAATGCTCAAGCGCCTCTAGTTTAGGTCCCTGTGATTTTATAATTGAGAAAAAATGTAGAAAAAATAAGCCTGTAACAAGAAATTTCTTCTTTGAAAACCTTCTTCTTAGAAACAAGAGGATGGGTTTCAATAAAATTTCATAGAAATGATCCCTGGGTGACCCTTTATCAGATTTCTTCAAAGAATTAAATTGGATAAAAGACATGGCTTTAACCCATTCCCACATCGTGAAATTTTAGACTGGTCCAAATTGAAAGAAGTTGCAGACGACAATTTAAAATTGTTGACATTTTTAAAATATTTGTCCTATTGGGTAGAAAACATTGTGGAAAATGAAGAAATTGATTGTAACAAGCAATTTCTTCATTGTCCACAAAGTTTTCCAAAGCTTTTATATTGAGGGGAGTTTACAGGTGTCACTGTGTGGGAATGGGTTAATGGACAGGGCTAATTTCCATATATTGTAAAAGCTTTGAAAATCTTCTTCTCAGAACTTAGTGGATGGTTTCTTTTTTCAACCAAATTTCACAGAAATGATACTTGGGTGAACATTTATAGGATTCCTTCAAAGAATTTTGAACAGATGGAAAAAGTTGTGTTAATGGGTAGGACTAATTTTCATAATTATATGGTGAAAGCTTTGAAAATTTTCTTCTCAGACACATGTTGATAGATTTGAACCAAATTTCACAGGAATGATCCTTTGGTGACCCCTTATCAGATTCCTTCAAAGAAGTTTGATCAAAGGAAAAACATGGCTTTATGGGTGGGGCTAATTTCCATATATGGTGATGGCTTTGAAAATCTTTTTCTCAGAAACCATTTGATTGATTTCAACCATATTTCATTGGAATGATGCTTGGTGACCCCTTATAAGATTACTGAAAAAAAGAACTGATTGGCTGTAAACATTACTTTAATGGATTGGGCAAATTTCCATACAAGGTAAACTATGAAAATCTACAATCTTCTTGATTACAAGCGATTATAAGTTTTTAACAAAATTTCACAAAATGAATCTTTGGTGACTCTTTGTTAGATTCCTTCATAAAATATGGCTCAGATAAAAATTATGGCTTATATGGGGGGAGCTTGTGTCCATATATCATATATACTGAAATTTTGAAAATCTTATTCTTACAAACTGCAGGATGGCTTTCAACCAAATTTCTCAAGAATGATAAGTAAATTCAGGCTGTTGGAGCGAATCAAGTGCTCAAGCGCCTCTAGTTTAGGTCCCTGTGATTTTATAATTGAGAAAAAATGTAGAAAAAATAAGCCTGTAACAAGAAATTTCTTCTTTGAAAACCTTCTTCTTAGAAACAAGAGGATGGGTTTCAATAAAATTTCATAGAAATGATCCCTGGGTGACCCTTTATCAGATTTCTTCAAAGAATTAAATTGGATAAAAGACATGGCTTTAACCCATTCCCACATCGTGAAATTTTAGACTGGTCCAAATTGAAAGAAGTTGCAGACGACAATTTAAAATTGTTGACATTTTTAAAATATTTGTCCTATTGGGTAGAAAACATTGTGGAAAATGAAGAAATTGATTGTAACAAGCAATTTCTTCATTGTCCACAAAGTTTTCCAAAGCTTTTATATTGAGGGGAGTTTACAGGTGTCACTGTGTGGGAATGGGTTAATGGACAGGGCTAATTTCCATATATTGTAAAAGCTTTGAAAATCTTCTTCTCAGAACTTAGTGGATGGTTTCTTTTTTCAACCAAATTTCACAGAAATGATACTTGGGTGAACATTTATAGGATTCCTTCAAAGAATTTTGAACAGATGGAAAAAGTTGTGTTAATGGGTAGCAGGGTTCGCGCTGCCGATCGCCATTGTCGCCAAATGCGACAAAAATAAAATTCTGGCGCAAGTTTTTTTTATTTAGCGAATGTTCGTGGCGCCAAAAAAAAAGAAAAGTTTTTTATTCATACTTTTACTTTGACTAATCTCCGGAAATCAAGTCCGAGGGCCAAGTGTGTATAATTGCTCAAGGGCTTCTATATCGGGTCGATTATGTCACCGAGTCTGACACAAGACTAACACATCACCAAATTTAATTACAGTTCTGATTGACAGCCAATTAGATGAATAAAATGCGCTCATTGGTCGACGAGTCGTATTGATTTTGTGTTGTGGGCGTGACTTAGTATTATGGATGAGCCTATGAAACTTATTAGTTGACAGCTGTCACATAATCGATCAGAAGACCTCAATTATCACACATAAATAGGCTTTCTATAAGAAAAGTATGATTAAACTGGCCGCCATTTGCCTTTTCCTGATGAATACAATTGCCGAATTCGGGCATATTTTCGTATATTTCTGCTGACAGTTTCAGTCAGTTTCTAATCTCGGCACCGCTACCGCGATTCCTTGCTCAAACACTGAATCATCATTTATGGGTCATTAGAAGGATATTCTGATGAACTGTTTATAGAAACAGTGGTAGTTTGTCAAAATTTGACAGAAATTTCAAAAGTTATACTGTCCCAAAAGCAGATGAACCATTTCTTTTTTGTTCATTCGTACCCAAGAATGTTCAACCTTAAACTAATTTTTTTTTAAATAAATAAGTCTACATTATTTTATAATTTAATCAAGCATATTTCACTAGGTTTATTACTATTTCTTTCTCTCTTTTTTTCTCATCAAAGTCTCGATTTTCTAATCAAAGTACTGAAAGCACTGATTAAAGACGAGTAAAAATAAATGTAGGTGTATGACTTAGCTACATTAATAAAGACAATACAACAAACGAATGGCCATATTAAAAACCCGTTTGATATGCACATTATTTATTTAATAGCATATAAGTTAAGAAAATAACAGTGCAGTTAAGAAATCCTCGAGCTTGGCCCCCAACTCCTCAATTTGGCCCCAACTTTTTCCATTTTGGCCCCAACTTTTTTAATTTGGCGAAAGTGATGGCGACCACTTTTTTCAAGCCAGAGCTAACCCTGGGTAGGACTAATTTTCATAATTATATGGTGAAAGCTTTGAAAATTTTCTTCTCAGACACATGTTGATAGATTTGAACCAAATTTCACAGGAATGATCCTTTGGTGACCCCTTATCAGATTCCTTCAAAGAAGTTTGATCAAAGGAAAAACATGGCTTTATGGGTGGGGCTAATTTCCATATATGGTGAAAGCTTTAAAATTCTTCATCTCAAAAACCAGTTGATGAATTTAAATCAAATTTTACTGGATTGATCCTTGGGTGATCCTCTATCAGATTGTCATAATGAATTGGCTGTAATGGGCATATATGGTATATACTGCAAACTTGGAACATTTCTCAGATACCTGTAGATGGTTTTGAACCAGATTTCACAGAAATGATCCTCAGATGACTATCTGTCAGATTCCTTCATATATTTTTAATTGGTTATAATGGTTGTGGCTTATGTCCATATATGTTATACAGTAAAAAATTTGAATTTTTTTTTAAAATACCTTTTCATCTGACATTGTAAATGAATTTTACGTATTAGCTTGACTTGACTTTTTTAAAAAACAATGAAAAGTTTAAATGCTTCTCTAGAACTATTTCAAAGATTTAGGTGACTTGCATATATTTTCCTTATGTTCTGTATATATCAATTTCATGAAAAAAATCTGCTTAACCCATTACTACACAACAAAATTTTAGACTGAACCGAAAATTTAGTTGATAGGATCTTAAAAATCTCAGCGTTTTTGGTAGAATTTCTTCATTTTCTAAAAATTTTTCTTGAGGGGCGTCCAAAAGCGTCATTGAGTGGGAATGGGTTAATCAGTATGTTCATGTCTGTTGAGGGATACAGGTGCTAAAGTGCCTCTAGTACCATTGATTTTCCCCGAAAATTACCAACCCAAAATTGGTGCTTTCTGTGACTTCAGTCCTTTGATTTTAACTTAATTTTGTAGAGGATTTTATTCGGCATGACAAGGTTTGAGTCGGTATCTATCTATAAAACCTAAAATGAAGAGAGATCAGACTTTGTGGATGCACCAGCTGATCTGAGTTATTTTACTGTGAGTGAATGTGAGGTCTCACAGCCTAAGATAAGTATTATACAATCCTAGCTCAGATGAAAGGACTGTTAAATCTATGACACAAAATATTGAGTTTTCAATATTTAGGTTAATGATTAGAAACCTTTGATAACATTAAAGGACCCTTACACCGCTCTTTTTAAGATAAGTTGTGATCTATTCTAACCCTATTCTGTAACAAAGACAACAATTTTGGACTGGTCCAAATTCAAAGAGACTGCAGATGACAACCCAAAGTATAATGAAAGAATAACTGCAATATAGGATAGGGAAACTTGTGAGAAAAGGAGAAATTGCTTGTTACAAGCAATCTGTAGTGAATCAAAATGCTAGACCATTGTTGCAATGGGTCATATTTGAATCACTGATGTTTCACAAGCTTACAGTATTATGTTAAAGTAAATAAGAGTGCCACCTACAGATGCCTAAGGCTCAGCTGTTGCGTGCTGGATGGTGAAAAAAATCTAAGTACCAAAAGCGGCATAATTCTTATAAAAATCAATTGATAGATAACTCACTTGATAGCATGGGCTGCTTTTTTGCTAGAACATATATTCCAAGTTTCAAATGAATACCAGAGATATCACAAAATATCAGTTTGTCATGACAACAACACAGATGACAGCAAGGCCTTGTAATACCTTGGTTTTTATTGATAATAGCCAAGAAAAAAATGTAAGGAGAAAAAAAAATTGCTTCCAATCTTCCAATGAAAGTGCTCATTACAAGCAATTTTTTCATTTTCCAAAATGTTTTCTAAGCAGAAATTTGAAAAAATCCCAAAATTTCATAAACTTTAACTTGTCATCTGCAACTTCTTTCAATTTGGGCCTGTCTAAAATTTTGCCATCTGGTAATGGGTTTAGAATATCTCCCTGTGTTAAGTGTAATCATTAGTATAATCAGCCTTTCAGCAATTGATTATTCAAATCAACTTTCTATTATAGTATTTATCTGACTGCTTTTAATTACTTTTCAACTTTAGTTTTTATGTAATATAACTTTACTGAATCATCACTAACATCATTAACCCATTAGCACATAAACCTGCTTTTTCACACCCCTACAGAAATACATTTTGGGAAATAACTGTTTTCAATATCCTATTCCTATGGCCATTGGGAGTTTGTTTCCAGTTCAAGAGTTGACTCCCTGGCAGGATTGAATTACCTTGTTGATCTTTTAACCCAATCCCACACAATGATGCTTTAGGACAATGAAGACATTGCAAGAACTTGTAACAAGCAATTATTTCATTTTATACAATGTTTTCTACCAAAAAAGTTTGATGAATATAAAATTTCACTGGCTTGAAAATGTTGTTTGTAAAACCTTTCCTTTTGGACCAGTCTAAAATATGGTAATGGGTTACTTGGCAACCAAGTTGAGCAATCAATCTATTGGGTCCTTAAAATTACAGAAATCATATTTATATCATTATTTTCACTCATTTGTCACATTTATTGAAGTTTGCAACCATGCATGGAAAATTTTTACCCATAAGTCAGGGGTCAACACTAACCGTGTTCCCTGAAAATTGGAAGGGACCCCAGCATTCTCAAGCTAGAGATTCCTTAAGGATTCTTTAATATTTCTCCAGTGCTATAGATCTTAATGTATCAACTATTGCTCCTGATTTTTTATGCCCCCACCACTTAATGTGGGGGGGAGGGATATAGATTTGCCTTTGTCCGTCCGTCTGTACTTCCGTCCTTCCGTCCATCCCGAAATTGTCCGGGCATATCTATGAAAGTATAATAGCTATCAACTTGAGACTTCACAGGTGGATAGACCTCATTGAGGAGAAGTGCAGTGCACAAGAACCACAACTCTTGCTTGCATGATTTTGGAGTTATTGCCCTTTGTTCTTATCAAAGCTACCGGTGGGGGCATCTGTGTCCTGTTGACAAAGCTCTTGTTGTTTGCTTGTTTTTGTAGAAAATATTGTGGATAATGAAGAAATTGCTTGTAACAAGAAATTTCTTCATTTTCCACAATGTTTTCTGAAGTTTTTTTCTCAAGTGTGGGCTTAGAAGGGCAGGATTGCATGTGAATGAGATAATTTATATCAAGGAGGAATCCCTGATTATCTGGAGGCAACCCTGAAGTAATACATAGGGATTCCTGTGGGATCCCAGTGAAGCAAAGTTAGTGTCAACCGCTGGTATCAAAGTTGTTGCTGTCCAAAAAGATGTTGTTATATATTTCTTTTTACCTGGCTGGTTATTAGTATATTGTTATATTATTGGTCTAACCCTAGAGCTGACTAAACTTTAGTTGGTTTGTTCTATTAAGTCATTTGTAGATTTTAAAAATGGAGTTTGTGTGTGTGTTTCCAGCTTTGAGAGACAGGAACAAATAACTGAAAAAGAGAAGAAAAAGTTGAATTTAGTTCAAATCTTAAGTTATTATTTATGAACAATTAGATTATACAATTACAATTACAATATATACCAGCAACTAACTCAATGTAAACAAAAAAAAAGAGAGAGAGAGTGAGAGAAAAGGAAAGAGAGAGATAGTATACAAATGAAAAGATTTGAAAATTGATCTTGTAAATAATTTTCAGGTAAAAAAGAACTAATTTGGAAATGATATTTTAAGTGATTTTTTTTTTTAAAATGAAAATTGAAATGCTGTTTTAAGTTATTTCTGGCTCGTTCAGTTTATAGATTTAATTCAGTAATAGTTAAAAACAGTGTTCCTAATACTATGTATTTAATTATTAATGTCACACTATCTGCCGGTGTAACAATCCCTAAAATTTTTCTATCCATTATATATACAAAGTTTTTTAAAATCTCATCAACTAAGAATTGTCGTCTGAAACTTCAATGAATTTGGACTAGAATGAAAAACTATCATTCAAGAATAACCTAGCCACCTACAAAGGCAATGGCCTTATTTTGGTGGTACTGAGTGCCTGAGTGAAATTTGAATCAAAACCAACCAGCTGTTAAGGAGAAAATGATTTGATAATAAAAAGCTACGGATGATATAGCAACAGGCCAACCAACTAACCAAACACTTGACAAATATAGTTTTAGTCGGGTATCTCACAGATTGGTTGTTTGGGCTAAAATAATACAGAATGACTATTGATGAGTAATGACTACCGGTACTTCCATTTCTGCAAAAACAGGTACCAAGGTAAAGGTCATGTGATAAGGTCAGGATCACTTATCAAAGTCACATTTTGGAAAAAGGCTGCTACTGGGGCATAGTGTTTAACAAACTCATCTTGTTTGAGATGATCAGCAAATATTTTCAACCCATGCTCAATTATGCTTTTTGACGCCCCCAATAAAGATTATTGTAAAATCATTGTGTAAAATGCTTGTAACAAGCAATTTCTTCATTTGCCAGAATGTTTTCTACCCAGAAAAATGAAAAAATATTAAATTTCATAAGCTTTAAATTGTCGTCTGCAACTCCTTTTAATTTGGACAAGTTTAAAATTTTGGTGAGTGGGAATGGGTTAATGCACTAAGTAGCTATCGAGACTGCTCAGTGTCTGCTTTCATGCACTTGTGAACCTGTTGAAAATGTCATGTACAATCTCAAGTATGTTACGACATTCCCACATGATGAAATTTTAGACCAGTCTAAATAAAAAAAAATGCAGACGACAATTTTAATGAGATGGGACCTTAAAAATCTTTGTCTTTTGGGGCAGGAAACAATGTGGATAATGAAGAAATTGCTTGGAACAAGCAATTTCTTCATTTTCCACTATGTTTTCTAAAGCTAGCATTCAATCTAGCTTTGTATCATAGGGGGCCCAATGGGCTCGTGGCTCTTGGTCAAGGGGGTCATGCGATACAAATACATAGACAAACTATTGAATTACTAGGTTTTAAATGTAACAAACCATAACAATTTGATAATAGATACAGTAAACCCCCTCTAATACGACCACTAGTGGTACTTTCTGAAAGGGGTCGTAATAGCAGGGTGGTCGTAATACTGAGGTTTGGTCGTTTGTTGTCAAGTAATTCATATTTAATTTATCTTCGTTATTTGAATATATTACTACTATACATACAAAAAAAGAAAAAAAAACTATAAAAACATGTATTACAGCAAATCTTATGTCATTTTCAAATTTATAATCTTTGATAAGTTTTACTTTCTGTCTTCTCCATTTTGATCTGATTCATAAGTCCAACCCAAGACCAAATTAGTGTCACTCTTATCAAAGTGTGAAATTGGGGTGGTTGGTCTCAACGTGTGAAGTTACAGGTCATTTTAGTGGGGTTCAAAATAGTGTATCAGCTATCGTTGGTACTGAATTTAGTGGATGTAATTCGGAATCGCGTGGTGCCCGTTTTAGAGGGGTTCGCGACCATTGAAATAAAGAATAAAAATTTCTGTTCTGCAAATATTCGGTGGTAATAGCAGGGTGCCCGTATTTCCTTGGGTGGTTGTAAGGAGGGGTTTTACTGTATATTGTTTTGAACAAATTAAATCTACTAGAAAAAGTTAAGACATTATTTCCATGACTTCATTCAGAGAAGATTTTTGAATGTGTGATTGAAGTGTGCCTTGGCGCCCAGTCTTCATTTTGAAGGTGTTCATTTTGGATTTAAGAGGGCCGTTTTAGCCTTGGCCCCCTCTAGATTGAAAACTGCCAAAGCTTTCATATTGAGGGGCGTTTAAAAGCATCATTGTGTGGAATGGGTTAAAACCATATGAGATAATTGTCAGAATATGCTAGTAGAATTTGTAACTTTTGTTTTGAAACTGTTTGAAATAATTCACAAGTATTACCTTAATTTGTCCATATATTCGGACACTCCAAGAATTCGGACACCATTAATTATTTCATGAAATAATTAATTTTGTGCCTCTAATTTCGGACAAATGGTGTCTGGAATTTATCTATAAATTCGGACACCCAATTTACGAACATAAAATATCAGGTTAACAAATACCGCATCCATTATCGGTAATTTGGAATCTTGGCGATCAGTATCTCCAAACTGTCTGGGTTAAGTGTCAACTGGTGTATATTGTTTATAACAGTGACTGAGAATAGGCACGCACCTCGATATGCTTAAGCTACGAACCGTGAAGGTGATGCAATTAAAATATCACGCTTGGTTTCTCTCTCTGATTTCCTAATTTTCTATCCCCGACAGGACCTGCTCTGAAAGGATGGCTACGATTAACATGTGCGACCCTATGAAATTAGTCAAATTGACCTGAACCTACTTTCGGTTTTACTACACTTTCCTCGTATCCGGAGCTCATCGAGGGTATTGTCACCGGCCGTATCAAATCAAGAAAAAAATGCAATGATATGCTTTGAGAAGAATCAGTCGTAGCTACGACGTTTTCCCTAAATACGGAAAATGCGAGAATTTTACGGGTTTTACTTGTTAATTTGTCACAAAATTATTAACTTCTCATCCGATATATAATATTGGTAGATTAAAATAAATTACCCTTTTTTATCCCCGCTTCTTTTAATAATCCGAAAATTTAATCTCATACTGTTCAATAAAACACACGTAACAAGTCTCGTTCGACAAATATAAAGTGAAGGTTTTCGGGTACAGTTTATTTTACTACGAGGGAGGAAAGGTGATCAAAGGCGCCGCCGCCAGATGTTCAGCTATATTTGGGAGAGTTTCCGGAGTTGGCACGTGCCAGACGCGTACCCCGTGAGAATTCTTGGTGACCGAATTTTTACAAAGTTTACATGGTTTATCGACTGTCTGAATACTCTTCAAACATTACGGATATAATTTAAAAAAAAGAAGATTTTTTTCTCACAGGTAGCCACCGCATTTACTTTAAATTTGCGGGATGATTTATGTGAAGCAGATCAGAGAAAAACTGTCGTAATTGACCGATGCCGTGATTTTATTCTGACAAATTACTATTTATCTTTTGGTGACTTTAATAAATGAACAATTAAAATGCGAAGATTTTGTTTAGCTCTCCATATTAATATCCCTTTTTTTTCAATTCAACCGACGATGATTGTATATAAATGACTGAAAAAGAATTTACCATCCTCTCAAAATAGGACTTTGACTACCGAAACGTCGTAACAATTTTGCCTGAACATGCTACAGTTACGATCTTGTCGTATTCTTACGGTGATATGTGGGATTCTATTAATCGTTAAAACGAAGAAAAACAACAGTTTAGAAAAGTAAATCGTTTATTAAGGTTTTTAATCAGTGAATGATCATTAAATTCACGTCGTCTTCGCCGGTATCTTGAAACAATCTGAAAATAAAATAATAATGAATGAATTTACGAACGTAATGCCTAACACATATCAAGTTTATTTACTGTTGAAATGAATTCAGTGTCTGAGCAAAACAGTGACTCGTGAAAATCGGCAATGGGTGTTCCCGGCCGCACGACGATTTATCTATAAATTCGGACACTGGCTTGAGTAATTATCTATGTATTCGGACATGGAAAAAAATAATAATTTAATTGTGTCCGAATATATGGACAAATTACGGTACTTTTGTCACATTCATGTTGGCCTGTATATCTACCAATGCTAAAACATAACCTATTCCCTAGAGAAAAGTCTTTCCTTAATTCCCTTCTTAAAGTACCTCTTAAGAAAAAGCCAATTCATTTGATTGAATCTAGCTGAGGTCATAGCACAGTCAGTAGCGCATCAGACTCCCAATCTTCAATCATGGGATGTCATGGGTTCGATCTCCAGTGGTGGCCTATATCCTTTCCGACATATGTCTCTCAGCAATGGATGGATAATGGTAAACCTAAGTTGGATAGCTGCGAGCTGGAGGCTACAGAAGGATGAAGCGGTAATACTGGTGTGAGAAATACAAGGAATCCATTGTTCGGTGCTCCAGCCAATAAGTTTCCAAAGCTGTTATCTTAGGTGCATAAAAAATTTGGAGTGTGTCGGAATGGATTTGATTGAGGATAACAATCATTTTAAAGGATTGACTCATTTCCATACAATACAGCTTTGCCCCACAAGGAATAGTTTGACTTAACCTGTAATTTCTTCCTTTTCCACAATGTTTTCTACTGACTGAGTCATTTTAACCCTTGTCATCCTGGATAAAAAATCCTGTTTAGAATTGCATCAAAATCAAAGGACTGAAATCACTGAAAGGGCTAGTTGCAGGTCAATATTTCATTTGAAAACTGGGCTGGCTTGAAAGGGGCAAGCTGGTAGTGTAGACTAAGATATGACTGCACATATGTGCAGGCTGATCTTTGTCTATACCTCCTGCTTAAACAGGAATATTCTTGGTTGAGCATGACAAGGGTTAAATTCTGCGAACTTGAAATTGTTGTCTGCAACATTCTTTGAACTTGAAGTATGTGTAGTCTAAAATTTTGACAACTTATATGTAAAGCTGCCTTTAGGAAATCAACATCTTAACAAAACAACCAGAAAAAAGTTCTTTGACAGAATTAAAATAGAAAAAATAAATTTTTAACCCTTCTGCTTAGCCTGTAATGCTCTGGCTTTGGCAGGTAATGTAGACATAGATAAACCTGCACAGACATGCAGTCTGATCTTTGCCTTCACTACCTCTTTCTCAAGTTAACATCGAAGTCTTAGCACAAGAAAATAGTAGATTATAATAGTTATGGGATTAATTGGTTGTTATTGAATTTAACCCATTCCCAAATGGAAGCCAAATGGAAAGAAGTTGCAGACGACGATTTCAAGTTATTAAAATTCTTAGAAAAGAATGTGGACAATGTAGAAATTGCTTGTAACAAGCAATTTCTTCAGTTTCCACATTGTTTTCCAAAACTAAAAAGAGGGGATTGTGTGGAAAAGGGCTTTATTCAGCAGGGCAAAGTTTAAACAGTGTTTTATGAAAGCTCCCTGTTAATATTTATTATTGTTACTTGGAGCAGTTAACCAGTCCTGCTTTTCTACACTCCTCAAGAGAATAGCTTTTATTACAAAGCAACTTCTTCATTACCCATAATGGTTTCTTCCTGTAAAGACAAAGAATTTTAAAATTTCAGAATCCTAAATTTTGTCCTTTGGTATTGGGTTTATAGGAGAAATACAATATCTATGGGATCAGCCTTTGTCAGATTGGAACAGTCAAAAGTGTTTGTTTAGGGTAACTATAGTATTTGATATTATGAAACAATTAACCACGCTGTTGTCTTTATCATCGTTAATGTAATCAAGTTATGTTGTATCAATTGTACAAGTTGTTTGTGAAATCTGATAAAAATAAGCCTGAAAGCTAGTTGGATTTATCACAATTTATGATTACCCTTGTCATGCTGAATGAATTTCTGTTCAAAATTGACTTAAGCCATTCCCACACAAAGATGCTTTTTGATGCCCCTCGAGAAAAACGATCGGGTAAACATTGTGTTAAATGAAGAAATTGCTTGTAACACTTTTACAATAATTTTTACCCAGAAAGTTGAAAATAATTTAAATTTCAAACACTTGTTGTCTGCAACTCCTTTCAATTTGGATTAATCTAAAATTTTGCCATCTGGAAATGGGCTCAATGCACTGAAAGGCCAAAAGTGAAGGTGAAAATTCATTTGCATAATTAACTTCATATCCCACAGATCTTGCTTAACATGTTAAATAGGTGGTGTAGACTAAGATCAGATTGCACTTAGGTGCAGGCTGATCTTAGTCTATACCTTCTGTCCAAGCAGAAATATTCTGGGGTCAATATGACAAGGGTTAAGATGTATGCTGTTCCATAGTTTTGAGTCGATACATAGAATGTAAGTTACATGTATTAGACAAATATTTAATTTAACCATAATATTTAATGAGAAAAGAAGCTTAAGCGATCACGCTTTTTAATCCATTCTCACACAGTGACACTTTTAAACGCCTCTCAATATGAAAGCTTTGTAAAACATTGTTGAAAATGAAGAAATTGCTTGTCACAAGCAATTTCTTTATTATCAACAATGTTTTCTACCCCAATAGACAAAAATTTTAAAGATTCCATCAACTTTCAATTGTCGTCTGCAACTTCTTCGAATTTGGATTGGTCTAAAATTTTATTACGTGGGAATGGGTTAACGCCTCTCAAATATTGTGGAAATTGACGAAATTGCTTTTTACAATTAATTTCTGTAACTTCTTTGAATTTGGACTAGTCTAAAATTTCATTTCAGATTCTGTTAAAGGGTTAATGCCCAGTTTTAATGACCTCTGCTTTGGTATTTTGCAACTCTTTCAACATCAGTGGCTCAACTTGACAAAAAATGGGCCAAAGTTGCCTGTGGTCCCAAACTTTATTTCTGATATTGAGAGGTTAATCCTTTTCATGCTGAGCCCGAAAAATTCCCGTTTTAGCAGGAGGTAAAGACAAAGATCAGCCTGCACTTAAGTGCAGTCTGATCTTAGTCCACACCATGGCTCGGGAAATCCGATAAATTGCCGCTCTGGACAGAATTTTGAATTGCTAGACCAACTGGAATCCTGAAAATTACACCAAAATTGGTCTGAAATTTTCATGAAATTTCACGTTGAAATATTGATAAACTCGTCTACCATCTATCAAATACACTTGAAACCGAAATAAATCAAGGGTTTCTCACATTACCTGCAGATTAAGAGATAAACAAAAGTGCCAAAAATTGATAATCAGTTTACTGGCCAGCCAGTCTAATGCCCATCCACATGTGGACCTAATTTGCAGCTTCACGCTTGACCGAATTTCGGGTATCGAATTTTTATAAACTATTTGCATTAGAGAATCGGTTTGACTTAAACATGTTCGAAGTCTTACCAAAATGGACATCTAATACTTCGTTGATACTCGTGAAACTAATTTCTTTTACTATAACATGGGATGCATATATAAATCGGGACATGAACAGGCTTAAGGTGCCGTTCGTACAAAGTTGGAATATCTCAGCACAACGCTTTATGAAATTGATTTATCGCAAGTAAGCGTGTGAAACTGGCTTTGAAATTTGTATATAAAGTCACGTCATTCATATATGTTTTATAGTTTTTCATTCACAGTATAAAAAGTAGCCAATAGAATATAAACAATAATTGGAAATCCGCAAAATACAAATAATTTAAATATAAAAGAATTCGACACCTAAATAATATCGCTAGTCCCTTCAATCAAATTAAATCTTACTTCAGGGGTTGGAAAGTCCGAATAATAAATCGGAAATCAACTACAATAAATAAATGACAGAGATTTGTGCACAAATTGTACTCAAGGAAAATAGTGCAACACAGCGAACCACTCAAGTTTGTCTCGTCTGTGTTTTTGATGTCCGTCACGACTCTGCGATCCCATGGAATGGACTGACCCGACATTTTTGTGACGTCAGCTGTGTTTTCCATCAACAGACACTTGTGTTGAGAGAAAATCAACATGACTGTGTTAAATTAACAGAGCTTTGGATAACTGGCTTATGAAAATGAAAAATTTTATCATTACAAGTCATTACAAGTCACGGAAATATTCTGTAAACCCCGAAAATTTTAATAATGTAATTTATTTGTCTATCTAATTTTACAATATATTTGAATTTCATGGACTGCAGTACATTGCCAGAATTGCAATTTAGACACAGCCAAATTTTCAAGAACAAAATGAAAGTAGGATCTGTCAGTTGTTTTCATCTATCTTCCACTCGTTGAATTTTATGATCATCTTTGGAAAACTTGAAAAAGAAGGCAACTACTGAATGAATGATATGAACCCTTTAACATACGGGAAAAGTGAAAAAAGGCGGGGTATTCGTTTTTTTCCGCAAGGGGGGGGGGGAATAAAATTTTAAAATCATTAAACCACAATGTTTGGATCCAGTACTGTCATCACTTTGATTTTAGTGGATAAGAGGAATTTGTTCAACACGACAAGGATTAATTGATGGATTTCAAAATAACATGGCATAGCTGTTCCCCTTGAAGAGTACTAGTTTCAGGCATGAAGATCTGTTGAATACTTTGAAGTTCAAGGTCAAAATTCAAGGTCATGTGAAAGCACTTAAGCGGATGCACCAGTATTTGTGTCACATTTCTAGTTCATTCTTGCTTTCTTCATATTTATAAGAAGTGTTTTCTTATCCTGAAGTATATCTTACAATATATTCAGTTTATGTTTTCTTTGAATTTTGATCCACCTAAAATTCATTCTTGAACTGGCTATCTGTCTGTTTTTGATATTGCAATTTATGCACACTACAGATTATACTCTTTCTCAAAATAGTTCACCCATTCCCACACAATAAGATTTTCGACCAGTCCAAATTCAAAGAAGTTGCAGACGACAATTTTAAATTGATGAAATATTCAAAATCTTTGTCTTTTAGGGCAGAAAACATTGTGGATAATGAAGAAATTGCTTATTACAAGCAATTTCTTCATTCTCCACAATGTTTTCCAAAGCTTTGATAATGAGGAGTGTCTAAAAGTGTCGTTGAATGGTAATGGGTTAACCTATTATGAAACAATTGAGCTTTTGATACCTTGAAAAATTATCTCTTATAGTAAACATGTTGTCAAAAGAAGAAATTGCTTGAAGAAAGCAGTCATCACAATGTTTCTACCTTATTTGCCCTTCATTTGTAATTTAAGTGTATTTCGAATGTTGTCTGCAGCTTTTATTGATTTAGACCAGTGTATAATTTTGTCTTCTAGGTTAAAGCATTACCGGACAAGAAATTTATAGACTGGACTAAATTGATAGGAGTTGCAAACGACAATTTAAGGTCTATGATATTTCAGATAATTTCAACTTTCTGGATAGAAAACATGGTGTAAAATGTACAAATTGATTATTACAAGCAGTGTCTTTATTTAACATAATGTTTACCCAATTGTTTTTCTTGAGGGGTGTCCAAAAGTATATTTGTGTGGGAATGGGTTAATTTGTAATGTTTCTTGATTAGGTATAATCTTCACCCTTGTCATGCTGAACTAGGAAAATTCCTGTTTTGGCAGGAGATATAGACAAAGATCAGCCTGCACATAAGTGCAGTCTGATCTTGGTCTACACCTCCTGTTTTTTCCCATTAAGCCAGAGTTGTTTAACCCATTCCCACATAACAAAATTTTATACTGGTCCAAATTGAAAGAAGCTGCAGACGACAATTTAAAGTTTATGAAATTTGGAATTTTTTCAACTTTCTGGGTGGAAAACATTGTTTAAAATGAAGAAATTGCTTGTCACAAGCAATTTCTTCATTTTCCACAATTTTTTTAAAAAAAATTTTCCTTGAGGGCGTCTAAAAGAGTCACTGAGTGGGAATGGGTTAAATAATCAATTTTCAAAAGAAATATTTACTGTCATCAAGGCTTTCCAGTTCTGTCAGTTCTTTGTTTTTAAGGCAAATCAGTATAGGTTTAAATTCAACATGACAATGGTTAAAGACTGTTGCAAAGCTGCAAAAAGTCACACACACCATGATTGTTTTAAGTTGATGGTATTTAAAAGAAATTTTAAATTCAAGTTATTTGCTCATTCGTAATTAAAGGCAATGAAGTGCACATGTACAAAGGAAGGAACAAAGTTCAAGTGGAAGGAAGTGTTTTCTTTGTCCTTGTTTATGGTGTAACATTACCAGACAAGAAATTTTTAGACTGGTCCAAATTGTAAAAAGTTGCTGTCATCATTTCAAAGTGAGCTTAGTTTGAAAAATAGATATTTTATAGGGAATATACTTATGAGGAAATGAAGAAATTTCTTGTGCTCTTAACAAGAGATTTTCTCCTGTCATTCTATGATTAACTTTACCCATTACAACATTTAGACTGGCCCTAATTAGAAGATTTTGCAGACAACACTTAAAGTCTGCAAAAATGCCTGATAAGGTCGAAAACATTTTCAGAAAAGGAGAAACTGCTAATTTTGCAAATTTACTTTAACCCTTGTCATGCTGAACCCGGAATATTCATGTTTTAGCAGGAGGTAAAGACAAAGATCAGAAAAATTAAGTCAAAATAAGTGCATCTGGTTCCGTCAGCCCTTTGAACTTGATGCAATTCTGTAGAGGATTTTATTCAGCATGACAAGGGTTAACTTTATTCTGTAGGGTGTCAGAATCAGGATTGTGTGGAAATGGGTTAACCCTTTCCAGTTTTTGGAAATTTTAGACTACTCCAAATTGAAAGAGGTTGCAGATGCCAAAGAAAACTGGATGCCATTTGAAATGAAACCAACCTATGTGGTAGAAAATATTGTGGAAAAAGGAGAAATTGCTTGTTACAAGCAATTTCTTCTTTTTCCACAATATTTTCTTGAGTATGAAATCACAGATACGTAAAATCCCGTATTTGAACGGGAAAGGGATAAGACAATAAGTACATAATTTCAGATCTAAAAATCTTTAATTGTAATGGAAAAAAGAAAATTGGTGATGGATATTATTTTACATTTTCAGATGAGACCCGAGGCGGAGGAGTATGTCGGAAAATATGTCAGGGCACTTCATGATTTCCACTCGGCCATGCCAGGGGAGCTTACTCTGTCCAAGGGAGAAGTCTTAAGGGTCACCAGCTACATAGACAAAAACTGGCTAAAGGGGAAGTCTGGTCAAAGTGAGGGTAATTTTCCTAAGGATTTTGTAGAGAAGATACAATTACCACATATTGCATCTAATCAAAAACTCTTCGCTGCTGTAGAGAATTTTCCAGCTCAGCAGAATGGAGATTTGGACTTCCATAAAGGTAACTTTGATGAAAAATCTTCTCCACTGATTATCTCTAAAACTATTCAATGGATTTGATTCATACTACATAGGTTGACTCAGTAACAAATTATAACTTTGTTACAGCTCTTTTCCATTTCATAGAGTTATGTTCCTTTGATGAAAAATCTTGTCCCCTCATTTGATCTAAATCTCTTGAATGGATTTCATTCAAACTTCACAGTCAGACTCCAAACAGAGATGTGCATATCCTATTTCAGTTTGAATACATTTTCTTTTCACAGAGTTATGGCCCCTTGATGAAAATTCTTTTCAGCTCATTTTCACAGCAACTAGATGGCTTTGATAAATTTTGGTTCCTGTCCTTTTCCTTTGATTCGAATCAGACTATACCAAAACAGGATTTGCTCATCTCTGCTTGATAAATAGTCAAGCAGAGATGTGCATATCCTATTTTGGTGATTTACCATTTCCTTTTCACAGGCCCTTTCATGAAAAAAAATGCTCATTTTAGCTAAAACTAATTAATGAATTTGATTCAAACTTCACATTTTTGACTCAGTTACAGAGATATGCATGCTGCAGTCCATTTAGTTTTTGCGTACTTACTGTTCTTCTATGAAAATTCTTTTCCCCTCATTTACTCTTAACCTTTGCCAGTTTTTCAAAATTTCAGTCTTGTCTAATTTGAAAGAAGTTGCAGATGACAGTCAAAAGAGAGTTCAATTGTAATAATGTAGAAAGCATTGTGGGAAAAGAAAAGTATAAAATCACAGGGATGTAAAAACAAGGTATTATGGAGGAAAGGATTAAATTAATCAATGGATTTTATTCAAACTTAGCATTAAGACTCAAAATAAATGTGCACATCCTATTAACCCATTTCCACTCAATGACACTTTTAGACGCCCCTAAAGGAAAATGATTGTGGAAAAGTAAGAAATTTTCTACCAAGAAAGTTGAAAAATCTAAAATTTCACAAACTTAAAATCTACAACATCTTTCAACATGGACCAGTCTTAAGTTTTGCCGTCTGGTAATGGGTTAAATACATTATCTTTTGATATAATTATGGTCCTTCAATGAAGATTCTTGTCCACTCATTTTCTACTAGATAGATGCCATTAAGATTTCTCTAGTAGATTTGTGTCATGGCCATAGTCCTGTTGGTAGAGCTAGGAACCCTAAACATAGAGTCCTGAATTGAACCAAGTGACGGCAAATATCCTTTTCATCTCCTCCATTTCTGTCAAGGGGATAGTACTGGTCTCCGTCTGTCATTCCCTCATTTCCGTCATTCCGTCACTAAGCTTGTTCAAAGCATATCTCCTAAAGTAATATTGCTATCAACTTAAAACTTCATAGGTGGATAGATCTTATTCAGGAGAAGTGCAGTGCACAAGAACCACAACTCTTGCTTGCATAAATTTGGAGTTATTGCACTTTGTAATTTTCAAGACTTAGATTTTGTCCGGGCATATTTCTGAAAGTGTAGTAGCTATCAACTTGAAACTTCAAAGGTCGATAGATCTCATTGAGGAGAAGTGCAGTGTACAAGAACCACAACTCTTGCTTAAATACTTTCTGAGCTATTGCCTATTGTTATCTTAAAGACTTAGATTTTGTCCGGGGCATATCTCCTAAAGTACATGTATAGATACTATCAACTTGAAACTTCATATGTGGATAGATCTCCTTGAGGAGAAGTGAAGTGCACTAGTCCCAAAAACTCTTGCTTGCATAATTTTAGAGTTATTGCCCTTTGTTGTTTTTAAGACTTAAATTTTGTCCAGAGCATATCTCTGAAAGTATAATAGCCATATCAAACTCATTGACAAGAAATGCAGTGCACAAGAAGCCTTAATCTAACTGGCTTCAGTTTACTATCAAGCTTCTACGGCAGGGGATGGCCATGTCCGACATGGCTCTTGTTGACATTTGTTTCCTACCAATGGGTAGGTAATTGCAAACCTAAATGGGATGAACAGCTTGAGGCTCAGAAAGAATGCAGTAGTAGCACTGGTGTAAGAAATACCGAGAATCTATGTTTCGGTACTTCAGCAACCGCAAAATAAATGAAATACCGTTAAAGGCGGTTTTTAATTCCCTTCAGTTAACCAATCTTGTAGATTTGTTATCAGATAGAGATGTGAATATTCCAGTGCCATGACTTTTTACAAAGCTTTTGCCCTCCATTGAAAAATCTTGATAGATTAATTAGTCGGCATCTTTTTTCATGTCAGCTATTTTTCTGAGCAACTACTGCATGTATTTGATTCAAGCTTTACAGATAGACTTGGTATCCTGAGTGTAGATAATGAAATTTTAAGTACTAGAAAAGCCTTTTGATTTCAATTGGCTGACAGAAAATTAACCCATTCCCACACAGTGATGCTTTTGGATGCCCTTCATGAAAAAACAAATGGGAAAACATTGTGTGAAATGAAGAAATTGCTTGTAACAAGAAATTGCTTCATTTTACATTGTTTTCTACCCAGAAGGCTGAAAAAAATCTAAAATGTCATCAACTATAAATTGTTATCTGCAACTCCTTTCAATTTGGAGCTGTCTAAATTTTGCTGTCAGGTAATGAGTTAGACTCGTCCAAATTACTATATCAGTGGTTCTGAAGTAATGTCAAACTAAAAATGACTTTTCATCTCATGTCTTTTTAATTATATCGACAATACCCATAAGAACACTTCTTTAATTAGTAATTTTAGACAATTTTTCAATAAACACCTTCAATTGATCTTTTTCTGATTTAACCCAATACCACACAATTCCAATTTTCAATACTCTTAAAGAAAAATGAATTAAGAATCATTGTGGAAAATTTACCTGTAACTAGTAATTTCTTAATGCCTTCTAAACCCCTCCCCCTCCCCTTGTTTTTCCTATATGCCCAAAGGGCTGTATTATATTTTGGCCCCAGTCCTCCATCTGTCTGTCTGTTAGCAATTTTTTATGTGCACAACTCCTCCTTGAGTATAAATAGGAATGAACTGAAACTTGCTACAATGTATCTCTATGATGTTGAGTTAGGCATAAGATCTTTGAAATTCAAATCATTCTAGTCATTCTAGAATTGTCTGCCCTTTAATTGAAAAAAAAATCAATTTATTTATATGTGCGCAACTCCTCCTAAAGTATCAATGGGAACAAACTGAAACTTACTAAAATCTATATCTATGATGCCTAGTTGTGCATAAGACCTTTGAAATTCAAATCACTTTACTCGTTTGTCTTTCTACTGTTATCTTGAATTATCTGCCCTTTAAATTGAAAAAAATCACCATATTTAATGTGTGAATAACTCCTACAGTATCAATGGGAATGAACTGAAACTTCCTACAATGTATCTTTATGATGTCTGGTTGTGCAAAAGACCTGTGAAATTTGAATCACTGTAGTCCTCCTATAATTATCTACCTTTGAATTGATATAAATCAATATATTTCTTATGTGCCTATCTCTTCCAACAGTTTCAGTCAACAGAAGTTGTAACATAATGAATCTGCATAGTCTCTAGTGGTGCATTAAACCTTTAAAATTAAGATAACTCAATTTCTCCATCCATTACCTACCCTTTTACAAATGGTCATAACTTGTACCAAGTTTTGATTGAAAAAGCTTTAGATTTACTACAATGATTCTGTATGTTGTGTACTTTTGCTTGGGGTCTTAAACATTTGATCTTTCAAGTGATTAATGAATTTTCTGCCCCTTGTTTAGGGAATTAATATTATTGTCTTTTTTGTGTGCAATGTGTCCCATAGTGCTGTTAATATAAACAGTGTTTCACAGAATCTTAAAGTTGAAATTGTGCAAAGTCAACCACAACTCGCATTAGAAAAATTGTTTATTGTAAGGTAGGATAATCATTCTAGATACAGAATATTTAACAGTAGCCGTCATATCACAGTCGGTAGCGGGCCAGACTCCTAATCTTCAATCATGGGACGCCATGGGTTCAATCCCCGGCGGCGGCACATATTCATTCCGACATTTGTCTCTCACCGATGGGTGGATAATTGTAAACCTATGTGGGATAGCAGATGGAGGCTAGGAAAGGATGTAGTTGTAGTACTGGTGTAAGAAATACCAGGAATCCATTGAAAGGTGCTCCAGCGGCCGCGATATGACTGAAATACTGTTAAAAGCGGCGCTAAACCCAATTCAATTAATCAATCAATCAAAACAAAATATTTTACGAAATGTCCATTCCTGCTCAGCCTGCACAATTTGCACAGTCTGAAACTTTTTAGACATTCCAGATTTTCCTCTTGTAAGGCCAGTCTTAATTGTATTAATTTTGGTACTGCCATTTTGTTGATATCAAGTCTAATCTCATCCATCAAGGTCAGTTTTCAAGGTCATTTGTATCATAAAAACTTATGGTTAGATATTATATTCGACTGTCAGGCCCTTTCAGGCGTATATGTCACCTTTTTATCGTTTCAGGAGACATCGTTATTGGTTTACAGCCTGTTGATGAGTTCTGGTGGGAGGGGGAGTGTAATGAGGTAACTGGCATATTTCCTATCACACACGTCATGGAAATGGAATTACCCACACTTCTACGACAGAGAAGTCGCAGTGTTCACTCGCAAGAAACCCTTTTTGCTCAAGCTCTTGTAGATGCTAAAGCTCAGCTAGATGATGAATTATCTTTCCAGGCAGGTGACATCATCAAGGTCACAGAGGTGATTGATGAGGACTGGTACATGGGGGAGTGCCGAGGGAAATCTGGCAGGTTTTTGTCAGCATGTGTTCAGTTGCTCAATGAAGAGGAATGTATTGAAAGTGGACAATCTGCTGTGACATCAAACTCAGTGGAAGACAGGTCAAATACAATTTCAACACAAAGAAATGATTATTCATCTAGTCATAGTCACAAAGAACTCATAAGTCAAAGAGAAAAACAAAGTGTTGATCTAGGAAGGTCATTTAGTGACTCAAATGCTGGTGTGACACCATATGCTAGGACTTTATATCAGTTCATCGGAGAAAGCCCGGATGAACTGAGTTTTGAACCTAATGATATCATTACACTGATACAGCATGTAGATGATCAGTGGATTGAAGGAGAAATAGATGGACGGGTTGGACTGTTTCCAGCTTCGTTTGTGGAAATAGTGGTGGACTGTCCTTATGCTTATAGTACTGAACTATCAGTAGGTCTGCAGGCAGATCGAAATACTGATGGCACTCAAAAAGACTCTAATAATGTAACAGAATTACCAAATATTGAAATTAAACCAATGACAAATGATACAGCTGAGGAAACATTTGCACTTGTTTTGTTTCCATTCGTTGCAGAAACTCCACAAGATATATCTGTAAATGAAGGTGAAACATTAACTGTGATTCAACAGGTGAATGATAATTGGATAATGGTGCGAAATGAGAGTGGTCAAGAGGGTATTTGTCCTCATTCATTTGTGGATATCATAGGACAAATGCCTGACATATCCCAATCAAAATGTGATAAGAATGACAATGAGATAAAAGCAAACTGTGATCTTGATTCCAAAGTCTCCACAGATAATAATATTACTGGCCCATTAAAAAACAAAAGTGGAAGTAAATTTGATGAACTAGATGGTAAAAGGAGTCAAAAACAATCTTTTGAAAATTCACCTGGTACTCAAAATTTTAATGATCAAAATACAAAACCAAAGTTAAAGCCAAAGCCTTTTCTTGCACCAAAACCTACAATAAAACCCAAACCATCTCTGTCCCCAAAGCCGTTTATACAAGATCAAGGATCTTTTAAATCTGTAAAATTTGAAGCTTCAACCTTGCCAAAGTCTGCTTCATCAAAATCTCTTGTTACATCATCCAAGGCTTCAGAACAATCTAGTGCAATATCAAAGTCCCAGTCTATGTCTGATATCAATAAATCTGAAACAAATACTGAATCAAATGAAGCATCAGTTGAGCAAAGAGATAATAAAAGTGGTAGTACTACTTCTTTAGACTTGGAGAAAAGGAACTCTGGTGGTAAAAAAGTATTTGAGGATTGGGATTTATCAAAGCCCTTAGATTCTATTATTAGAAATGAATTTGTGCGAGCTGAGCATGAGGCTGTGTCAAAGTCAAGAAGTAGTTCAGTTCGGAGTTCTGATTTGGGCGAGGACATTCCCGATAGGGCAAAGGAGCCATTATCAACAAAACATAGAGTATCATATCCAGGAAATTATTCTCGTGAAAATTTTGAATCACTGACTAAAGATGCTTTTTCTGTTGGAAACTCTATGTTTTTCGTAAATGACTATATAGAGTATGATAAGAAGTTAAGAAAACCTCCTCCAGTTAAACATGAATTTACCAGACAGTCATCATTAAAACGTGCTGCTCCACCACGACCTGCTGGACCTAGAATGGCCCCATCTCCGTCTAAAACACCTTTGGTACCTACACCTGCATCAACAAACCCTACACAAATTAAGTCAGGTCCACGCCGCCCAAACAGACCGGCCCCACCAAGACCTCTGGGGTTGTCAACGGCAAGGTCACCTCCAAGACCAAAGAATGATAATCTGATAAGATTTAGTCCTCCTGAGCCTTCTCAGAGTAAGTTATTAGATATAGAGTAAAAATTGTATTATAATTTCAGGGGTGTGGAATACAGATTTTCTCCACCTGTCCTTGGACAAGAAAGAGATGATTTTCTATTTGTCCAGAATCAAAACTAATTTGCCTGCAAAAAAATGAATAGATTAATTTGTAGAGAACATTATTAATGAAGAAAATGCTGGAACTAGCATTTTATGCATTAACAACATTGTTTTCTCCCCTTCACTTCAAACATTAGGGTAATAAATCTTTGAGATCTATTTGTACCATTACAAGATTTACTCTGGTATTTACTTGTTACTTGTACAATTGACTTAGGAAAATGTTCTTGTCCGTAAGTAGAAAAAGTCATGTTGAATAAGTCAGGCATTGGAATTCCATACTCTGGATTATTTAATCCATTCCCATACAATCCTCCTTTTTAGCTCACCTCAGAACAAAGTGCTCATGGTGAGCTTTTGTGATAATTGAATATCTGTCTCCCGTCATACCCCTTGCATTGTGTGGCCTCAACAATTGAAGTGTTTACACTCTGGAGGCTACAGTTTTGACTCAATCTTTATGAAACTTAGCCAGAATAATTGTTAGGTCATAAGGATTAAACCTATTGATTATGTGAAGGTTCCATTGAAAAACAGGAAAAGGGGCCTTGGGGCCTTAACGGCAATTTCTTTGTTTACACTCTAGAGGTCACAATTCGGGCTCAATCTTCATTAAACTTGGCCTGAATAATTATTAGGTCATAAGCATGAATCATATTGCTTATGGGATGGTTCTAATGGAAAACAGGGGAAAGGGGGCCTTAATGACAGTTTCTTTGTTTACTCTCTAAACCCCACAATTTTACTTGAATATTTGTGGAACTTGGCCTGAATTATTGTTAAGTTATAAGAATAAACCCTATTGATTGTTGGAAAGTTCTATGGAAAAACATGGGAAAAGTGGTCTTAGTGACAACTTATTTGGTTACCCTCTAGAGGCCAAATTTTTGGCTCAATATTCATGACACATGCTTTTGCTCAGTATTCATGACACATGCTCAGAATAATAAAGGGATTCTAAGGATGATTCATAGGGAATATAGGAAGGGAAAAAATTGGATAAGGAGCCTTATTACACTCTAGAGACTGCAGTTTTGGCTTAACCTGCAGGAAACTTAGTCAGAATAATTGTTAGATCACTATGATCAACCCTTTTAATTATGGGAAACACAGAAAAAGGGACCCTAAAGACAATTTCTTTGTTACTGTCTAGGAGTTTTTGCTTGATCTTCATGAAACTGGTTGTAATTATTTGGCTCCAGTTGTATTTTTCTTAACAGCAGATGATTGACATGTAACAAAATTGTCTGAAGCATACCTTCTACATTTATTAATGGACTTCATAATAACTTTGCATAGTTGCTGGCCTTGAACATTACTAGTGTCATGCATAAAGTTTGACTGTATATGCTCAAAGTCAAGCTTACAGCTGAAGGCCATTACAAAAAGATATATTAACATTGTCCACAGTACATGTATATCTTCTATATTTCAAAAAGGATTTCAAAATAACATGGCTCAGTTGTTTGTCTTGAATAGTACTAGTGTCCTGTGTAAAGTTGTGTTGGATATTCAAGTTCAAGGTCATAGCTGAAGGTCATGTGACAAACTTTTAAGTCACCCCCAAGAAAAAAAGCTTTTGAAAACGTGGACAATGAAGAAATTTCTTGGTACAAGCAATTTCTTCACTTTCCACAATGTTTTTTATGTACACTAAAAGTAAAAAAATCCTAAAAGTCATAAGCTTGAAATTGTCTTCTGCAACTCCTTACGATTTGGACCAGTCTACAATTTTGCTGTCTGGTAATGGGTTAAGCAGGAGCATCCATTTCTGTGACACATTTTTAGTTCAGAGAAAATTGCAGTAATTGAAAGCTACATTTTTACATTTATGCAAAATGGGCATAAAATTGATCAAAAATTGTTATCCTATGGGTAAATTTACTGAAATCATAAATATGTCAATAAAAACAGAGAACAGAAAAACATTTCATATGACACGCAAATTTGATGAAATGCTAGGAAAACACATTCTGAACAATACATTTTTCAAACAAAGAAACCTTATCTTAATTTTTAGAGCATAAAAATGCTTATAAAACAATGAAATAGAAAGATTGCTGGCAACAAGCGGTTTGTTCTTTTCCAGCAATAATTTCTGAATTATTGAAAATGTCGGGTGGGGAGGGAGTAAACAATTTTATTTTTTGAAATTTGGATATCACCATGTTAGTATAATTCGTATTTTCGTGAAAAGTTGGACTGGAGAGACAGCTTGTGAATCACTGTTTATCCATGTCCGATAAGATTTCAAAGCATAGTAATTAGGAAGCACATAAGCATGTTTTCATTAGAACTTTTATCATAATTCTTTTGAATAATTAGAAGAATAGAAACTTGTGGCCACTTCTGCCAAAAATAACAGAACAAAATACCCTTGAGCTCACCTGTAAACATCTTGTGTGCACTTAAGAGGCCAAAATTTTAGCTTAAATGTCTTGAACCAATTCCCACACTACAAAAAATTAGACTGGTCCAAAATCAAAGGAGTTGAAGACGACAATATTAAATTTGGGGAAAAATTTAGATTTTTTCAACACTCAGGGTAGAAAACATTGTGTAAAATAAAGAAATTGCTTGTTACAAGCAATTTCTTCATTTTACACAATGTTTTCTCAATTATTTTTCTTCAGGGGTATCCAGAAGCGTCATTGTTTGGGAGTGGGTTAAACATGGTCATTATGTTTGTCTACAATCAATCTTGGCCAAGGTCGATACTGGGTCATGTGGGGTCAAAAACTAGCTGAATAGGTCAAATCTTATAAATACCTTGTGTGCATTCTAGAGGGCACATTTTTACCTCAATTGCCTTGATATTTGATTGAAATGTTTATCTTCGTGATATCTTGCTCAAGTTCGATATTGAGTCACATGGAGTTAAAAAGTAGGTCTCTAGTTCAAATCTTAGAAAAACCTTGTGTGCTCTCTAGAGGCCAGTTTTTAGCCTAAGGTGTCTTGATAATTTCTCAGAATGTTTATCTTCATGATATCTTAGTGAAGATTATCATTGGATCATGGGGTTCAAAAGCTATGTCACTAGGTCAAATCCTAGAAACACCTAATGTGCACTCATGGGGTCACATTTTTGCGTTAAATGTCCTGATATCTGTCTTCATAATATCTCGGTCAAGTTTAAATTTGGTCATGTGAGGTAAAAAACTGAGAGGGCACATTTTTGCCTCAAATAGTTTATTATCTTTTAACCTATTACCACACAAGAAAATTTGAAACTAGTCCAAATTGAAAGAAGTTGCAGAATTTATAGTTATTAAAATATTAAAAGTCTTTGTCTCTTTGGGCAGAAAGCATTGTGAAAAATGAATAAATTGCTTGTTAGAAGCAATTTCTTCATTTTCCATAAAGTATTCTAAAGCCTTTCTTGGGGGGCGTCAAAAAGTGTCATTGTGTGATACATGTAATGGGCTAATTTGTTTGAATTATATCTCAGTCTTGTTTTATATTTGGTCATGTGGGGGTCCTTTTTGACCATTTGTCACCACTGACTCAAGTGAGGACTTTCGAGTCAATTAAAGGGAAGTAATTTATATATCTATTATCTTTAAAAGATTTATTTTCTCCAATTGTATCAGTTATTATTTCTCAATGAAACCATATGTTGTGGATGCTCATTCGAATCCCCCAAGCAAGAGAATTTAAATGAGTACACACAAGACAGGGTTTTTGTTAACATTTTTGAATAATTGAACTTAAAATTAGAAATGCTCAGCTCCGTTATCTTTAGCTTAATTAATTGCACCATGTGGTGGTTTTCCTTTGTAGAACCCTTGTGTGATTTGTAAATTCATTTAAAGATATTGGATATCAAATTTGTTACCTTTAGTAGGTATTTATAGGCCAAAATTATTTCATTTCTTACACATCAATACACATTACCTTGTTTTTGACTCACTTGTAGAATAATTTTTATGGTAAATATTTTAGGAATTGGATAACAGCTTGTTACCAAAAAAAAAATTTAATATTTTTTTACCCTGATGATACATGCAGTTTTTAATTACCTCTTTAATAAACCCTTTCCTGTTCTGTGAAATTTTAGACTGGTTCAATTGAAAAAGTTTGCATATGACAATAAAAATATTGGATGCAGTTTGAAATGTGGTAGAAAAAACTGTGGAAAAAGGAAAAATTGCTTGTTACAATATTTTCTCAAGTATTAACCCATTCCCACTTAATGACACATTTAAACGTCCCCAAGGAAAAAAGCTTTGGAAAACATTGTGAAAATGAAGAAATGGCTTGTTACAAGCCATTTATTCATTTTCCACAATGTTAACTACCCAGAAAGTTGAAAAAATCCAAATTTGATTAACTTAAAATTGTCCTCTGTGACTTCTTCCAATTTTGGCGAGTCTGAAATGTTGCCGTCTGGTAATGGGTTGAATAACAGCAAACATTTGTGCAGTTTGTATAGGAAAGTGTTATAACTGATCTAACTTTTATCTACAACCGTAAATTTGATTTCTTTTCCTGTTTCAGGTGAAGATGTCCCAGAAGAAGATGATAATGAAACTGTACAAGATTTAAAAAATAGGATAGCTGCACTGGAAACTGATTTACAGGTAAGGTCGGATATATCTTACTCCAAATTTTTTTAAGAACTTTCAAGACTGACTTGAACATTGCTTGTCAAAAAGAAAGTAAATCAATAAACCCATTCCCACTCAGTGACACCTTTAGACACCCCCAAGGGAAAAAATCTTTGGAAAACCTTGTGGTAAATGAAGAAATTGCTTATTACAAGCAATTTCTTCATTTTTCCACAATGTTTTCTGCCCAGAAATTGGAAACAATCAAAAATTTCATTTACTTAAAACTATCGTCTGCAACTCCTCTGAATTGGGACCAGTCTCAAATTATACCGTCTGGTAATGGGTTAACAAGTGTCAACCCATTCTTACAATCCTGCTATTTATGACGCTCAATAAATAAACTTTTGAAAACATTGTGGACAATGAAGAAATTACTTGAAATAAGCAGTTCATTCATTATTCACAATAGTTTCTACATTTAAAGACAAAATATTTCTTAAATTTTACCAAGCTCTAATTGTCATCTGCATCTTCTTTCAATTTTGAGCAGTTTAATAATTTGTTGTTGTGTAATGTGTTTAACTGTACAAATCAATTCAGATGGATAAATATAGATACATGATCAACCATGATCAAGCTGAATTCTGGCCCCACTAAACCCATTACCAGTCAGCAAAATTTTAGACTGGTCCATATTCAAAGGAGTTGCAGACAACAATTTGAAGTTTATGGAACTTCATTTTTTTTTCCCCAATATTCCGGATAGAAAACAAAGATATGTCTTCATTTTACACAATGTTTTCTGGATTATTTTTTTTTAGGGCATCCAATAGCATCACTTCCATATGAATGGGTTAACCCATGTTTTAACTCCCCTCAAGAAAAAAGCTTTGGAAAGCATTGTCGAAAATGAAGAAATTGTTTTGGAAGAAATGGGAACAAACAATTTCTTAATCCAATTTTTAACCTAAAAAAAAAAATTTTTAGCTCCACTTGCTGAAAGCCACCAGGCTATTGTCATGGCATTGTGTCTGTTGTGAGTGGGTCCATGTGTGCGTCCATCCGTAAACTTTTACTTTAAAAATCTCCTCAGAAACCAGTGGGTGGATCTCCTCAAAAAGTATTTAAACAGAATTCAACCAGATTTCACAGAAATGAAGCTTAGGTGACCCTTTATCAGATTCCTTCAAAAATATTTGATTTGATCAGATGAAAAACATGGCTTTAATGGGCAGGGCTAATTTTCATATATGTTGAAACTCTAAAATATCTTCTTCTCAGACACCAGTAGATGGACTTCAAACGAATTTCACAGAAATGACCCTTATCAGATTCCTTCATAGAATCTTGATCTGATGAAAAACATTACTTCAATGGGCAGGCCGAATTTCCATATATGGTGAAACCTTTAAAAATCTCCTCAGAAACCATTGGATGGATTTCAACCAATTCCTTGGGTGACCCTATTTCAGATTCCCTCAAAAAAATTTGATCGAATGAAAAACCTGGCTTTAATGGGCAGGGCTAATTTCCATTTATGGTGAATTAACCAAAATCTTTTCAAACAAATTTTACAGTTATGTTTGTCAGATGACTCTTTTATCAGATTCCTTCAAAGAATTCTGATCGGATTAAAAGCATGGCGAAAATTGACTGGGCTAATTT
This sequence comes from Fragum fragum, assembly GCA_946902895.1. Lineage (NCBI taxonomy): Eukaryota > Metazoa > Mollusca > Bivalvia > Cardiida > Cardiidae > Fragum > Fragum fragum. The sequence goes on along the minus strand of OX336375.1, from coordinate 6,269,691 downwards.
CCACACAACATTTTCTAAAAAAAAAAAAAAAAAATCTTAGGGACGTCAAAAATAGTACTTGTTGTTCAATAATTAATATTTCTTTTGAAAATCATTTTCATAACTGAAAGGAAAGTACAAGCAGGAGGTGTATACCAAGATCAGACTGCACTAATGTACAGGCTGATCTTTGTCTATACCTCTTTCCCTACCAGACTATTCCAGTTAATTCATAGATATCTTACAAATAAAAAAAACATTCATGTTTTGTAAATCATCTGTCTTCAGTAATGGAACAGATACTATGGGTAAACCCATTACCACACAAGATAATTTTAGACTGGTCCAAATTGAATAGAGTTGCAGACGACAATTTGAAGTTTGTGAAATTCTAGATTTTTTTAACTTACTGTGTAAAAACATTGTGTAAAATGAAGAAATTGCTTGTCACACGCAACTACTCTATTTCACACAATGTTTTCGTAGTTGTTTATCTTGAGGGGGCGTCCAAAAGCGTCATTGTGTGGGAACGGGTTAAAAATAATGTTGGCAGACACTGAAATTTATTATGATAGCCTTGGTTTTGTTGTTGTTGTCGATGTTGTGTGAAAACTTTGACATTCTGTGATATCTCTGGTTCTACTAAAGGCCTTCACTTGAAACTTGGCACACTTGTTTACTATCAAAAGAGAAACCTATACTATCAAGACAGATAACTCTAGATGCATTTTATCCACTATCCAGCACCCAACAGCCGAGGGTAGGCACCCATAGGCTGTGCTCTTGTTTTAGTAGAATGTTAGAAAATTTCAGAATTTTGAGGCAGGCATGTTTCTGACTATTATAAGACTTTATTTTAACAGGGCTTCAAGAAAAACAAGGAAGATCTTGAGAGAACAAAACAAAATGTGGGAGGTGAAGAAAATGAAATCCATGAAAACATCTCATTTTATGATGACAACATTCAGGGTATAACTGCTGAAATTAACTCACTCAAAGGTATGGAAAGTGTTTCTTTCATATAACCCAGTACCAGACGGCAAAGTTTTAGACGTGTCCAAAATGAAAGGAGTTGCAGACAACAATTTAAAGTTGATGGAATTATAGCTTTTTTAAACTATCTGGGTAGAAATCATTGTGGAAAATGAAGAAATTACTTGTTACAAGTAATTTCTTCATTTACACAATGTTTTTCAGATCGTTTTCTTGAGGTGTCAAAAAGTGTCATAAGATGAGAATGGGTTAAAAACAAACACCATTGTTTATAGTTTTAAGGAAAATTTCTTCTGATTTATAACTCTCCTGGCCACAGGCCACTAGAGCTATTGTGATGGTTTTTTCCGGTCTGGCGTCCAACCGTCCATTAACTTTTTCTTGTTAACACTCTAGAGTCCACAGTTCTCTTACGATTCCCTTCAAAGTTTTTCCTTTCAAAATTGGGTTAGATCTGTCAAGAAACACTGGATAGGGGGCCTAATTAAAATTGCGATGGCTTTTTTGCATCCCTGCATCCATCAGCCCATTAACTTTTTACTTGTTAACACTCTAAATTCCATTGTTTTCTTCAGATTCTCGTCAACCTTTCACAGAATGATTGTACCATTTTTAAAAATTCCTCTATCCATTAACACTCTAAAGTCCACAGTTTTCATCAGATTCTCTTTAACCAGAATGGTTATATCATTATAAGGATAGATCTTTTCGAAATTAGGTATGATCTGTCAAGAAACATTGGAAAAGGGGCCTTATGAAAATTTAATTAAAAGATCCTTGCTAACACGCTAGAGTCCACAGTTTTCAACAAATTCTCTTCAAACATTCACAGAATGATTATGTAGATGCATTCACAGAGGCCCACAGGGAAGACTGGGTTTACCCCAACTGTGCAGCCTCTTTAAATAAAGTCTTTATTATTAACCCTTGTCATGCTGAATAAATTACCTTACTGAAATGCTGTCAAATCAAAGGGCTGAAAGCACTGATAGAACTTGTTGTTCAAAAATCAATATTTCTTTTAGAAATCAACTTCATAAACAACTCTGGCAGGTAAAGTACAAGCAGGAGTTGTAGACTAAGATCTGCCTGCACATAAGTGCAGTCTACACCTCCTGCCAAAACCGGAATATTCTGGGTTCAGCATGACAAGGGTTAAAATTATTTGTAAAATTATTATTAAATGGATTGTTCCTTTAGGCAGTGGGTTTGATCCATCAAGTATCATGGGAAAAGGGGCCTTATGAAAATTTTATAAGAAAGTCTTAATTTACACATCAGATTTCACCTGATTGACTTCAAACTTTCACAGAATGTTGTACCATCAGAAGTATTGTTCCTTTCAAATTGAGTCTGACTATCGAGAAACATAGGAAAAGGGGCCTTATGAAAATGTAGTTAGAAAAATCTTAATTAATGCTTTGATGTCTACAGATTTCATTGGGTTGTCTTCATACTCAAACAGAAAGTTATAGTTTTGTAAGTATAGTTCCGTCTGGGATTGTTTCAGATCCATCAAGTAACATGGTAAAAGGGGCTGTATGAAAATTTAATTAAAACATCCCTATTAATGCAATTAAGCTCACAGCTTTGATCAGATTTTGTTTAAACATTCACAGAATGATTGTAAGGTAACAAAGTGCATTTTTTTTCAAAACAGGGTTTGAACTGTCATGTAACACAGGAAAAGGGGCTTACGAAAATTTTATTTAGAAATCCTTGTTACCAAATCCAGAGCTTTCTTCAAACATTCACAGAATGATTGTACAATAATAATGATCATTAGACCTGATCGGTCAAGTATCACAGGAAAAGGAGCCTTATGCAATTTAATTTGAAAATTCTTGTACCACAATAAAGTCAACAGCTTTCATTGGATTCTGGTCAAACTTTCACAGAATGTTTATACAATCATTAGGATTGTTTCTTTTCAAATAAGGCCTCTCTCTGGTACCATGGGAAAAGGGGCCTTTTTAAAATTTCACCTATAAACCTAGTTACCAAGTCCAGAGCTTTCATCAGATTTTCTTCAAACTTTCAAAGAATGATTGTACAATGATAACAATTGTTGATATTGACATTAGATCTGATCTGTCAAGTATCACAAGAAAAGGAGCCTTATGAAATTCAATCTATAATCTAGTACCACAATAAAGTCCACAGTTTTCATCGGATTCTGTTCAAACTTTTACAGAATCTTTGTACCACCATAAGGATTGTTTCTTCCAAATTAGGCCTGATCTGTTTAGTATCACAGGAAAAGGGGCTGTTTGAAAAATTATTACCAAATCCTCATTAATACAAGAATGTCCTCAGTCTATTTCATATGTACAATCATAAGGATGGTTCTTTTCAGAATCTGGTACAATCCGTCAAGTATCATGTAAAAAGGGGCCTTATGAATTTTTTTTTAATTATTCTAGTTTACATAATGAAGTCCCCATATTTCATCAGATTCACTTGAAACTTTCACAGAATTATTAAACTAACAATAAAGAATCACGGGTAAAGGGGCTTTATGAGATCTTGATTAAAATATCTTCCTTAACACAATACAGTCTACAGTTATTATTCAATTCTCTTCAAAGATGCAAGGAATAACTGTGGCATTGGAAACAGGAAAAGGAGCCTCCCAGATTATTATTCAAAACATTCTTGTATATGTGATGAAGTTAACAATTATTATCAGACTGTCTTTAAAATTTCACAGGACTATCAGAAATGAAATGGATCCCTAAGAAAACACAGGAAAAGGGGCCTTATGGATTTTCACTCAAAACGACCCTGTTTACGTGATAAAGTCCATAATTATTATCAGATTCTATTTAAATTTTCACAGGATGCTTGTAAGGTCAAAAGGAAACTTCCTTTTGGAAATGGAGTGGATCCATCATGAAACATGGGAAATGGGGCCTTAAGGTTTTTTGCTTAAAATTATGAAAGGGATAAAGTTCAATTTGTTATTTTCATGTTATGCATGTTAAATTGGGTCAGATCTGTCAAGAAACATGGGAAAAGGGGCCTAATTAAAATTCAATTAAAAAATCCTCGTTAACACTCTAGAGTCCACAGTTTTCATCAGATTCAATTCAAACTTTCACAGAATGATTTTACCATCATAAGGATAGTTCCTTTCGAAATTGGGTATGATCCGTCAAGAAACATGGGAAAAGGGGCCTTATGAAAGTTTGATTTAAAATTCCTTTAAAAATCCTCATTAACACTCTAGAGTCCACAGTTTTCATCAGATTGTCTTCAGACTTTCTCAAAATGAGTGTACCATCATAAGGATCGCTCCTTTCACATTGGGTCAGATCTGCCAAGAAACATGAATTAAAGACCCTGATGAAAATTTTATTAAAAAATCCTCGTTAACACTTTAGAGTCCACAGTTTTCATCAGATTCCCTTCAAACTTTCACAGAATGATTGTACCAACATAAGGATTGTTCCTTACGTAATTGGGTATGATCCATCAAGAAACATGGGAAAAGGGGCCTTATGAAAATTTAATTGAAAATTCCTTTTAAAAATCCTCGTTAACACTCTAGAGTCCACAGTTTTCATCAGATTCTCTTCAAACTTTCTGAAAAAGGTTGTTCCATCATAAGGATGGCTCCTTTCAAAAATAGGTATGATCCGTCAAGAAACATGGGAAAAGCGGCCTTATAAAAATTTGATTAAGAATTCCTCGTTAACACTCTAGAGTCCACAGTTTCCATCAGATTCAATTCAAACTTTCACAGAATGATTTTACCAATAAGGATAGTTCCTTTCGAAATTGGGTATGATCCATCAAGAAACATGGGAAAAGGGGCCTTATGAAAATTTAAATAAAAATTCAATTAAAAATCCTCGTTAACACTCTAGAGTCCAAAATTTTCATAGGATTCTCTTCACACTTTCTCAGAATGATCGTACCATCATATGGATCGTTCCTTTCGAAATAAGGTATGATCCGTCAAGAAACATGGGAAATGGGGCCTGTTGAAAATGCAATTAAAAAATCCTCTTTAACACCTTAGTGTCCACAGTTTTCATCAGATTCTCTTCAAACTTTCCCAGAATGATTGTACCATCATAGGGATTGTTCCTTTCGGAATCGGATATGATCCATCAAGAAACACGGGAAAAGGGGGCTTTTTAAAATTTAATCAAAAAACCTGTAAAGAAATCCTCGTTAACAACACTCTAGACTCCTCAGTTTTCATCGGATTCTCTTCAAACTTTCACAGAATGATTGTACTATCACAAGGATTGTTCCTTTCAAAATTTGGTATGATCCGTCAAGAAACACAGGAAAAGGGGACTTTGAAATTTCAATAAAAAATCCTCATTAATAATCTAGAGTCAACAGTTTTCATGGATTCTCTTCAAACTTTCATAGAATGATTGCACCATTACAAGTACCGTTCCTTTCAAAATTGGATATGATCTGTCAAGAAACACTGGAAAAGGGGCCTTTTTAAAATTTTATCAAAAAAGCCTGTAAAGAAATCCTTGTTCACAACACTCTAGACTACTCAGTTTTCATCGGATTCTCTTCAAACTTTCACAGAATGATTGTACTATCACAAGGATTTTTCCTTTCAAAATTTGGTATGATCCGACAAGAAACACAGGAAAAGGGGATTTTGAAATTCAATAAAAAATCCTCATTGATAATCTAGAGTCAACAGTTTTCATGGATTCTCTTCAAACTTTCACAGAATGATTGCACCATCATATGGATCGTTCCTTTTAAAATTGTGTATATTCCCTAAAAAAAAACATGGGAAAAAGGGGCCTAATTGAAATCTATTTAAAAAATCTTGGTTAACACTCTAAAGTCTACAGTTTTCATTGGATTCTCTTCAAGCTTTCACAAAATGATTGGACCATCATAAGGATTGTTCCTTTCAAAATTGGGTATGATCAGTCAAGGACCACGGGAAAAGGGGACCTTATGAAATTTGATTAAAACAATCCTCGTAAACACAATAGAGTCCACAGTTTTCAACAAGTTCTCTTCAAACATTCACAGAATGATTATTACATTAAATGGATTGTTCCTTTTGGAAGTTGGTTAGATCCATCAAATTTCATGGGAAAAGGGGCCCTATGCAAATTTTAAAAAAAATTATAGTTAACAAATCATGGCCCTAGATTTCACCTAATCGACTTCAAACGTTTACAGAATGATTGTACCATCATAAGGATTGTTCCTTTCAAATTGTGTATGATCCATTTAGAGACATATACGAAGGGGCCTTAGGAAAATTCAGTTAAAAAAAATCTTAATTAATGCTTTTAAGTCCACAGATTTCATGAGGTTGTCTTTATACTCAAACAGAATTAATATACTTTTGTAAGTATAGTTCCCTTTGGAATTGATTCAAGTCCATCAAGTAACATTGGAAAAGGGGCTATATGAGAATTCAATTAAAAAATCCCTGTTAACACAATGGAGCTCACAGCTTTGATCAGATTTTGTTGAAACTTTCACAGAATGATTGAAAGGTCATAGCGATCATTCTTTTCTTAACAGGGTTTGAACTGTCAAGAAACATGGGAAAAGGGGCCTTAATAAAATTTCATTTATAAAAATTTCATTTATAAATCCTTGTTACCAAGTCCAGAGCTTTCATTGGATTTTCTTCAAACATTCCCAGGATATTGTACAATAATAATGATTGTTGATGTTGACAAGTATCACAGAAAAGGGAGCTTTATTAAATTTAATTTTAAATTTCCTTAAACCACAATAAAGTCAATAGTTTTCATCAGATTCTGTTTAAACTTTCACAGAATGATTGTTCCATCATGAACATTCTTTCTTTTCAAATTAGGCCTGATATGTCTATTATCATGGGAAAAGGGGGCTTTTGAGAATTTTATCTATAATCCCTGTAACCAAGTCCAGAGCTTTCATTGGTTTTTTCTTCAAACCTTCACAGAATCATACAATAATTACGATTGTTGATGCTGACATGAAACCTGATCATTCAAGTATCACAGGAAAAGGAGCCTTATGAAAATTTTATTTTAAAATCTTTACATCAAGAGAAAGTCAGCAGTTTTCATCGGATTATGTTCAAACTTTCACAGAATATTTGTACCATCATTAGGATTGTTTCTTTCCGAATTGGGTCTGATCTGTCTAGTATCATAGGAAAAGGGACTGTATGAAAAATTATTACTAAATCTTCATTAACACAAGAATGTCCTCAGTCTTTATCAGAATCTCTTCAAACTTTAATAGAATGATTGTACCATCATTTGGATTGTTCCTTTGTAAATTGGGTCTGATTGGTTAAGTGACACAAGAAAAAGGGCCTTAAGAAAATTTTATTACAAAACATCATTATCACAATAAAGTCTTCAGTCTTTATCATTTTCTTCAAACTATCTATCATAAGGATTGTTCCTTTGTACATTGGGTCTGATTTGTTAAGTTTCACAAGAAAAGGGGCCTTACGAAAATTTTTTACAAAAGGTTCTTGACACAATTCAGTCCACTGTTTTCATTGATTCTCTTTAACTTTAAAAGAATGATTGTACCTTCATTAGAATCGTTCCTTTTAAAATTTGGTTTGTTCTATAAAGTAGTATGGGAAAAGGGCCCATGAAGATTTTACTATAAACTCATAAACACAATAAATTCCAAAGATTACACCGATTGATTGTACCATCATTATAATTGTTGATTTTGACAGTGGATCTGATTATGGCAAGTGTCACATAAAAAGGGGCCTTATGAAAAACTTTCTTAAATATTCTAGTTAACACAATGATGTCCTTTGATTTCACCGGATTCACTTCAAAATTTCACCGAATGATTGTACAATCAATTAAATGGTTCTTTTCAGAACTGGGTACAATCCATCAAGTATCATGTAAAAAGGGACAATATGATTTTTTTTTCTTTTTTTTAAATATTCTATTAAACATAATGAAGTCCCTATATTTCATCGGATTCACTGTTAACTTTCACAGAATGATAAAACCAACAGTAAAATATCACGGGAAAAGGGGGCTAATGAGAACTTGATTTAATATCTGTTAACACAATAAAGTCAACAGTTTTATCAGATTCTCTTCATTGATGCATGGAATAATTGTGGCATTCGAAACACAGGAAAAGGGGCCTTACACATTATCATTCGAAACATTCTTGTGTATGTGATGAGGATTATCAAATTGTCTTTAAAATTTCACAGGACAATTGTAGGGTTGTATGGAAAGTTCCTTTTGGAATGAAATTAATACTGTACATCAGAAAATACAGGAAAAGGAGCCTTATGGATTTTCATTCAAAACAATCCTGTTTATGTGATAAAGTCCACAATGATTCTGATGAAAATTTCATAGGATGATTGTAGGGTCATAAGGTAACTTCCTTTTGGAAATGGAGTCGATCCGTCATGAGGATTAATGCTAGAAATAATAAAGGGGATAAAGTCCAATTTTTTTCCTTTATGCATTCTTCTTTAAGTAATTAACTTCCTTAAATATCTTTAAGAAATTAGATTTCTTTAATGGAAAACTTGATAACCAGTAGAGCGTCTCAGGCCCTCTTGTTTTTTTTATGCATTCTTCTTTAAGCATTTAACTATCCTAAATATCAGACTTCTTTAACAGAAATCTCAGAGCCTCTCGGGCCCTCATGGGCCTCTTGTTTTGTTATGCTTCAGTTGAAAGAAGTTGCTGCTCATTACCCCTTGTCATGCTGTTTTGGCAGGAGTTAAAGACAATGATCATCCTGCACAAAGCCCTACAATATCCCACAAATATTTTAGAAATGATACTTTCGGCTCAACTAAATGTGGTTTCAAAGACCTTATGTAGAGATAACTAAGGAAATCTTTAAAAATCTTCTCTTCCCAAGAGGCTTAGACCTTTCATATATGCATGCAGCATTGCCTTGAAGTACTCTACTAAAGAAATCAAATTATTACTCTTGGTTCAGCTTATGGCCTATGTTGTGGGATCGATGATTTCGCATCAAGATAAAGAAGGAAATCTTCAAAATTGTTCTCGCATCGAGATAAAGAAGGAAATCTTCAAAATTGTTCTCGCATCGAGATAAAGAAGGAAATCTTCAAAATTGTTCTCTGTTCAAACCAAAGCACAGTGGTAAAGTGTAGGACTTCTAGTCTTTGGTTTGATCTCTGGCGGCAGTGAATATCCTTTCCGACATTTGTCTCCCACAAATGCATGACTAATTGTAAACCTAAGTTGGATGATGAGCTGGAGGCTTGGAAAGGATGTAGTGGTAGTAGTGGTGTTACAAATACCAGGAATCCATGGTTAGGTGCTTCAGCCACACGGCAATATGACTGAAATACTGTTGAAAGTGGTGTTAAACCACATTCAATCAATCCTTCACGGCAATGGCACTCTTTCAAAATATTTCAAATTTTACTCAAGGATCAGTATAAGCCCTATGTTGTGGGTTTCCAGATTTTACACAGTAATAAAGAAGGAAATCCTTGTGACTGATTTTCTTTTTTCTGACTTTGAAAGAACAGCTTTGTATACACATGTACTTTGTTTTTACACTTGCCTACAGAAAATTTAGCAGAGATCAGTCCAAGAGAGAGACATAGGCTAGAACAAGAGAAAGCAGCAGTGTTACAGAGACAGGAGGCAAAGAAATTGCGTGAAGCACAGAGGAAGAGAATGGAAGAAGAAAGAGAAGAAAGGAAGGAAAAACGTATGAAAGTCATAGAGGAACTGACACAGACAGAGAGAGATTTTCTGACATCACTTAGTCTGATGATGGATACATTTCTTAATTCTGAAGTTGAAAAGGTAAAATTTTGGAAATAAGTCTTCATTGAAAAATGAAAAAAAGTCCTGATAAATTTATGAATTGAGACCGATTCCAAAGTTAGCATAGCACTTGAGTGATATTATGATTTTTAGGTAGCATTGGAAAAATATTGTGGCATAATTTGAAAATTAATGGATCCCTGTTCCTGCTCTTTAATTCTTAAACTGTGTTATTTGGCTAAATTTATGGTCAGTAACGGTAACAAAAGATAAAATGGTTTGGTAGGCGATATAGTAACTACATCTTGAATAAGCTGAATTATCTTGAATTATCTGCCCTTGTATTGAAACAATTTTACTATATTTCATGTGTGTGCAACTCCTCCTACAATATCAATTGGAACAAACTGAAACTTGCTGCAATGTATCTCTATGATGTCTAGATGTGCTTAAGACCTTTGAAGTTTGAATGATTCCATTCCTTGAATTGTCTGCCCTTGAATTGAAATAAATCACCATATTTCTTGTGTGCCCATCTCTTCCTACAGTTTCGTCAACGGAAGTTGTAACTTTGCATAATGAATCTGCATAGTCTCTTGCAGTGCATTAAACCTTTAAAATTAAGATTACTCCAGTTCTTCATCAATTATCTACCATTGAATTGAAAAATTGTCTAATTTCTAGTGTAAATAAATTTACAAATGTTTATAGCTTGTGCCTAGTGTTGATTGAAAATGATTGAAATTCACTACAATTATTCTCCATGATTTGTGCTTGAGCTCTTTAATATTTTTAATATTTTGTCTTTCCAGTGATTTAATGAATTGTCTCCCCTTTGTCTAGGGAATTGCTTAAAATTATCATGTTTTTCGTGTTCAATGTGATCCACGGTGCTGTTAATACAAACAGTGTTTCACAGTGACGAATCTTAGTGTTGAAATATTGATTAGGTCAACCACAACTTGCATTACAAAAATTGTTGTATTGTAAGGAAGGATAACCATTCAAGATACAAAAGATATTAGGAAAGTGAAAATTCCAAACCTGCTCAGCCTGCATAATTTGCGCAGTCTCATTAGGTTGAAACTTTTTACTCTTTCCAGATTTCCCTCTTATAAGACCAGTCACGATAGTATTCTTTTGGGTGCTGCCATTTTGTTGATATCAAGTTTAATCTTATCTGAAAACGACAGTTTTTAAGTATATTTGTATCATAAAAACCTGTTGAGATAGTCTCTAATGATATTTCACTGACAAGCCCCTTTGAGTGTATATGTGCCTTTCTGCAAAGCTCTTGTTTTGCTTTTGGAGTAGAAAACATTGTGGATAATTAAGAAATTGCTTGTAACAAACATTTCTTCATTGTCAACAATGTTTTCCGAAGCTTTTTTGGGGGGGGGTGTCAAAAAGAGTCATTGTGTGGGAATGGGTTTAAAAAATGATAAAGGTTTGGTTCGCAAAAATTTTAGGTGTTTAAGTGCATGGTTAGCAATTGTGATCTGACATTGTCCCTCATCCGTCTGTTAGTCCACATTTTCTTTAAAAATCTTCGCCTCCAAAAACAGCAGGCTAATCAAGCTGAATCTATAGGGATGTTCCTTGGTTGAAGCTCTACAAAAGTTGTTAAAAGAATTTTTTTCCGTGAAAAACTCTGGTTGCCGCAGCATTTGAAAAGGGAAATTTCAGTAAATCTTTGGAAAACTTTTTTTCAGATACTATAAGGCCAGGGGCATTTATATTTCATTTACATTTATTTGGCTCCAGTTGTGTCTTTTTCAATGCAAAAAATACTCTAAATAGCAGATGACTCAGGTGAGTGATATAGGACCATCATGGTCCTCTTGTTTTCTGAATGCAATTTAAAGTCACTTTTAGTTCAAAGAAGGAAAAACGTTTGCTTTTCAAGTGCTGCACTGCTAAAAATGATAATATTCTCTTGTATGAACATCTGATGTAAGGCACTTTTAATTAACCCTTTGCCAGGCAACAAAATATTAGAATGGCCCAAATTCGAAAAAGTTGCAGACAACATTTGGAATTGCTCTTAACCCTTTCCTGTTTTGCAAAATTTTAGACCCGTCTAAATTCAAAGGTTTTGCAGACGAAAATTTAAAGTTGATTTTATTTGAAAAATAACCATTCAGTAGGGTAGAAAATATTGTGGAAAAAGAAGAAATTGCTTGTAACTAGCAATTTCTTCTTTTTCCATAATGTTTTCTCAATTATGAAATCACAGGGACGTAAAAACCAGGGTTTATCCAGGAAAGGGTTAAGTTGGAAAATGAGTACTAAATAATGTAGAAAACAGTGTGAAAAAAGGAGAATTTGCTTGTATAAAGGAATATCTCCATTTCCCACAAAGTTTTGCCTGATCATACTGCCTCAGGGCATCAAAAAGCGTCATTCTGTGGTAATGGGTTAAATGACTATCTTTCAGCACCCAGCAGTAGATCTAAAACAACTATTTGGTAATATAGATGAAGTAGCTGATATATCACAAAGACTTCTTACCAAACTAGAAGAAGCTACGAGCAATAAGGACTTCTCAGAGCAAGTCATTGGTAAGATAATTTTAGGGCCAATTGTATCCTCCTTTGTCAATCCGTTACTAGACATCATAGACTGGTCAAAATTGAAATAATTTGCAGAAAACAATTCAAAGTGTGATTGAATTGAAAAATAGTTGTCACATACAGTAGTAATATTGTGTGAAAGGAAAAACTTTAATTTTCTCACAGAGTTTTCCAAAGATAATTCTCAAGCAACCTAAAAAGTCACCAACTATTTGGGAACCACAATGGAAATCCCATTTCCAAATCAAAAGCTCTCATAAAAAAATGGTTGTATGTACCTAAATCCAATTTTGTTAGAACTCGTTAGAGACGATTCTAATGACTTCTTACAACATAGGATTTAGCAAGAATTCTGTAATACTTTATTCATGCCACGAAAAAACCTTCATATAATGACAACAAAGTGCTTTAAGCAACCATTCTCTTAAGCGACCACTTTTTCATAAAACCCATGTGTGGTCACTTATTACAAGATTTACTGTAATTCTAACAATGTTTGTTGCGGGTACCTGTTTCATCACTCTAAATATAAGTGACAACAAAGTGCTTTAACCCTTTCCCGCTCAAATACTGGATTTTACGTTCCTGTGATTTTATACTTGAGAAAACATTGTGGAAAAAGAAGAAATTGCTTGTAACAAGCAATTTCTTCTTTTTCCACAATATTTTCTATCACATATGATGGTTTCATTTCAAATGGCATCCAGTTGTCATTGTCGTCTGTAACCTCTTTCAATTTGGACCAGTCTAAAATTTCCAAAAATGTGAAAGGGTTAAGTGACCATTCTCTGAAGCAACCACTTTTTCATTTTCCCATGCTTGGTTGCTTATTACAAGATTTACTGTAATTCTAACTTTGTTTGTTGCAGGTTCGTGTTTTATCACTCTATCTGAAGACATGAAGATGGTGTATGCTCCATACTGCCGTAACCATGATGATGTTATTACACTCATAGAGAAGGTAAGTTTCAACTCCACCCAAATGGCCTCGATGGCCAAGTGGTATAAGTGCTTGACTTGTGATCTGATAGTCACGGTTCAAGCCCCACTGTCACTTAAAATATTACCTCTAATTTGTGATGTAGAAAATTGTTGGGTTTTTTTCTTGAATTATTAACACTCAGCTATATTTCTATGGAAGTGATACCATCTGTAGGTCACCTGACCATAGGTCATGGTGACCTATTGGATCGTGTTTTGTCCATCATTGTGTGTTGTGCGTTAACTTTTTACATTTTGGACTTCTTCTTAAGAACCCTTGGATGGATTTCAACCAAACTTGGCAGGAAGCCTCCTTATGGGAAGGCGCTTCAGATTTGTACACGTCATGGAGTTATCTCCCCTTAGGGGTTCCATAAGGGGCCAAAAAGGGTACATCTTTGAAAATCTTCTTGTCTTTGGTATTTAGAGTCTTTAGGGCAAGGAATATCAAGTTTGTACAAGAAAAAATTCTGTCAAGAAATGTCTGTGCTAGGGGGGGTGGGGTACAAAAGCTTACATGTGACAACTTTGAAAATCTTTTTCTACCAAACCAAAAGACCTTCAGTTCTGATATTTGGTATGTGGCATCATCTAGTGGACCTTTATCAGTATTGTATAAATTATAACCCCATGGTCAAAATTAGCCCGTTTCCGGATGTTACAAGATTAACATAGGCTTTATAGTGAATATTTCAAAAATCTTCTTCTCCCAAACCAGAGGGCTTTTTTGCATCATCTGGTGAATTATTATCAAGATTGTATAAATCATGGCCCCAGAGACAGAATTAGTCCATTCCCGAACATCACAAGTTTCACAAAGGGCCTATATAGTGACATTTTTAAAAATCTTCTTCTCCCAAACAGGAGGGCCTTGAACTTTGATATTTAGTATACAGCATCATCTGGTTGACCTCTATCAAGATTGTAAAAATTATTGTCTCAGGATTAGAATTAGCCCATTCCCAGATGTCACAAATTTTACAAAGGCTTATATAGTGAAATTTGTAAAAAATTTCTTCTCCCAAACAGATAGGCCTAAGCTTTCATATTTGGTATGTAGCATCATCTGGTGAATCTTTATATTGTATGAATTATGGCCCTAGGGTAATAATTAGCCCATTCTCGGATGTCACGAATTTTACACAGGGCTTACATAGTGAAAATTTTAAACTCTTCTTCTCCCAAATAGTAGGCCCTAGAGCTTTAATATTTTGTATGTAGCATCACCTGGTAGACTTCCATCAAGATTATATAAATTATGGCCCCAGGGTCAGAATTAGCCTGTTCCAAGATGCCCAAAGTTTAACTTAGGCTTGTTTAGTGAAAACTTTCAAAAATTTTCTTCTCCAAAACTAATAGGCTAGAGCTTTGATATTTAGTATGTAGCATAATCTTGTGGACTCCTGTTTTTGTGCTCTTTGGACTTTGGTGAGGATAAGGCCCTATGGGCCTCTTGTTATGCCTATTCCCACACAATGGTGCTTTTTAACACCCTTCAAAAAATTTTTTGAAAACATTGTGGCAAATGAAGAAATCATTACAAGGAATTTCTTCATTATTCACGATGTTTTCCTCCTAAAAAGACAAAGTTTTTTTTAAAATTCCATAGACTTTAAATTGTTAACTACAATTTCTTTAAATTTGGACCTGTCTAATTTTTTATTGTCTTATAATGGATCAAGGAATTCTTGAGATATTTGTATCATATATGGTGTATCTGAAAATGACCAAATATCTCCAATTCTATAAATAGACAAGCATTATCATTTACATAAAGCTTTCAAATGATGTGTTTTTTGTCCGTTATTTTTCAGTATAATCAGAATGCAGATATCAAAGCCTACCTAGAGATGTTGCTGGATAAATTACGAGAACAACATACAGTGTTTGACCTTGAGGCTCTACTTATAAAACCAGTACAAAGGGTCCTGAAATATCCCCTTCTACTAAATGCATTATTGAAGGTATGTTTCACATATAGTAGACTAAATTAACTTGATCATCACATTGAACATAAAGAAAATTTTAAAACAGATATTTTGAAAATAGTGCTTGGATCTAGAGCTAGTCATTGTGCTAACAGTCAGGTAATTAACTCATTCCCACACAACAAAATTCTAGACTGGTCAAAATTGAAAGAAGCTGCAGACAATTTCAATTTGATGTAATTTTAAATGGTTTCTTCATTTTGGATAGAAACATTGTGGATAATGAAGAAATTTCTTGATTAAAGCAATTCTTCATTTTCCACAATGATTTCAAAAGCATTTTTCTTGAGGGGCATTAAAAGGGGGGACTGTGTGGGAAGGAGTTAAAAAATGAATTGATAGAGAGTATATCTAGTCAGTATATGTAGTACATTAGATGAAAATTATTGAACCTTTCTACTTTCTTGAAAGTTCTCCAACATTTACATTTTTAACTGACCAATGGCTGGCCCCGTCCATTTAATCCATAGGCCACGCCTATGACTCCGACAGGAAGTCTCGCTTAGATTTTAAACAATGTCATTTAACAGAATTTATGGGAAGTAACATGTAACAACAAGGTGGTATAGTTGGTTGGTGACTTAAACGTCGTAACTACAGCTTAAATAGTAGTTATAAGGTTAAGTCACCAAACCAACAAAAATGGTCAACAAAAATAGCAGCCAATGTCGGAGTTCAAAACTCATTTTTTGGTCTCAATGAATGATTTCATAGGTTGACTGGTTATTTGATTGACAGCAGTGATATGTCAAATGGCATAAGCTTGTACTAGTCATGTAATATGAATTACAAATACATATCAGAGCTCTAGATAAGAGAGGGGGTATCAGCATTCTAAAATCCTTATTTCACAATGGAACCCTATATTGTTGGTACTCATTTGAATCATCTTGTTGAAGCTATTCAAATGAGTACCTACAACATAGGGTTTATGCGCAGTATTAGTGAAATATTTAAATCTAAAATACTAATTATGCCATCTATTTGTAGCTCTGTATATACATTTTATGCACCAAATTACATCACAAATGCTTTCGTGTTGAAATGAATACTTTAGCCTGTGACAATTTCAACAACATCGAACGGGTGCCAGGTAAGGAATAAGGTCAGCCTGTGTATCCATACAGTTTGATCAGAGTCTTTACTGTTTAGATAAAGGGCTACTTACTCAAAGTTCATGTAGGCAAATGATGAACATTCCATGTGAACTTATGCCGTGGTGTAATTGTGTATGAAATACTAGGAATGCATGTTTAGGTGCTCCAGCCGACGTGATATGACTGAAATAATGTTAAAAGTGGCATTAAATCCATTCCATGTGCACCTTGTGGCTGTCCAGGCTGCTTTTCATGAACAAGTAAAGTTTTTAAAAAGCTAAGGCACAGGCTTGTTTGATATTTAACCCTTTTCATGCTGAATATCTTTTATTTCAGAATTACATCATGTGGGTTAGTATTTCTTTTGAAAACTGATTATACGGACAACTCTAGCTTGAAAGGGTTGAAGTAGTGGTATAGACTAAGATCAGACTACATATGTTTAGAGGCCAATCTTTGTCTATACCCCCTGTCAAAACAGGAATATTCAGGGTTCAGCATAACAAGGGCTAACATTACTCTTTTCTAGGCTACTGAAGAAGATCATTTAGATAGAAAGGAGGTTATGAAGGCAATCACATGTATGACAGATGTAGCCACTGCTATCAATGAATACAAGAGAAGAAAAGATTTAGGTAAATTATTATAGTTGAATTATTGATCACATTATGGGTAATGCTATCATTCCAGTGTCATTATACCCCCAAACTATGTTAGGGGTATAAAAGAGATAGCTGTTCATTTAGTTGGTTGTTCCATCGGTCAGTGGCATTTCCTTGTCTGCCCATTTTCTCCTAAATTACTGGTTTGATCTGATCAAAATTATACATAAGCTCTCAGTGTTAAGCAAAGATAAAGCCATGGTTTTTTTGGTCACTTTCCATTCATTTTTTGGCTCCACTGGCTCCACTGGCTGAAAGCCAGCAAGATCTTGTCATGGTGTTATGTCCTTTCGATTTTGTTTGCCTTTTGATAATTTATTTCAATTTTCCAAATCTTGCCATAAAATCACAAATTATCTCACTGAATAAACGTTTTTCTGGTTTAGACTTGAATTTATCCATTCCAACTCATAAAAAGTTTTGCACCCCTCAAGAGAAATGCTTGGGAAAACATTGTTGAGAACAGTGAATTCCTTGTAGCAAACAATATCTTCATTTCTCACAATATTTTTTTACCCAGAAAGAAAAAAGACTTTGAAAATTTCATCAATTTGAAATTTTTTTCTGCAATTTCTTTTAATTTGTGCCAGTCTAGAATTTTGATGTTTGGGAATGGGATAATTAAATGAATTTGGTTGCCAGTAGTTATGAAACCGTGTTTAATGGATTGTGTTATTTCACTCTTGGTTCACAGTTTTCAAGTATAAAAAGAAGGACACAGAAGCCCTAGGTGACAAACTCTCTAAACTGAGTCTTCATTCAATAAGGAAGAAATCGTCTCGAATACGTGGTAGATTTTCTGCCAATTTTGGGTTAGGAGATGTGACTCGTGATCCTGTATTTGAAAGAGAAGAAACTCGGTACAGACACTTGGAGAAAACAGTCAAGGTGTTTGTAAAGGATGTACAGCTGTATATAGCAGAAGCTCAGGTATTTATAATTATCCCATCCTCACCTAACAATGCTTTTTGACATCCGCTAGAATTAAAAACTTCGAAAACATAGGGGAAATGAAGATATTGTTTGTTAAAAGCAATTTATTCATTTTTATACGCCCGTCAAAGACGGGACGTATTATGGGATCACCCGTGGTGTCCGGGCGTCCGGTTGTCCGGGCGTCCGGTTGTCCGGGTGTCCGGGCGGTGTCCACTTCTTTGTCCGGGGCATAACTCTGTCATCCAAAGTCCGATTGACTTTAAACTTGGCAGTTATATTCTTCTTATCAATACGGAGTGCAGTGCGCAATAACCATAACTCTACCTGGCCTATTTTTTGAGTTATTGCCCTTTGTTGTTTTTCATACTTGAATCTTGTCCGGGGTATATCTCTAAAAGTATTATAGCTAGGATCATGAAACTTCATTGGTGTATAAATCTCACCAAGGGGGAGTGCAGTGCACAAGAACCATAACTCTACCTAGCCTATTTTTTGAGTTATTGCCCTTTGTTGTTTTTCATACTTGAATCTTGTCTGGAGTATATCTCTAAAAGTATAATAGCTAGAATCATGAAATTTCATGGGTGTATAGATCTCACCAAGGGGGAGTGCAGTGCACAAGAACCATAACTCTACCTGGCCTATTTTTTGAGTTATTGCCCTTTGTTGTTTTTCATACTTGGATCTTGTCCGGAGTATATCTCCAAAAGTATAATAGCTAGAATCATGAAATTTCATGGATGGATAGAGCTCATCAACTGGGAGTGCAGTGTACAGGATCCATAACTCTACCTAGCCTATTTTTTGAGTTATTGCCCTTTGTTGTTTTCATACTTGAATCTTGTCCGGAGTATATCTCTAAAAGTAAAATAGCTAGAATCATGAAATTTCATGGGTGTATCGATCTCACCAAGGGGAAGTGCAGTGCACAAGAACCATAACTCTACCTAGCCTATTTTTTGAGTTATTGCCCTTTGTTGTTTTTCATACTTGAATCTTGTCCGGAGTATATCTCTAAAAGTATAATAGCTAGAATCATGAAATTTCATGGGTGTATAGATTTCACCAAGAGGGAGTGCAGTGGACAAGATCCATAACTCTACCTAGCCTAATTTTTGAGTTATTGCCCTTTGTTGTTTTTCATACTTGAATCTTGTCCGGAGTATATCTCTAAAAGTATAATATCTAGAATCATGAAACTTCATGGATGGATAGAGCTCACCAAGGGGGAGTACAGTGTACAAGAACCATAACTCTACCTAGCTTATATTTTGAGTTATTGTCCTTTGTTGTTTTTCATACTTTGTTTGACAAAAAATATTAATTCAAAATAACCTCAGTTCTATTCAAACCCCCAGCTAATATTAAGCAGTATGACGGGCGTATCTTGTGACAGTTTGGCACCTTGTTTGCAATGTTTTCTACAGTGAAAGACTGAAAGTTTTTAAATTTCATCAACAAAAAACTGTCATCTGCAACTTCTTTGAGTTTGGAGCAGTCAAAAATTTGGTCTAGTAATGGGGACAATTTCCTCAATGTGTACATTTTTTTCTACCCCAAAGGCAAGTTATTTTCTATAAACCACCAGCTTGACATCTGTGGCTTCTTTCATGAAGACTACTCTGAAGTTTAGTCATGATAATGGGCAATTTGTTTTTTAAATCCTTCTTTTTGGCAGACTGAAGACATAAGTACTTTTTGAAAAAGAAATTTTCTCCAATAGATGGTTGTGAAAAGACTTTTCTCCTCTCCCGTTACTTATTAATATTATCTTTAAATTTGGAAATTCCTTATTTGTTGTTGAAGATAACAGCCAGAAGTGGCAATTAGTGAAGGGTACTGGTCCAACTTCAAAAACGCTCAAACATCAATCCGTAGATGATGAAATTTTCCAACTCTTTGTCTTTTGGGGTAGAAAGCATTGTGGAAAATGAAGAACCCTCTTGTAACAAGCATTTTCTTCATTTCAACAATACTTTCCAAAGTTTTTTTTCTTTTTTTTTTCGGGGAGGGGGAGAATGATGGTTTAGTGAATGGGTTAGCTCCCATTAGCCAAGAGCAAAAACCAATTTTTGATTCTCTTTTTCTACACCTATGTTATGAGTGTCTATTGGTCTGTTTGCCTGAAAGTTAGCAACTTTTTATGTGCACACCTCCTCCCAAACTTCCAATAGAAATAAAGAGAAACTTGCCATAATTAATCTAAATGATATCTAGTTGTGCATGAGACAAAAGTTATTTTGATCTCTCAAGTAGTCACAGAATTATCTGTCTTAGACTTAGCCAAATAGTATAAAATTACAACTTTTTTTTTGACAAGCCTCTACAGTAGTATATGCCCCGCTCTGCAAAGCTCTTATTATTTTTTTTCAAAAGGAGGTTGTCAATGGGATGGAAAGTATGGCGGCTGATATTGAAGATTACTACGGTGAAAAGAGAGATCTGGCAGAGGTGCAGAAATACCAAACCTTCCAGAATAAAGTACAGATGACCTTTCTACCCAACTTTGTACGTATCAAAGTAATCTGTTGTAAACAGCATAATTATGCACTGTGATTAAGGTCACGACCTCAACTGGTACTTTTATTTTTACATAAGCCATATCCTAGACTGGTAAAGCTATGCCAACTGGATTTATTTGGAACATCTCTCAGGCAATCTATGCTTACTGAAATGGCCAAGTGTGTTCCGATTGTACTAGATTCTGATCAAAGTTCACAAGTGACACAGAGCAACAGATAAGATGCTTTTTGCGTAAAATGTATTGCAAATCACTATGAACACATTTTGAAATTAATCATTGGGTTACAAATGCAATTTAAAATCACCAGAATTTGTTTTGAAAGTATAATCTCAAGGTCCACTATTATTCTCAATCAAAAAAAAAGTTGCAAACCTGACACATGCATTGGTTCCCAGTCTTTCAGATTCAAACAATCAATTTATGTATGAACCGATTAGAAAGATTCCCAAACAAAATATAGAGAAAGTAATTGTTTCCAAACTTGTTCAAATTCCAAAGCAAAAACACTACTCAGAAACCTCTATTTGTTTGAAACCTTTCGAAAGATCAGAGGGCAATGCTCTAAAAAGTATCCTCCGTGTATTTTGTCAGAAATTGACAATTACGCCGTTTATCAAGCCAGTTATGGGCGAGAAAACATGGTGGGGATTTGTCGCTGTATTTGTAAAAGGTTTGGCAGATTGAAAATGCAATTTCCGTGGCTTTGTATTGTCTGTGAAACAGGGCTCCGGAAATTTTAAAATGTAAATCGGTCCAGGCCAGTGCACCCCCCCCCACTCTCGGAAAATTCAACCCCCCACACCCTCGGAAAATTAAATTTGACACCCCCCCTCCCCCCGTTCCGCCTCTTTTCGTACTAGTTCATTTTATATTAACTGCTTACCTTCTTTTTTTTTTAGATTTTCCATGATAATTCTAATCGATATATCGGGTGAAAGATTGACGAAAACAACTGAAAATCCTACTTTCATTTTGATTCTTCAAAATCCGGTTGTGTATAAATTGCACCTACGTCAATGTTCGGCCGGCCACAAAATTCCAAAATATCGTGAAATTATATACATGTATTTCTTCAATTGTTTTCTTCTCAATGTTTTTATTTTTTATTTATTTTTTTTTTCCAACTAAATGCGCCAAAACGCGTCGTGTTGCAGTTAGCCACTGCTAATCAAAATTAATTTGCAGTGTTCGCCCCTGTGCCACGTCGAGGCCCAACACATCCGTCTTTGACAGGGGATTTTTTTTTATCATTTTATTTTATTCATTTCATTTTCATTCATTCAATTATTCACCTAGATCATATTTCATTTTATTCAAATTAACATTATTTCTCCCGAATAGAAGTTTCTATTCCAAACTTATATAAGTTTGTTTTGCACTTTTGTGTTTTTGAATATATGACGACCAGCCTTCATTCTGCTACGCCACATGTGATATATTGGCAACGGGTTGAAATCCTGTAGGGTGGATCCATTGAGCGATATGCGCATTAATTTGTCAAGCATTTCAATGCTAAGACTACACCGCAATCGTGTCTTGATAAGATTCTGTTTTGAAAACCCTCGTTCGCATTCAACAGAACTGACGGGCAAAGTTCTGCTTATAGCTTACAGCTTTTTCATGTTTGGAAATTCCCTTTCTATATGTTCTGATGAAAGCATTCCCTGAGCGAGTGACGATGCAGTCATTTGCCCCTGATTTTGTCTACTGCATTTTGCAAACATGTGGTTTTTAAACAGTGACCACTCTCTTTTTGCGCTATCGGCGCACACAGGGGGTGTGTTAGGTCCCCTTTTCTTACCGAAATGATCCAACAGAACAATTAGTTGGTTAGAGCCAAATTTGGCCTTTTCTCCAACTGAATTAGGGAATGTTTCTGGGTTAAAGATAGAAAGAGCATCCCAGATGTCTAGCCGAGGAAACCAGCTTTTTATACTATCTTTCAGAATGCGAGCGAATTCAGACACAACTACAGGTAGCCTAGCATCCCTTGAGTGGCGTTTCATCTCAAATTCATAAAAGTTCTGCACATCCCTATAACTTTCCAGAAATGCATTTAAATTTTCGCCATATGTTGGCTCTTCAACCAAATACTGTTGATCAATAGAATCACATACAGCAACCAGAGTTTCGTGCAGATCGCAGTACTGTAAATTACGTTCTTGTAATTTACGTGATACCTGAGCAATATCACTCATTATGTCACTAAAAAAGTGAGTTTAGAATAAAAATTTGTAAGATGACATGGCATAGTAGAGAGATTCAGCCATATGATCGTCATCGCTATTGCTCTGTAGAGATTTTAACAGTGATCTGAGAGATCTGCGGACATTTGTCACGCAGTTCGCAAAGCTTAGCCATCTGATTTGGTGAACTGCTAAAGGCTTAATCTTTGGGTCATCCAAAACTTCCTGCCAAACTCGTAAGTGCTCAAGTCTTTTACTAGATCGACTAAAATATGCATGAATAGAATGCAATGTTCCTTCATAGTATCCTACTTCTTTAACTGATTTTGCCGCATCAAGACTCGATAGAGCAAGTTTGTGAGCAACGCAATGCATTGACAACATGTATGGGTTTTGTTCTTTCAGTCGACTTGCCACCCCATTTTTTTGACCCATCATAACAGCAGCACCATCGGAACCAAAACCATAAATTTTTGAAATATCTAGTCCACAGACTTTTAAGTAGCTCGTTAAGGAATTGTAAATGACACTTGCATCTGCAGCCGCCAGCTTAATCAAAGTCAAATATTCGGTCTGCGCAAATCCATTATGATCAATATAATTGATAAACACTATCAAGTGTTTTTCCAAGCTTACATCAGTGCTCTCATCTAGCATTAGCCCCAGCGCCGGGCTTTTTCTGAGTTTAACCAAAAGTGACTCATCAAGATGCTCAGAAATCAAACTTATAAATTCAGAGCAAGCACTGTCTTCCTGATACATATTCTTAGTTAAACAAGTGTCATTACATAACTGAAATTGACAAAGTCCTGCATACATAGATATTGGTGAATTTGTTTTTGCCACAGTATATGCTGTTCGTATGAGCCGACATACGGCGGTCTCAATTTTATCAAATCCTTTTACAATACAGTCCGATACCGATGGTACTTTGTTCGACTGAATTTCTGTGTCAAGCTCCACAGAATTTACATGCCCGCTACTGCTTTCATGCTCACGCAAATTAGAGATACGAAAGTTCTTTGAGCCAGATTGTGAGAACTTTGATTTGCTTTTGTGTAAAATACATAGAGAACAGAACATTGCACCGTTTTTAAACTTGAGCCACTTAAACTCGTCTAACCAGGAGTGTTGGAATGACTTGATACCAGAGGTATCATCTATTTTTGCATGCTTAGCCTTTTGATCAACGGAATTACCGATACTGAGCTTCCTTTTTTTAGAATTCTTTTTTTGCTGGGCGCATTGTTTACTGCCTATCATTATCGAAAAGGCATTTTGGGTAAGCGTGCCTTCCTCAATCACTGGTTGCCCAAGCCAGAAGAATTCATCGTTTGAATTACTGTTACAACTCCGCAGCTCCGTTGGGTCCCAAGTCCGACTTTTTGAGCCATTGAAATCCAGTTCCCCAAGCTGGATTTCTTTATCATAATAATCAGGGTTGCCACGCCTGTCATTTGACAATTTCTGATTCTTTGACTCTGCCGGGTCCCCAGTCCGACTTTTAGAGCCATTGCTATCCAATTCCCTAAATTGGATTTCTTTACCAAGATGATCAGGGTTGCCACACCTGTCATTTGACAATTTCTGATTCTTTGACTCTGTCGGGTCCCCAGTCCGACTTTTTGAGCCATTGCTATCCAGTTCCCCAAGCTGGATTTCATTATCAAGATGACGAGGGTTGCCAGGCCTGTCATTTGATTGTTTGAACATCGCAAGGATATTCCGTTGAGCCATTTCGATTTTACACGAACGGCATCCAAAGCCCGTTCATGTCTCAATTTATATACGCTTTCCATATTAGAGTAAAACAAAAATTTTTTACGAGTAATACCAATTTAAATTAACGCATTATTTGATGTTCGTTCTTTTATACTTCAAACATGAAAAGGCCGCGATGTTTGTCAAACCGATGCACTAACACAAATAGTTTGGATAAAACTCGATAACCTTTGCTCGGTCAACCGTGAAACACTAATGGCTAACTGCAAACACAATTACACGAATGTTAGGTCCAAGTGCGGATGGCCACCTGATTTAAGCCCGCAGGGTAAACTAATTATCGACTTTTGTCACTATTGTTTATCTGAGGTCCTTTAATCCGTTGACAACGTGTGAAACCTTTGAATTCTTTCGGATTTTAGTGGATTTTGATAAATGGTAGGTATTTTATCGATGTTTCACCGTGGAATTAAATGATGATTTCGGACAGATTTTGGGTGTTATTTTGGGAATTTCAATCGGTCTGGAAATTCAAAAATCGGTCCAGACCGGCAATTTACCGGTTTTCCGGAGCCCTGCTGTGAAGGATTATACAAGTTATTGAAATGTTGAATTTGTGGATAGAAAAAAGTAAGAAGTATTTATGATGAATAGGGGTTGTCAACTGGCTACAATCAAGCAGCTTTAAATGTCAATTTCTTCAATAATGGTAAGAACTTTAGTCAAAGTTGCCCCTTTGAGAAATGAATGACTGAAAACACTCAGTGCAGGTACTTCATTTTAGAGAGAATTTTTACTTGTGATGAATATTTTCCTATGCTTCATTTGATAATAGTCTAATCTCTATTAACTAGGTAATGAAGTCAATCAAAATTCAAGAATCTAATAGTATATCTTTAGGCATGAGTATGCAATGGCTAGATATAGTCAATTCCTTTTATTTTTTAAATTTCACAAGAATTGCTTTAGTTGTTCTTGTCACCACCTCTATTAATTATTATTCAGGTTCAACTAAACCTTGATTACAGAATATGTTTACAATTATGTTTTTCATACTTGATCATACAAATGGATCCCCATTCGAGTAAGTCCTTTTATCTCAAACGCCGGTTAGAGAACTTGACTTTAACCATTTAAGGTTGTGTATTTGATCCTCATGCTAACCAACAGGCTTTTGGTTTCCAGAACTGAACAACAGGAATTCTATTCCTACATATAAACGCATGGAAAGATTTCACAGCTGCAATGCTTTAAGTAAATGGTCAAAATATTCAGTGGCATTTAAAACATTTAGGAGGAAAAGATAGAAGTCTTCAGATGTGATTTCATGATAAGGAAAACTTAACAGACAAATCAGAGAATGGCTTCAATTATCATATTAATTGTTAATATACAGTCCTGACTGCATTTGAGGCCTTTGATTCAATTTTCTAGGGAGAAAACATTGTGGAAAATGAAGAAGTTGCTTGCAACAAGCAATATCTTCATTTTACACAATGTTTTCCCAATTGTTTTTCTTGATGCCCTAAGAAGGGTTTAATTCAAAGAGATTGCAGAAGGCAAAAAGAAGTGTATTTTTTAATTGAAAATTAGTTGTTATATAGGGTCGTAAATGATATGACATTTTAAGAAATTGCTTGTCACAAGCAATTTCTCCTTTTAGGACATTGTTTTTCTCAGTTACTTTTCTTCAGCACAGTATGCGTGATTTTGTAGTAATGGGTTAAATACTTACTTCTTTGAATATATTATTTTAATTTGTGAAAATCACTAATTTGGTGAATGATCAGTAAATTGTTTACTTTCTCAAGCTACAGATATAGGGCTTTGTATTTTAGATTTAGATATTTCACCAATATCAATATGAACCCTATGATGTAGGTACTCATTTGAAAGGTCTCGACGAGACGATTCAAATAAGTACCCACAACATAGGGTTTTGTTGAGAAACAAAGATTTTAGAGTACTGTTACCCCTTTTTATCTAGAGCTCTGCTTTCTTTGTTGAAAGAGTAGCTGGTAGCTCAAATTAAACTTTTTTCCACACAAAAAAACTTTAGGCTGGTCCAAATTGAAAGATGTTGCAGACAACATTTCATAATATATATGATTTAAAAGGTAATGACTAAATATTGTACAAAACTGTGTGGGAAAAGGAGACATGGCCAAAATGTTTTCAAACCCATAGACAAAGGTTTTTAGAATTTTGTCAAGTTGAATTTGTTGTCTGCAACTTCTTTTGATTTGGACCAGTCTATGAATTTATTGTGTGGAAATGGGTTATAAATTATGATTAGGAATTCAGCCTGTGTTTGACTTTTCCAGCAATTCTACATGTGCATGAAGCAGCCTTGACAGACACACAATTTTTTTTAGAATATTTGATGATAATTGAACTCATTACCAGAGGACAAAAATTTAGATGTGACTAACATCCAAAAAGTTGCAGACAAAAATTTCAGGATCCTAGAATTTTAAATATATGTCTCTCTTCATAGAAAACAATGTGAAAAATGAAGAAATTGCTTATAACAAGCAATTTCTTCCTTTTTCACAATGTTTTCCTTACTCATTTTATGAGGGAGTAAAAAGAGAGATTATGTGGAAATACGTAAGAGAAACTTTTAGTAAATTTCTATATCCAGTGCACAGTGAAGACTCAGACGCTCAGCTGATTTAAGTCTTTACTTGGGGCATATGAGTGATTCTTGGAAATGTTACTAATATGTTTAATAGTTTAAAATGTATTTACCCTTTGTAGACCTCATATATCTTTTATCCATCTGCATCACAATATTTTTGACTGGTCAAAATTGGAATATGTTGCAGACAACAATTTTAGACTGGTGTTGTTTGATTTTTTTTTTTTTTTTTTTTCACATTTAAACCCATATCAAGCTGAACCGAGAATATTCCTGCTTTGGCAGGAGGCATAGACAAAGATCAGCCTGCACATATATGCAGTTTGATCTTTGTCTTTTTCACCTGTTTGGCCTTATTTAGTCTGAGTTCTCCATGAGATCAAATTCCATGCTAAATATTGACTCTGACAACTAGACCTACAGTGCCATCAGCCCTTTGATTTTAATACCTTTTTGAACAAGGAATTTTCTTCAGTATGACAAAGGTTAAGATAGAAAACATTGTGGGCATTGAAGAAATTGCTTGTGATAATTTTCCACAATGTTTTCCCAAGCCCCAAGTTTATTTCTTGGGGGCATAAAAAAGGAGGATTGTGTGGGTATGAAACATTTAAGATGATTTCATCTTGTTTCTTCATGCAAATTCCCTTTGAATTCTAATATATGCCATCTGAAAAGAAATCATGATTTACTGTTGGTAACTATTTATTTACTTCTGCATAGTGGAGCTGTACCAAAGCACATTATCATTTGCATTTTAAAAATCTTATTATATTTTCAGAAAATTGAAGTAGATGACCTTGTATTGCTTCCATTGAATCAGCTAAGTCAGATGTTTATAGGGCCAAATAAAGTTATTCAGAAAAGATATGACAAACTGCTAGATTATGACAATATGAAAAGAAAAGCACAAAATGATAGGGTAGGTAGCTCTGTTTCTTAGAGAAGTACAGGAAATTGTTGTTCTTTGGCAAGTGGTCATGAAAAACTGAATCAATTAAAAAATTGATGAAAATAAGTCTTGAGGAAACTTTATCTTTTTATACTCTTGCCACACACCATACAGAGTTGTCGCAGTCAGTGGTGTGAGTGTAAGCAGGAGTGTGTTTTCGTTTGCCAAATTCTTGTCCGGAGCATATATTCTACATTAACCCTTTTCCTGTACAATCCCTGGTTTTTGCGTCCTTGCAATTTTATACTTAAGAAAATATCGTGAGAAAAGAAAAGCAATTTCTTCTTTTATCACAATTTTTTCTACCACATAGAATGGTTTTGTTTCAAATTACACTCCCTTTTCATTGTCGTCTGCAAGTGGGGGCACCTGGGTCTGTGACACATTTCTAGTTTAGCTATGTTAATTGAATATGATATTTCAAAAGCATGAATAAGCAATTTCTATCTACTATATGACATGAATAGATATATCTTGACCCCTTACCAGGTGGCAAAATTTTAGACTGGTCCAAATCAAAAGGGGTTGCAGAAGAAACTTTAGAATTGATAAATTCTTAGATTTTTTTCACCTTTCTAGGTAGAAAACATTACGGACATTGAAGAAATTGCTTGTTACAAGCATTTTTTTTTTCATTTTACACAATGTTTCTAAATTGTTTTTCTTGGGGGCGTTAAAAAACATCACTGTTTGGGAATGGGTTAGTAACATATCATGAAAGATAATGCTTCTTGAAAAATGATGTCCTAACACACATAATGACGTCATTTTTTTAACAACCTAAAAATCAGACAAGAGGGAGTGAAGACAACCTAAATCTGTCATTCATCAAACCCTATGTGGTGGGCACTCTTTGGAGTTGATGGATTACTAGCCACATCATTCTGAAGTTTAAATCTGTCCTTCAGTTAAACCATTCTCACAAAACCAAATTTTAGACTGATCCAAATTGAAAGAAGCTGCAGTTTCTAGTTGATGGAATTTTAAATTTTTCGTCTTTTTGGATATTGATATAAACAATTTCTTCATTTTCCACAATGTTTTCCAAAGCTTTTTTATTGTGTGGGAATGGGTTAAGAGCTGTGTGTAACTATAGGTTTGACTATTTTCATTGTAACTAAAATAATACATTATTTGTCAATGTAATATTAACCTGTTACTAGACAACAAATTTTTAGACTTGTCCATTTGGAATGGAGTTGCTGACAAAAATTTGAAGTTTTTGAAACTTCAGATTTTTCCACTTTACTGAGTGGAAAACATTGTGGAAAATGAGGACATTGATTGTTGCAATCAGTTTCTTCATTTTACACCATGTTTTCCCAATAGTTTTTCTTGAGGGGCGTCAAAAAGTGTCATAGCAGGGTATTGGTCAAAGATTAACAAAAGGATTATTTCTTTCTTTAAATGTTTTTTTATATCTTGGAAAAAAAATCTCCTGCAAGATATTTATGATGTGAAAAGAAAAGCAGAACTAAAATATAATTTTACCTTTCATGGATGTTGTAGAAGAAAAGCTTACGGCCTAGACTGTCCCAAGAACTATAGAGCTATAATTGATTGGTCAAAATTTAAAACAATTCCACCCATTCCCAAAAGAGAAAATTTTAGACTTGTCGCAACTGAAATAAGTTGTAAGCAATATTTTCTAGTCTGTGAAAATTTAGAACTCTTTGCACTTTGGGGTAGAAAACATTGTGGAAAATGAAGGAATTGCTTGTCACAAGCAATTTCTTCATTTTCCACAATGTTTTCCTAAGCATTTTCTTTCTGGGGTGTAAAAAAGCGTCATTGTGGAAGAATGGGTTAATGAGTGTTTAAATTGGCAATTAAGTATCAGGTAAGTTAGAAAACAATGTATGAAAATCAGAATTTGCTTGATATAATGTTTTCAGTCTTTATTTCCCTTCAGCTGTCCTAATACAGGATAGCACTATAATGGAGTTGCAATGTAATTGTGTCTTTATTTGTACAGGTATCAGAGAAAGCTGTACAGACAGTTAAACAAGATTATGAAGCCCTGAATGCCCAGTTGTTAGATGAGTTACCACGGTTGTATGCCCTTGCCTTTCAACTGTTTCAAGATTGTGTTGGATCTTTCGTGCGGGCACAGAGAGAGTACCAGAACTGCATTCTACAGGAAACCTATGCTTTTACTGATGTGAGTACTCCTTTTCCTATCTGCGCTGTTACATGTTCTTTGGTTAATAACATTCTAATTGATCAATCAAGGAATATATCGACCTGTCAAATTATTTGTTCAGTCCTGAATTGACATTTTAACTCCCAACATTGGCCGCCATTTGTTTGAAAATTTTGTTGTTCAGCAGGTTAAACATCATTACTACAGCTTATTACATTTAAGCCGCCAACCAACGATTCTATATTTTTAGCTCCCCTGAGCACAAAGTGCTCTGGAGGAGCTATTGTGATCGGTCATCGTCCGTCATCCGTCTGGCCATCCGTCCGTCCATTCATAATTACAAAAAATCTTCTCCTCCTAAACTAACCATGGAATTTCAACAAAACTTCACATAAATGATCCTTAGGTCATGCTCTTTCAAAATACTTCAAAGAATTGAAATCCATGAAGAACTCTGGTTTGCCATGGCAACGGAGTGAAAACTTAAAAAATCTTCTCCTCCCAAACGGTAAGGCCTAGAGCTCTGATATTTTGTATATATCATCATCTATTGACCCTCTACCAAAATACTTCAAAGAATTACCGTATTCTGAAAATTAGCCCTTTTCTGGGCGATCCCTGATTTAACATAGAAATAAAGAAGGAAATCTTTAAAAATCTTCTTCTCCTAAACCATAAGGCCTAGAGCTTTGATATTTGGTATACATCATCATCTATTGACCCTCTACCAAAATACTTCAAAGAATTACCGTATTCTGAAAATCAGCCCTTTTCTTGGCGATCCTTGATTTTACATAAAAATAAAGAAGGAAATCTTTAAAAATCTTCTTCTCCCAAACCATTAGGCCTAGAGCTTTGATATTTGGTATACATCATCATCTATTGACCCTCTACCAAAATACTTCAAAGAATTACCGTATTCTGAAAATTAGCCCTTTTCTTGGCGATCCCTGATTTTACATAGAAATAAAGGAGGAAATCTTTAAAATTCTTCTTCTCCCAAACCATAAGGCCTAGAGCTTTGATATTTGGTATACATCATCATCTATTGACCCTCTACCAAAATACTTCAAAGAATTACCGTATTCTGAAAATTAGCCCTTTTCTTAATGATCCCTGATTTTACATAGAAATAAAGAAGGAAATCTTTAAAATTCTTCTTCTCCCAAACCATAAGGCCTAGAGCTTTGATATTTTGTACATATCATAATATATTGACTGTCTACCAAAATACTTCAAAGAATTATCATACTCTGAAAATTAGCCCTTTTCTGTGTGATTCCTGATTTTACAAAGGAATAAAGAAGGAAATCTTTGAAAATCTTCTTCTCCCAAACCATAAAGCCTAGAGCTTTGATATTTGGTACATATCATCAGCCATTGACCCTCTACCAAACTACTTAAAAAATTAGCCCTTTTCTGTGCAATCCCTAATTTTAGTTAGGAATAAATAATGATATCTTTGAAAACCTTCTTCTCCTAAACCATTAGGCTTACAGCTTTTATACTTGGTATGTTTTGATGTCTATACTTCAAAGCATTACCGTTATCAGGAAATTAGTGCTATATGGTCGGATCATCAATATACCTAGGATTAAAAGAGAAATCTGTAAACAACTTCTCCAAAATAATTAGACAGAGGGCTTTGCCATTTTGTTTATATCATAAAGCCATGAACCATCATACTCAGGGGAGCGATTTAGGACCATCATGGTCCTCTTATTGGTACATGCTGCTGATCATATTTTTGGCAAAATCGCATTGTTTAAAATCAAACCGGGACTTCCTGTCAGAGTCAATGGGCATGGCCAAAGGAGAAAGTGGGTGGGGCAAGGGATTTGTCAATTACCCACAGTCTAAGTAGAAAGTATGCTTGATATTGACATGATATAGACTCCCCATGTTACTTCCCACTCTACAGTAACTAGACAATTAATTTCCTGTACTTACAAATGAAAGAACATTGTCTAGGAATATGTATTATGAAATTAATTGCTTATTGAATTTCCTTGTTATTTAAGGGAGCTAACCCATCCCACACAATCCTGCATTTATACGCATTGAAGAAATACAGCTATGGAAAACATTGTGAGAAAAGAAGAAATTACTTGTAACAAGCAATTTCTTCTTTTCTCACAAAGTTTTCTATCTCATTTGGCCCTTATTTTTCAATTTAAACTAATTTTGTTTTGCTGTTCACAACCTCTTTGAATTTGGACCAGTCAAAGATTTTGCTGTGTAATAAAGGCTTAACTGTATCTAACCATGGGCTATTTGATTTGGTATGATGATCACCTTTTCCTTACTTTGTAGCTTCAGTTCCTTGGAGATGAAAACTTACTGGAGACGTTTGATATTCAACATGCTGCAATTGTGGACAAACTAGCAATGTTGGCTGTTGTACCTAGATCATTTTCCCCAAGAATGGCAGACGTAAAACTGGACAAAAAGTCAAAGAGGATGTCCCTGGATCCATCTCTATTAAAAGCTGTATGCATTATTACTTTAACCCATTCCCACACAATGAAGCTTTTGACGCCACTCAAGAAAAACATTTGGGGAAAACAAATTGTAAAATGAAAAAATTGCTTGAAACAAGCCATTTCTTCCATTTTTGACAATGTTTTTACTCCAAAAGTTGAAAAAACCTAAAATTTCATAAGCATTACATTGTTGTCTGCATCTCCTTTCAATTTGTTCAGTCTAAAATTTTGCAATCTGGTATTAAGTTAAAGCTCATGAATTAAAGCAACATTTACTGTTAACCTAATTCAATATGATCCCGGCTTTTTATGACCTCAAGAAAATAGATTGAAAACTCTTGAAAAAGCAGAAATTACTTGTAAAATGCAACTTCTTCATTATCTTTATAGCTTTCTATCCAGAAGGACTTAGATTTTTAAATACTATTATCTTGAAATTGTCTTCTGTAATTTCTTTGAATTTTTGACCAGTTTATTCTTTTGTTGTCTTGTAATGTGTTAAAAAGAAACACAGTGCTGTTTGATGATGATTGAGGAAGATATTTTTTACTATTGCCTATCTGCCCATCTGCTTACCTTCCGTTCTGTCTAAAACTAAACCTTTTGTAAATTTTCAAGACTTAACCCATTCCCACACAATGATATTTTGACACCACTCAAGAAAAGCAATCGGGAAAACAGCATTGAAAGTGAGGAAATTGAAATCTAAATTTTTATCATGCGGGTTAATATGGTTAATCTGACATGATGAATGTCTATTATCAAGGTCGTATTTCCAAAACTTTGCCATCGTTGGAGGGGGGTGGGTAGTTTCTTGCAAACTTACTTTGTGCAGTTGAAAGAATATTAGCCTGGCATTTTTGAGGTAACAATCTAGCTATTGTCATTCCATTGTCATTGGCATTGTTTGTGTGACAAAGCTTTATATTGATTTTATCAAGAAATTGCTTGAAAATTCATAGGAGTGCTATCAAAGTAGATGGCTGTACAAGCACTTTTGTCAGAATTATGCCCCTTTTTGGACTTTTGAACTATCATGCACCTGCAACTGAACCTTGCAAACATTGGGTGCTCTTGTTATGGTTACCATTAACCCATTTACTCACAATCCCATTTTTATAAGAAAAGATTTGAGAAAATACATTGCTTGAGAAAATGAAGAAATTGCTTGTATCAAGCAATTCCTTCATTTTTCAAATTGTTTTATACCCCAAACAGATTGAGACATTTAAAATTTCATTAACTTTAGATTGTCATTTGTAACTTTTTTAATTTGGACCAATCTTAAATTTTGTCATTTGTTTATAGGTTAAGTTATTTGTCAACTACATGTATTAGTATTTAATTAGAGTATGAAATTTTGTGTAAAAAAGTGTATATCATTTATTTTGATCATGATTGAAAATTGTTTTTGCTAACATTATGCAATAATGCCAAAGAAAATTAATGCAGTATTTTTTGGAATTCTTGCAAACAAATTATTTGTCCTGATTCATACAGAATAATTATTTGATTGGCATGACATATCAGAAATATTTTAGTGTTGAATCTGTTCAGTCCTGAATATCAAATTTTGATTGTTGTCACTTTTTAAATTAACCCATTACCAGACGGCAAAATTTTAGACCAGTCCAAATTAAAGGGAGTTGCAGACTACAAAATTTCTCATTTTTTCTCAACTTCTGTGAAGAAAACATTGTGTACAATGAAGAAATTGCTTGTTACAAGCAATTTCTTCATTTTCCACAATGTTTCCCAAGTGTTTTTCTTGAGGGGCTTCCAAAAGCTTCACTCTGTTGGAATGAGTTAAAGCTTTCTATACACATCTCCAAAAGAAATGTCCACAAAAATGGCTTAATTTATTTTGATTGATATTTTTAGAATTTTCTTTTTAGCATTTAGTATATTTCAAAGTGTAAAATATAGGTTGATAAAATAAATAGCTGCAAGCTTAACTTCAGCTTTCAAGTCATGCCCAAAAATCACTTTTCTTAAGCTTCTGAAGAATTCTTTTAAAGAAAATATTGTGAGAAAAGAAGAAACTGTTTTCAATTTCAAATCAGTTTTAACTGTTGTCTTCAACTTTTCCTTTTTGGACAAATCAAAAATTATGTTTATGTGGTAATGGGTTAAATTTACTCAATTTTAATACAGAATGATGTAGTCCCACAAACAGAAAACCAAAGACTTCAAATGATTCAGCAGTACTCAAAAGACAAGCTGTATCGTGTAACAGAGACAATCAATGCTACAGTCCCAGAAGATTTATCAGTGTGTGAAGGTGACATTGTTGGTGTGATCATGGATAAACATCCCATGGGACATAAGGAGGTCTGGTTTGTTAACAAGGGAGGTGAGAAACTATTAAAATACATGTATAGCATCAAAGTGTTGTACCTGGAACCGATACTCATTTAACTTGTGATTGAAATATATTTGATTATTTTCACTACAGTGAAACATTTTTAGATTGGTCGCCATATGCACTGCCAAGAATTTTTTCTCTTTATTGAGTTAAACCATTAACCGCCAGTGACACCTTTTGACACCTCGGTAAAACAACAGTATAGAAAACATTGTGGGGAAAGAGGAATGGCTTGTAAAAAGCCACTTCTCCTTTTCCTACAATGACTTCTACCATGTTCAGTCATTATTTTTCAAATTTGGCACATTGTGAAATGTCGTCTTCAACTTGTTTCATTTTGTACCAGTCAAAAAATTTGTTGGTTGCGTTTCAATTGAAAAATATTATATACTCCATTTAAAATGATATTGCTTATCCCATAACCAGATGACAAAATCTTAGAATGGTCCAAATTGAAAGTGGTTGCAGGTGATATTTTTAAGATGTTGGAATTATAAAAGTCTTTGTCTTTCTGGGAAGGAAACACTGTGGGAAATGAATAAATTGCTAGTTACAAGCAGTTTCCTCATTTATCTCCTACTAATAGGTGGTTAATCATAAATCTAAGTGGGATGAACAGCTGGTGGCACGGAAAGGATGTAGTAGTAGTACTGATGTCAGAAATACCAGGAATCCTTGGTTCCAGCTGCTGTAATATGACTGAAATACTGTTTAAATTGGCATTAAACCCCATTCGTTCAATCAATTTATGGTCTATACTAGTCATTTACAAAGAGCATTGATTATAACAATACATGTATCAGATATAATAATGTACTTAGTTCTTGAGTATTGTTATAATGTGTCTCATTTAGTAGAAAATATTGTGACTGAAGGAGAAATTGCAAGTAAAAAGGAATTTATCCGTAAGCAACACTGTTTTCTTACAATAACAATAACTTTCCTCCGTAAAAACAATGGATTATATGAAAATTGGTATATATTTAGAGACGGTGACATTTTGTACTGGTTGAGTGATGAAAGTTATGCCTCAGTACAGGTGATTTCTCATACATAATCAACAATATTTTTGTTTCAGTTCAGAAGGGTTTTGTTCCATGCAGGGTATTAGTTCAGTCCGAGATTAGTGAATCCAGACCTATTTCTATGCCAGAACAAATGCTAGAAGCAATTAGTATTACTGATGGTCAAAGAACTAGAGGTAAGATCTATCTCTTTGCATACCTGCTTCATAGAAGGGCATAAAGAGTATTCAGTGTCAGTCTGTATATGTGTGCATGTGTGTGTCACCAAGAGGGTGAATGTATGTGCATGTTCCATTCTACACACAAATAAAACATCTTTATTTATAGATTTATCCTTGTCATGCTGATCCTGGGATATTCCTGCTTTGACAATGGCTTTGGCAGGTATGTAGACTAAGATCAGCCTACACAGACATGCAGTCTAATCTTAGCATACACTTCCTGCTTGTCCTTTTTCCAATGAGAAAAATCTTTTAACATAGCATTCATCTATTTACATCAATGTTTCATAATATAGTGAAAAGAGGTTAAATAATCAGCAGGACAAGGGTTAAGTGCTTCAGATAGGATCTGTTTCTGTGAATTTTACAAATATCTAATACAAAATTTAAGATTGCTTGCCATAAACTATAATGATTCCCTCCTGTAAATATTCAGTACAACCATTAAAAATATGATGGATTGCTGCTCCGATGAAAAGAAGTTTGACTAAGATAGCAAACAGCATTATTTTGCAAAATTTATTGTTAGTAGCATGTAACAAAATAATAATATGATTGGTTGGCAACCTGAATGTTGTAACTAGAGCTTGAATAAGATGTAGAATGATATATGAGTGCATGCGTGACATTTCCAACCATTACACATGTGCGCCAAGTAAAGACTCAGATCAGCCTGTGCATCTGCACAGTCTGATCAGAGTCTTCACTCTGCGCTCTGTAGATAGATACTAACCCAAGGCTTCTTTAAACAATTAGTGAATATTCTAATTGCCCCAAATGGCTGTCCAGGGTGCTTAATCCGAGTCACGCACATGGGAAATGGTTGGAAATGTCACGCATGCACTCATATATCATGGCTCATATTTAATTGGTCAATCTATTTTTTATTGACAACTGTAATCTCTCAATTATCTGGAGCTCTAATAGTCTTTTAACCCATTCCCACTTTTGGCAGCTTTTTGATGCCCCAAAAGGAAAAAAGCTCCCGAAAACATTTCAATTTCCTAAAAATCCACAATGTTTTCAAACTGAAAATAAAGAATTAAAAAATAACCAACTAACAAGAGCACTGCATACTTATGCCAACGCTCGATTGTTTCAAGTACTTGTTAAGGGTAAAATTTCTATGACGAAAAATGAGCATTATTCTTTAAAAAATGCATGTAGAGTTATCTCCTTTCTTGGCATAGATAGCTTTTATGATAGTGAGAAAATATTCTGAGTTTCAAGTGAATGTGTCCAGCAATACCCGATTTTGTGTTCAATAATACCAAAGATATTACAAAATCTCAAAGTTTACCCATATGTTCAATAATACCAAAGATATTACAAAATCTCAAAGTTTACCCATATGTTCAATAATACCAAAGATATTACAAAATCTCAAAGTTTACCCATATGTTCAATAATACCAAAGATATTACAAAATCTCAAAGTTTACCCATATGTTCAATAATACCAAAGATATAACAAAATCTCAAAGTTTACCCATATGTTCAATAATACCAAAGATATTATAAAATCTCAAAGTTTACCCATGTCTTCAATAATACCAAAGATATTACAAAATCTCAAAGTTTACCCATGTCTTCAATAATACCAAAGATATTTCAAAATCTCAAAGTTTTCAGACAAAATTGACGCAGATGTGACTGGTCCATTTTAATACCTCTGTTTTTTGTCAAAGACAGCCGAGCTGAAAATTATAGTAAGCAACATCTTTGATTTGGACCAGTCTAAAATTTGGAAAACAGTAAAGGGTAAAAGCTAGTGTATGAAGCATACATACAGCAGTTAACCCATTCCCACACAGTGATGCTTTTTGATGAGCCTTAAGAAAAAGAAGTGGGGAAACATTGTGGAAAATAAAGAACTTGCTTGAACCAAGCAAATTCTTCATTTTTATGCCCCTGCATGGAAAGATCGGGGCATATTGTTTTAATGTTGTCCATCTGTCTGTCTGTCTGTCCATCATTCAGTCTTTCCATCTGTCTGTTTTCAAAACTTAACCAAAAAACTTAACATTACCAATTACTGCAAGCCTATTGAAGATACAATGCTCATATTTGGCATGATGATATATCTCCATAATACGAATCTCCTCATGTCATGGTGAAGGTCATGTGATAAGGCCAAGGTCACAT
Source organism: Fragum fragum (assembly GCA_946902895.1). Lineage (NCBI taxonomy): Eukaryota > Metazoa > Mollusca > Bivalvia > Cardiida > Cardiidae > Fragum > Fragum fragum. The sequence goes on along the minus strand of OX336375.1, from coordinate 6,231,323 downwards.
ACCAAGGTCATTTGTTTATTCCTGTTGCTGGGGCATTGTGTTTCACAAACACATCCTGTTTATGGATGAGATAACTTCCCATTTCTGGCTTCTAGGGCTGTTTGCCCAACTACCTGATTATTGAAACAGAGTAAAAATTGCCTGAGTAATAATAGTTATATTTTTAGCTCACTTTGTGCTTGAGGTGAGTTTTTGTGATCTAGCTGTGTCTGTCTTATGTCGTCCTTCGTGTGTCAACATCTCGTGAGCACTCTAGAGTCCACAATTGTAGGTCAAATGTCATGAAACTTGGTCAGAATGCTTGTATCTGTGAAACCTCAAATAGGCTGAATATTGGGTTATGTGGGGTCAAATACTAGGTCACTAGGTCAAATCTTAGAAAAAACCTTGTGTGCACTCTAGAGATCAAATTTATGTGCACCTTAGCGGCCATATTTATTTTAATCAACTGATTTGATATTTTGTCAGAATTTTGGTGTTCTTGATATGTCGGCCTAGTTTGACTTTGGGTCATATGGTGTAATAAACTAGGTCATTAGGTAGATCTTACTATCCAGAGTCCACATCTTTTGCTTAAAGGATTTGCACTCTAGAAGCTGCTTTTTTGGCTCAATTGACCTGATATTTGTTCAGAGTGTGTGTCTCTATAAAAATATCTGTCAGTTTTTATATTGGGTCAAAACTAGGTCACTAGGTTTGATCAAAAGAAATCTTCTTTGTTATTTACATGCTACTTTGAAAGATTTGATAAAAGGTCACGTTTTGCCAAAATTAGTTCACTTAGACTTTTGTTGTCATTGCCTCAGGTGAGAGCTTTAGGGCCAATGACCCTCTTGTTTTTAATGACTTATAGATGGGGAACTTGTGACAGACACCTTTGCATCTAACACTGAAGATGACCAAGATGGGATGGCCTTTGCTTTAGAAGAAGATATGACTCCAGAGGTACCCGAAAGTTTTGATGACACAGAATTACAGGTGTGTTATGAATAATATAAAAAAATAAAAAAAACAGCTAGGCAATCAAATCACTATTTTATTCACAAAAGAATGATGGCCTATGACACTGATGTCAGGCAATTTTGTTGGCTTGGCTATGAAAACTATGTAACTACAGCTTATTTAAGCTGTTGTTACAATGTTAAGCTGCCATACAATGATTTGCTTATTGTTCTTATATTCCTGACTTTAAGTATTTAACCCTTTCCTGTACAAACCCGGGATTTTTTGTTGCTGTGAATTTATACTTGAGAAAACATTGTGGAAAAATTAGAAATTGTTTGTAACAAGCAGTTTCTCCTTTCCCAACAATATATTCTACAACCTATGATGGTTTCATTTAAAATTGCATCCAATTCTTATTGTCTTCTGCAACCTTTTTAAATTTGGACCAGTCTAAAATTTAACCCTTGTCATGCTGAACCAGGAATATTCCTGTTTTAACAGGAGGTATAGACAAAGACCAGACTGCACATTAGTGCAGTCTGATCTTAGTCTACACCTCCTGCCTGTCCTTTAGAAATCAGAGTTGTTTATGAAATTAATTTTCAAAATAAGTATTGACAACTATACAACAAGTACATCAGTACTTGCAGCCCTTTGATTTTTATACAGTACCGAAAGGGATTTTATTCAGTATGACAAGGGTTAAAACACCAAAAAGGCTTAAACTTAACACCATTTAATACCTTAGTTGAACCACCTTGTTGCAGGACAGTGGGTCTGGTAAGCAATTGGTCAATAATATTTTATGTCCTGCACAGTGAACATGTTGAGGAATGTTTTTTGCCTTTATCTATCTTTTGGTCAACCCATCTGTATAAGCTGAATCCATTCCCAAACAATAAAACCTCTTGATGCCTCCAAGAAAAAAGTTTTGGTAAACATTGTGGACAATGAAAAAATTTGCTTGTTACAACTAATTTCTTCATTATCGACCTGTTTAAAATTTTGTCGTCTGATAATGGGTTAACCAAAGGAAATAAATCTTTTACTTCTATATTATGGGAGATGCATTATTCATATCCTTGAACAAGATAAAATGTTAGAATATCATTTTTTCATACACAAATCATCAGATTTCGAATCTTCAATCATTGGGTATCATGGGTTCGATCCCGGCGGTGGCACAAATCCTTTTCAACATGTGTCTCTCTCCAATGGGTGGATAATTGTTAACCTAAGTGGGATAGCAGCTGAAGGATGTAATGGTAGTACTGGTGTGAGCTATACCGGGAATCCATTGTTAGGTGCTCCAGTCGCCGCAATATGACTGAAATTGTTAAACCCCATTTAAACAAATCATACACAAATATTTTTGTTGTTTGATATTCAAGATTGGTATGCAAAATTAGTTTAATCTGAATATTTGTACTATTACTCCTAATTCTTTTTTTTAGCTGTACCATATTTGACGTTCAAAAAATATTGGACAACATTTTGTTACATGAAAATTATTGCAGTCTATTAACATTTCATCTGACATTTTTGAAATACAAATAAGATTAATGTTATTTTAAAATGATTGGCAAATACACTAGTTTGGCCACAAGTAATGCCTCAATTTGACAAACAATGTCATGTTACATTAATTTTTCCTATTACAAGGTTATCAGACAAGGTTATGGCAACATTTCCATTTTGATATTTAAAAAAATTGCTCCTTTTATCTGAAACTGTGCTGAGATAGGGACATGAGGTTTATTTAGCCTTTTACTTTAGGGTAGTTTGGTTTTGGGTATTGTATTTGATGTTTTATATCCAGGAAAGTCGGATTAACCGTTTAGATTTCAATTCATGATTGAATATTAGGGGTCGACAGTAACTTTGCTTCAGTCGGATCCCACAGGAATCCCTACCTATTACTTCAGGGATCCCTCCAGATGATCAGGGATCCCTCCTTGATATACATTAACTCATTCACATGCGATCCTGCTCTTCTAAGCCCAACTTGAAAAAAAAGCTTCAGAAAACATTGTGGAAAATGAAGAAATTGCTTGTTACAAGCAATTTCTTCATTATCCACAATGTTTTCTACAAAAACAAGCAAACAAAAAAATCAGGAGCATTAGTTGATACATTAAGACATTTTGTATTGGAGAAATATTGAAGGATCCTGGCGGAATCCCTAGCCTGAAATTGCTCAGATCCCTTCAAATTTTCAGGGATCCTGTGTCGACCCCTGAATATTGTGTGAAATGTGACTTCTTACACTTAACCAATTCCCACACAATGTCCCTTTTTGACGCCTCTCAAGAAAAACAATCGCAAAAACATGTAAAATGAAGAAATTGCTTGTAAGCTAAAATTAAATCAACTTTAATCGTTGTCTCTAACTTTTTCAATTAGGACCAGTCTAAAATGTTGCCGTGTATTATTGGGGTTAAATACTAATTGATTGGACACATTTGAATTTTTAGTAAATGTTTGAAAATAACAAGTCTAAGACATGTAGTATGGAGGTCGGTTATGTGTTTATACCAGTATAAGTGGTTATTGGGGTTAGTTTTTAGGTCTGCTGGCTGAAAGTCAGCAGGCTATTGTAAGGGTATTATGTCTACCATTGTGTCAGCCTGCCTGAAATAGTTTACTTTAAAAATCTTTTCCTCAGAAAGTACCAATAAATTTCAACCCAATTTGAAATAGAAATTATTTTTTGTGAGACCCTTTTTCAGATCTCTTCAGAGATTTTTAATGGGATAGTCAAATTGATTTCTTGTGCAAGGCTAATTTCCATGTATGTTCTACAGTGCCACGGGAATGATCCTTTGTTGACCTTTTATCAGATTCCTTCAAAGAATTTTGATCAGTTAAAAAATGTGGCTTTTATGTGCTGGCTAATTTCTGTACCGAGGGTTTAGTGCAACACTGTACTAACTACATTTTTGAAAATTTTACAGGAGAAGAAAAAAACGTTTCCACTTTTGCATCTTTCAATATAGGATTTTTTTTTAATTTTGTACTTATTAGAAAATTATTATTAGAACTTTCTTTTTTGTATTTTTGAAGATATAAGAAATTAATTGATTTGTTTCTATATTGTGCTCAATTTTGGGATTTTTGAAAAAAAAAAATTTGTGCAAGCAGTTCTTAGTGAGTTAGTACTACTGCTCTGAATTTTTCTCACAGTAGTTGGATTTTTTTGACTGAAATATAGTTCTAACTCACATTTTCCATCTTCTTCCTTGAACAATAACGTAAGAATTTAATTCAAATTGAATCATAGTCCAAAATTAGACTTCAGTATTAAATTTGCCACTTTCAATGTTAATTTCAGAAAACCCAAGCCTCTTATTTAAACACAGACCTGTCCAAATTCAAAGGTTTTGCAGACAAAAATGAAAAGTGGATTTAATTTGAAAAATAATCATTCAGCAGGGTAAAAAATATTGTGGAAAAAGAAGAAATTGCTTGTTACAAGCAATTTCTTTTTTTTCTACAATGTTTTCTCAATTATAAAATTGCAGGGACATAAAACTAGGGATTAAACAGGAAAGGGTTAAACAGTGTTATTTTGCAAAATTGTTGGTCAGTAACTCCTAAGAAAGAAGTAAACTATGTTGTTGGCAAGTAACCAACAAAAATGCTTCTCTTAACCCCTTCCCACACAACCAAATTTTATACTGGTCCAAATTCAAAGGAGAAGCAGACGACAATTCAAAGGTAATGAAATTTTAGATTTTTCAACTTTCTGTATAGAAAACATTGTGTTAAATTAAGAAATTGCTTGTAACAAGCAATTTCTTCATTTTACACAATATTTTCCCAATCGCTTTCGGGGGGGGGGGGGGGGGTCGTGCGTCACTGTGTGGGAATGAGTTAAATGTCAACCAATTCCAGAGAGTTGAAAGATCACTTCCAGTCCGAATAATAATAATAACGTCTTTATTTTATAGAGGCTACACATTTGGTTTCCCAATCTTCCTTAAACATTTCGATAAAATGATTGATTGTTTGATTGAAATATGTGATTTGTCAATTGAAACAGTTGACAGAATGTTTGTTGCATAAAAGAAAGTTGCCTCCCTTTAAGTAATTTGCAAAAAAAGTAAATAACATTCATTCTAAAATGACTTGCCGCATGTGTTAACTCTTTCTTGTTTTGCTCAATTTTAAACCTGTTCAAAGTCAAAAGTTTTGCAGAAAAAATTGAAAGTGGATTTAATTTGAAAAATAACCATTTCTTCTTTTTCTACTTTAACTTCTCAACTATAAAATTACAGGGACGTAAAAACCAGGGGTTGAACAGGAAGGGTTAAAGAAATGTAGATTACCTGCATAAAGTAGATCTTGGATGGTTGAGCAATTAAGCACTTTGAATTGACTAAATGCTGGCCCGGCAGGCTGACTCCCTCGGCCCTGCCCATTAACTTTGACAGGAAGTTCTGCTTGATATTCTATGGTATTATTTTGCAAAATTTATGGCCAGTAGCATGTTACAAAAAAGTAAAATGGTTGGTGACCTAAACGTCGTAACTACAGCTTGAATAAGCTGTAGTTACAACATTTAAGTTGCCAAACTAACAATTAAGGTTTACAAAAAGCTCAGGTCAGGGCTAAATAGATGATTTGATTGGTAGGTTAATTCCTTGACAGACAGCTGTGATTGGTCAATCATAGGTTGTAATTGATATGTTTTTTATTCACAAGCAGCAAGCTAGACGCAGAGTAAGTAGTAGCCTTTCTTGTTTTCAGATCCTAATTCCTGTGCAAATACTCAAGAACATTATATCTGAGTATACAAAAATCTCTTTCCAAAGATCTATATATTTTCCTTAATATATCATCACACATTCTCTCATATTAATATTGTGTGAAAAGGATAATAACAAGCAAATTTTCCTTTCCCACAATGTTTTGCACCCTATTTTGCCATTTTGATAGGCAATTTCATCATTTCTCAAAATTTCTTCTTCCTTGGAAAATAATTAAAAGCTATCAAATGTAACTTCTTACAATATTTACCAACCTAAAACTATGTCATCTGGTCATAAGTTAATAACTTGAAGATGTTTGTAATATATAAGCAATCTCATTAGTTGAGCTAAATCTTCATGTATGAATCTGGTTTGGAATTCTTACATGCTGTGCCTTTAAAATTGTTGGAACTGTCAAGCTTAGGCTTATTTAACCCATTCCCACACAATGACGATTATTGATAACCCTAATAAAACATTGGTAAAACATTGTGGAAAATGAAGAAATTACTTGGGTAGAAAACATTGTAGAAAGTGAAGATATTGCTTGTATCAAGCAAAATATTCATTTTCCACAAAGTTATCCAACTAGAAAAGTTGAAAAATCTAAAATTCCATAAACTCTGCAACTCCTTTCAATTTGGACTAGTCAAAAATTTTGCAGTTTGGTAATGGGTTAATTTCCACTGTTGTTGAACTCCAAAAGCACTTACTCAATTTATATGTGACATGGTTTAGCCATAGAAATATAATAAGAAATGCAAGCCTTAATATATCATACAATTATTGTTAGATATTCATAAGTTTTACTGATAGTGTTATATGATGTTTATTTGTACATTCATATTATTTGCATAAATGCTAGTCATATTTGTATCTCAAGCTCTGTTTTCTGAAGGCTTATTTCTGTTGTATATATACTTACTTTCCACTGTTGTTGAACTCCGAAACCTTTTATTTAATTTATATGTGACATGGTTTAGCAATTGAAATATAATAAGAAAACCAAGCATTAATATATCATTCAATTAGTGTTGGATATTCATTTACTGAATATTTACTGATCCTGTTAAACCATTCCCCTACAGTGACTTTTTTTTGACACACCTAATGAAAAAGAATTGGGAAAACATTGTTAAAATGAAGAATTTGTTTGAAACATGCAATTACTTCATTTTCTACAACGTTTTCAACCCAGAAAGTTGAAAAAATCTAAAATTTCATAAACTTTATATTCAATCTGCACCTCCTTTGAATTTGGAAAAGTTTAAAATTTTGGCATCTTGGAATGGGTTAAAGGATGTTTATTTGTACCTTCATATTATTTGCTCAAGATCTGTTTTCTCAAGCTTTATTTCTGTTGTATATATACTTAATGGCTAAAGAAACTTTATGCTTATTTGAAATAATTAACTTTTTCAAATCAGTTCGGCAATTCATGTGAAAATGATCAGAAATTCAAGATGCAGCAGGCCTGCTAAAAAAGGGGCTTGCACTATTTTCCATTCCCACCAAAAAACAATTTTAACCCCCCCCCTTTCCTAATACAAAAGCTTTGAAAAATGTTGCGGAAAATTAAGAAATTGCTTGTTACCTAACCCCACAAGACAAAGGTTTAAAAGATTTCATCAACTTGCTCTGTCATTTGCAACATCTTTGAATTTTGACTGGTCTAAAATTTATCATATGGTAATGTGTTAAGCTATAAAAAAAACAAAGTAATGACCTATTTGAAATGTAGGACCTCCATGTTTATCTCACGTTATCAAAGTAAGTGACATGCTAGTTTCAAAGCTTTTGTTGGAGAGACAACTTTACCCATTTCAAGATTACAAAGTTTTAGACTGGTCCAAATTCAAAGATGTTGCAGACAAAAAAAACTTATTTGATAAAATTTTGGATTTTTTTTTCTTCCTTTTGGGGTGAAAAACATTGTGGATAATGAAGAAATTGCTTGTAACATTGCTTGTTACATTTTCCAAAATGTTTTCTAAAGATTATTTTCTTTGTCCACAATGTTTTCTTCCCAACAAGGTAAGTATTTTCTAAATTCAACCAACTTGATTTTGTCCTGTTAAATGGGTAAACTCCTGGATCACTTTAACCTTGATTATTTATCATGATAACCTTTGACAAAGAAGATTACCAAACACAACCAAGCTTTGCTAGCTTACAGTACCTTCAGTACTTTGATTGTTTATTTTCAGTTGTATTATGCCCTGTATGCATTCACTGCCAGAAATGATAATGAGGTATCACTGTTTGAACATCAAGTTGTTAATGTTCTCGCCAAACATGATCAGGATGGAAACACCGAATGGTGGTATGTGGAAGCAGATGGTCACTATGGTTACACGCCTGCCACCTACCTGAAGGAAATGGACCCTTTTGAAGATCCAACATAGAAGGATGTTAATGAGATTTTACTTCCCAGTGCAATAATTATTTATCAACTAATATATTTATGTTTAACCCATTACCAGACGGCAAAATATTAGTCTAGTCCATATTGAAAGGAGTTGTAGGTGGCAATTAAAAATTGATAAAATTAAAGATTTTTTCAACATTCTGGATAGAAAACAATGTGGAAAATGAGAAAACTGCATATTACAAGCATTTCTTCATTTTAAACAATATTTTCCCGAACGTTTTTCTTGAGGGGCATCAAAAAGAGTCATTACCGGTATGTGGTAATTGGTTAAACCTTGTCTTACTGTTTAAAATGACTTGCTGATAGTGTATGCAAAGATGAGACTGAATATATTGTCAGGTTGATCTTTGGTAGTATATACTGCCTGCTAATACAGGAATGTTCAGCAGGATGTACAAAAGGTTGAAAATGTCTACACTGTAAAGACAGTTACAATGATTTTGAATTAACCCATTACCATATATTATTTTAGACTGGTCCAAATTCAATATTTTTTAATGAAATCTTGAAAATCTTCTACTAGGGGGGTAGAAATATTGTTGGGAATGCTTATTTCAAGCAATTTCTCACTGTTTTCCTTGGCTTTTATTCCCCAATTCCTGCCATGTAATGGCAACAGCCGCATATAGAGTTACCTCTGTCTGTGTGTGAGTGGATGTGAATGTTTTTGTGTCCAATTCTTGTCTGGAGCATATCTTCTAATTTAACCCTTTCCCGCTTTTGGAAATTTTAGACTAGTCCAAATTGAAAGAGGTTGCAGACAACAATGAAAACTGGATGCCATTTGAAATGAAACCATCCTAAGTGGTAGAAAATATTGTGGGAAAAGGAGAAATTGCTTGTTACAAGCAATTTCTTCTTTTTCCACAATCTTTTCTTGAGTAAAAAATCACAGGAACGTAAAATCCTGTATTTGAACGGGAAAGGGTTAACTGATGGATTGCAAAATAACTGAGCACAGTTGTGCCCCTTGATGAGTTGTAGTTTTGTGCATAAAGTTCTATTGGATACTTCTAAGTTCAAGGTCACAACTGAAGGTCATGTGAAAAACAATTAAGCAGGGGCATTGGTGTCTGGAGACACATTTAAACATAAATAAAATTAATTGCTTTTTTTCTTGGGAGTGTCTAAAAACATCATTGAGTAGTAAAGGGTTAAAGTGCGCATCGGTTTACCATGACATTACACAACTGCTCAAATGTAAATTTCCTTTCCTGTTTTATGAAATTTTAGACTGGTCCAGTTTGAAAGAGGATGCAGATGATAATGAAAAATGCATGCAATTTGAAATATAATCATCCTATATGGTAGAAAATATTGTGGGAAAAGGAGAAATTGCTTGTTACAAGCAATTTCTCCTTTTTCCACAATGTTTTCTCAAGTATAAAATCACAGTGACGTAAAATCCAGGGTTTGTCCAGGAAAGGGTTAAAGTTACTGACAAGGTTTTTTTTTTTATTTTGGAAATTTCTAATGAAAGAAAAGAAACCATTACTTAGACTTTGTAATTTATGGGCTTGTTTGAAAGAAGTAAGACATATTATATATGCAACCTGTATGACTCATAATAGTGTGCAAATATAGAAATTGCTTGTTTCTTGAATGGAACTTGGGGAGGAATAAAGACCGGTGATAAAACAGTGGGGTTGTCAAACATTGAAGGAATGCAATAAAGTTGGCATTATTGGGGAGGGAGTTGGGAGGGGGCATGGTGAGTTTTAGTTATGAGACTTCAAAAGTGACAACAAAAATTACAGCACATTCCTACTTAATGAAGTGTATCTAGAAATATCTAGATTGAAATCATTGCGAGAAAAGAAGAATTTCTTGTAACAAGCCATATCTCCATTACTGAAAATGTTTATACCATTTTTAACAAATACTTACTTTTAAATGTTGTCTGCAACTGCTTTCAATTTAGCACAGCTTGAAATCTTGTATGAGGTAATAGTTAATGTTTAATCTTTAATTACTAGTTCAAAAAACCAGGGATTAACCAGGAAAGGGTTAAGCCATGGTCTTTTGGTCATAATAATGTAGGATTGACCCATTCCCAGACAACCCCCCTTTTTTAGGCATTGAAAAAAAAGTTATTAAGAACAGTGTGAGAAAAGAAGAAATTGCCCTTTAAAAAACAATTTATTCTTTTATCATAATGTTTTCTGCCCTATATAGCCATTATTTTTCAGTTTCAACCCCGGTTTATTTGTCATCTGCAAGTTCTTTCTAATTTGGACCAGTCTCAAATGTTGTTGTCTTCTAATGGGTTAACCCTTTCTCGTTCAAATAAGGGATTTTACGATCCTTTGACTAGAAAAAACATTGTGGAAAAAAAAGAAATTGCTTGTAACAAGCAATTTCTCCTTTTTCCACAATATTTTCTACCACATAGGCTTGTTTAATTTCAAATCCAGTTTTCATCGTCGTCTGTAAACTATTTCAATTTGAACTAGTCTAAAATTTCCAAAAACTGGAAAGGGTTAAGGGGTAGTGTGACATACATACGTATATTTATTAACATAGACACAATGGTTGTAACAACAGTATTGAATGATGATAATCACCTACACAATATTTTTAAATAATTAAGATTTTTTTAATAGTATACTTAATATATTTGTTATTTGTTTAATATTTTTCACGTGTTTAAGTATACAAAATATACATGTTATTCCTCATCATTTCTTTTCTGCCCTAAAAGATTGTGTGAGTAGAAAGAAAGCTATCTGTGTGTATTTCCGTTTATTTATCGTCGCTACCGTAGCACATGCCCATATGAGCGACGCCCCCAGAAGACGGTTAGTTGTTACGGGGGATAGTGCAAGGATACAGGACGAAACTGCTGAGAGCTCCGCCTGGTTCTTTAACGTGCTCGATGGATAGCATCGTCACACGGGGCCTCAGTTTAATGTCTCATCCAAAAGACAATTAGTTGAGTTAGTTGATATGGTCAGCCCAGGGCTCGAACCCGTGATCTTGAGGTTTGAAGTCAAGTGCTCTACCAACTGAGCTAATCGAGCTGACAAAAGCTATCTTAGTC